>CM059580.1:2356228-2821121 GCA_030386875.1 Morinoia aosen | reverse complement strand
CGGGTGCGTTAGTGTTGCCATCACGGTCTCCATTTTTCAATTCAGTGTTGCCATCGCGGTGTCCATTTTGCAGTTCAGTGTTGTCGTCACCGTTTCCATTTTTCCCGACAGTGTTGCCATCACGGTGTCCATTTTTCAATTCAGTGTTGCCGTCACGGTGTCCATTTTTCAATTCAGTGTTGCCGTCACGGTGTCGATTTTCCAAAGCAGTGTTGCCGTTTTGAAGTCCTTTTTCAAATTTCCCGCTGACGGAAGCGTTCGGCAGCATGGTGGAGACCTGCCAGAGGTACAATCAACTTGATAATTCCTAGCATACAAAAATAAGTATAGCTAAAGCTATATGACTAGACCCACAACAGACTCCTAGAACCGACGAGGATAGACACCTTTAGAATAGTCCCATGGTTGGCACTGACTAAATTCAATAAATCTCAAGAATAATATAACATTTTTCTCAGCGATGTTGTGAAATTATTATAAATGTATTAATACTTCATTACATTATTATTACCATTATTATTATTATTATTATTATTATTATCATTATTATTATTATTATTATTATACAAGAAAGTTTTAGTCTCTCTTAACCACGACAAAGATGTTCCAAGAGAGGAAGGAGGAAGGCACCGTTTAGTATGGAGTTGAGGGAACGCAGAATCTACGCACAAGGTGCACAGAACCAGTAAGCTAAGAAAGAAGTTCATGAAACAAGACAAAAGTAGAAGAAGAAAGCAATAGGTGCTGAAAAACAGGACAGCAGTCAACCGAAAAAAGATGGTCCGTAACAAAACAAAAACCTATTCTATTTCAACAAAAAGAAGGCCTACCTAACCTTTAGCTCGGGCCCTCACATTGTCCCCCTGGAAGCGCTAATTCCCATAGATACAATAGTTGTGTCCCCCTGAGGAAATCCTTCACTACGCCAAACTAATGTATAAATCCCGGGTGTTATTATAAATATATTAATCCTTCACTACACCAAACTAATGTATAAATCCCGGGTGTTATTATAAATATATTAATCCTTCACTACACCAAACTAATGTATAAATCCCGGGTGTTATTATAAATATATTAATCCTTCACTACGCCAAACTAATGTATAAATCCCGGGTGTTATTATAAATATATTAATCCTTCACTACACCAAACTAATGTATAAATCCCGGGTGTTATTATAAATATATTAATCCTTCACTACACCAAACTAATGTATAAATCCCGGGTGTTATTATAAATATATTAATCCTTCACTACACCAAACTAATGTATAAATCCCGGGTGTTATTATAAATATATTAATCCTTCACTACACCAAACTAATGTATAAATCCCGGGTGTTATTATAAATATATTAATCCTTCACTACACCAAACTAATGTATAAATCCCGGGTGTTATTATAAATATATTAATCCTTCACTACACCAAACTAATGTATAAATCCCGGGTGTTATTATAAATATATTAATCCTTCACTACACCAAACTAATGTATAAATCCCGGGTGTTATTATAAATATATTAATCCTTCACTACACCAAACTAATGTATAAATCCCGGGTGTTATTATAAATATATTAATCCTTCACTACACCAAACTAATGTATAAATCCCGGGTGTTATTATAAATATATTAATCCTTCACTACACCAAACTAATGTATAAATCCCGGGTGTTATTATAAATATATTAATCCTTCACTACACCAAACTAATGTATAAATCCCGGGTCGGGTGTTATTATAATTAAACCTAAACAAAGTAAAGCAAACAATCACGAACACCAATACAATCGACAACATCCAATATGTCTACAAATTCCTAACCTTTTTCGATCCAATTATTAACATTAAAGAGAACACAACAAAAACCTGATAGCATTGAACAGCCACATAGAATTTCCTAAGTATACTCTACATATATAGACATTTACGACGCTACAATTTTGTAAGAAAAAAGGCCCGAATTTTGTAAGAAAAAACCAGTTTCGAGGATTTAGGGGTAAAAACTAGCGCAATATGGCAACACTGACGCGACTGGGGGCGTTTGGTTTGTATATGCCACACAAAATTGATGTTTTTTATTTGTTATTATATAATTATGGAAACTATTTATTTCATTTATAACTATTTTAAACATGCCTATCGCCTACTTTTCCCATTTGTTTATGTAAAATAATCATTTTTTGTTAATTAATTATGAAATGTTATGATGTTAATGAATCAATAAATTAATAAAAATAAATAAAATAAATATATAAAATTAATTAATTATTTAATAAATGCATAATGTTAATTAATTATGTAATGTTATAATGTTATTGAATCAATTAATTAATAAAAATAAATAAAATAAATATATAAAATTAGGTAATTATTTAATAAATGCATAATGTTAATTAATTATGTAATGTTATAATGTTAATGAATCAATTAATTAATAAAAATAAATAAAATAAATATATAAAATTAATTATTTATTTAATAAATGCATAATGTTAATTAATTATGTAATGTTATAATGTTAATGAATCAATTAATTAGTGAAAATAAATCAAAAAAACTAATTAATAAATTATTTAATTAATCAATTAATGCATAATGTTAATTAATTATGTAATTATGTAATCGCTTTTATACAAAATCCCTACCGCATAATTTTTTTTATTTTAAATTTTGTAATTATTTGTTATCAATTAATTACTTTCTCAACATCCCTATCGCTTATTTTAGGTTTTACTTATATAATAATTACATTATTCACTGATAATCCATTCTTAAATTTAATTGCTATCGCCGTTATAATAAATTAATGAACTCGCTTACGCGTTTATTACTATTATTAAATAACTCATTTATCATATAAGTCAAATTTAAAAAATAGTCTAACTATTTAGATGAAATAAATTAGTTGAATTTATCTAATGAATTAATTTCAATTCATTAATACAGGTAATTAAATATTAAATTAACAGTATCATATATACCGTTGATAATAATTGAATAATTCATAATAACGAAAGTAAATAATTAAAGCTAAAATTAAATGAAGTAAAAAAACTAAATTAAGCTGAATAGAAAAAAGAATTTGATCAATTTTTTTATCTATTTATTTTTATATCAAAACAAAGCCAAGTCAACAAAGCTCAAATTCTGCACACACGTACAGTAGATACATAATTAAGTTTACGCAATACTTAATTATATTTACTCAATATTTAATCAAGTTTACTCCATAATAGATTCAAAAATCAAATAAAAATTAACAAAATTAATTATGTTTACGCTATACATAATTTAGTTTACGCAATAATTATGTAGGTTTACGCAATAAGTAATTCAGTTTACGAGATATTTAATTAAGTTAACGCGATAAATTAATTAAGTTCACGCAATAATTAATTGTTTACGCAATAATTAATTAGGTTTATGCAATAATTAATTAAGTTTATGCGATAATTAATTAGGTTTATGCGATAAATAATTCAGTTTACGCGATAATTAATTAAGTTTACGCAACAATAAATTAAGTTTATGCAACAATACATTAAGTTTACGCAACAATAAATTAAGTTTATGAAACAATAATTTTAGTTAGCGCAACAATAAATTTAGTTAACGCAACAATACATTTAATTTACGCACCAATACATTAAGTTTACGCAACAATAAATTAAGTTTACGCAACAATAAATTAGGAATACGCAACAATAAATTAGGATTTGGCCACAATAAATTAGGGTTACGCAACAACAAATTAGGATTACGCAACAACAAATTAGGATTACGCAACAAAAAATTAAGTTTACGCAACAATAAATTAGGAATACACAACAATGAATTAGGATTTGGCCACAATAAATTAGGGTTACGCAACAACAAATTAGGATTACGCAACAAAAAATTAAGTTTACGCACCATTACATTAAGTTTACGCAACAATAAATTAGGAATACGCAACAATAAATTAGGATTACGCAACAACAAATTAGGATTACGCAACAAAAAATTAAGTTTACGCACCATTACATTAAGTTTACGCAACAATAAATTAGGAATACGCAACAATAAATTAGGATTACGCAACAACAAATTAGGATTACGCAACAAAAAATTAAGTTTACGCACCAATACATTAAGTTTACGCAACAATAAATTAGGATTACGCAACAATAAATTAAGTTTACGCAACAACAAATTAGGATTACGCAACAAAAAATTAAGTTTACGCACCAATACATTAAGTTTACGCACCAATACATTAAGTTTACGCAACAATAAATTAGGATTACGCAACAATAAATTAGGAATACGCAACAATAAATTAGGAATACGCAACAATAAATTAGGAATACGCAACAATAAATTAGGAATACGCAACAATAAATTAGGATTACGCAACAATAAATTAGGATTACGCAACAATAAATTAGGATTAGGCCACAATAAATTAGGATTAGGCCACAATGAATTAGGATTACGCAACAATAAATTAGGATTACGCAACAATAAATTAGGATTACGCAACAATAAATTAGGATTAGGCCACAATAAACTAGGATTAGGCAGCAATAAATTAGGATTACGCAACAACAAATTAGGATTAGGCCACAACAAATTAGGATTACGCAACAATAAATTAGGATTACGCAACAATAAATTAGGATTACGCAACAATAAATTAGGATTAGGCCACAATAAATTAGGATTTGGCCACAATAAATTAGGATTACGCAACAATAAATTAGGATTACGCAACAATAAATTAGGATTAGGCCAGAATAAATTAGGATTACGCAACAATAAATTAGGATTAGGCCACAATAAATTAGGATTTGGCCACAATAAATTAGGATTACGCAACAATAAATTAGGATTAGGCCACAATAAATTAGGATTACGCAACAATAAATTAGGATTAGGCCACAATAAATTAGGATTACGCAACAAAAAATTAGGATTAGGCCACAATAAATTAGGATTAGGCCACAATAAATTAGGATTACGCAAGAACAAATTAGGATTAGGCCACAATAAATTAGGATTAAGCCACAATAAATTAGGATTACGCAACAATAAATTAGGATTACGCAAGAACAAATTAGGATTAGGCCACAATAAATTAGGATTACGCAACAATAAATTAGGATTACGCAACAATAAATTAGGATTACGCAACAATAAATTAGGATTAGGCCACAATAAATTAGGATTAGGCCACAATAAATTAGGATTAGGCCACAATAAATTAGGATTAGGCCACAATAAATTAGGATTTGGCCACAACAAATTAGGATTACGCAACAATAAATTAGGATTACGCAACAATAAATCAGGATTACGCAACAATAAATCAGGATTACGCAACACTAAATTAGGATTACGCAACAATAAATTAGGATTACGCAACAATAAATTAGGATTAGGCCACAATAAATTAGGATTAGGCCACTATAAATTAGGATTACGCAACGATAAATTAGGAATACGCAACAATAAATTAAGTTTACGCAACAATAAATTAGGATTACGCAACAATAAATTAGGATTAGGCCACGATAAATTAGGATTAGGCCACAATAAATTAGGATTACGCAACAATAAATTAGGATTTCGCAACAATAAATTAGGATTACGCAACAATAAATCAGGATAACGCAACAATAAATTAGGATTAGGCCACAATAAATTAGGATTACGCAACGATAAATTAGGAATACGCAACAATAAATTAAGTTTACGCAACAATAAATTAGGATTACGCAACAATAAATTAGGATTAGGCCACAATAAATTAGGATTAGGCCACAATAAATTAGGAATACGCAACAGTAAATTAGGATTACGCAACAATAATTTAGGATTACGCAACAATAAATTAGGATTACGCAACAATAAATTAGGATTACGCAACAATAAAGTTAGGATTATGCAATAATTAATTAAGTTTACGTAAGATTTCATTAGGTTTACTTAAAATGCGTGTTTTTAAATGTCTCCCGAGTCCCAGTCCCAACGTCAGTCAAAAAATAAATAAATCAGTCAGTTAAATAAATAAACCAGTCAGTTAAATGAATAAATCAGTCAGTTAAATAAATAAATCAGTCAGTTAAATAAATAAAGCAGTCAGTTAAATGAAGTCAGTTAAGTTAAATAACTGCGGTATTTTCCTATTGATGACGTATTCAGGATACGAGTTCAGTATTTAGGACAAAATGAAGAGCCAATGTAAAGACGAACATTTTTATTGCGTCTTCAATTAAGGCAAACTTTCGGTATCTTATAATTCCATCTTCGGTGGTGAAGCATACAAACTTCTGTATTATCTGTATTTTCTAAGTTTGATCTTATAAATTAATACATAATTTTTAATAAATACAAAAGTCTTGTAACAATTAATCTTTAAATTAAAGCAACGTACAAAGTTCTATATTATCTGCATTTTCTAAGTTTGTTCTCATTGTATATTTCAGCACTGAAGACAGAATCATAATATTCCAAAACGCTTGAATAAAAAAGTAATAATATTTCTACATAGGTTCTTCTTATCTTACACGTGGGATTCCCTAAGAATAAAGTAACTGGAAATATAAAAGTTCAGCATTTTACTGCAACTTACAGGCGTCGGCGGCGGAACTCGGCAAAAAAAAGTCGACAGCTGCTAATAAAATAATAATAAAGTATCTTCACACCTAAGCCTTCATGTTTAACACACCCGGAAAACAAAGAATTTAATTCTCACCGCAATGCAGCTGCTGTATGTTGTTCTTACCGAAATTTGCGTGTTCTTAACTGGAAACTGTTGCGCATGCGCACGCCTTTTGATCGCCTTGTTGCGCACCTCCCCCCACTGCGGCCGGGCATGAACTGAGCCACAAGGTCACCGACTCTTTTATATATGTAGTCCCTGATGCCCTCCAACGGTAGCTCCTCATTGAACAGAAATAATTTTTTCACCAATTACAACGGTATGTAAAATTACCCACATTCAAAAATGAAAAGTACATTAACGTACTTTCATTCTACATAGGTTGTGTCGGATTTTATGGCATCCAAAGGAGTAAAGATAAAGAAATGTTGTGTCGGACAGCACCTCGGATTTTTTTACAACCCCAGGTAGCTTTCAATATTTTTATTCTCAGCAGCATTAGAAATTTTAGCAGCATTTTGTTGTTTTATAATTGTGTTATAACTAAAATAAACATTCATGAAAACCCTTGACCCTTTCCTGCACCATTTAAAATGGGAATGAAATAGTTTTCCTCTGAAAAGTGCCCTAATATGAAGCATGAGGTATAGAATAAAGTAATTACATTAAAAAAGTAAATAACGGTAAAAAAGGACGGTTGGGTTACACAAAAATGATATGGCTCACAATCGTAATAATTCAGTACTTTACCTGTATTTTATAATTGAAAACCCTTTGTACGGCCACGCTTCCAGCAGATACGGGCGGGCGAAGGCAAACATTTTTTTATCTTAATTTCAGGTTCCAAGGCAAACATTTGTTGTCATTATTTCAGCTTCCAAGGCAAACATTTTCTAGTCTTTATTTCAGCTTCCAAGGCAAACATTTTTTGTCATTATTTCACGTCCCAAGGCAAACATTTTTTCGTCTTTATTTCAGCTTTCAAGGGAAACGTTTTTTTGTCGTTATGTTAGGTTCCAAGGCAAACATTTTTTCGTCTCTATTTCAGCTTCCAAAGCAAACGTTTTTTGTCATTATTTTAGGTTCCAAGGCAAACATTTTTTCGTCTTTATTTCAGGTTCCAAGGCAAACGATTTTTAGTTTTTATTTCACGTTCCAAGGCAAACATTTTTCGTCATTATTTCAGGTTCCAAGGAAAACATTTTTTTCTTTGTATCAGCTTCCAAGGCAAACATTTTTTGTCGTTATTTATTTCAGGTTCCAAGAACCGGTGTCAGAGCAAGTCTATCAATTGGATGCATCAGCTGATAAGGAAACAACTTTTTTATTTAGACGCGGAGTTGTTGAGAGAGACAGACGTATTGGACGTTAATTAGACGCGATAAGCCCGCCTGTCTGTATTATGATCGGAGAATATCGTCTGCAACACAAAAGAAATAACGGCTATAGAGATAAAATTGGAGACTAACACTATCACCATTATATGCAAGTATAATTTTTCGCGGTCAGTATTCATATGCTTTATTTTTTCTTCCATATTTCTGCTGTTAGTATTCATATGCTTTAATCATTCTTTTATTTTATTTACGTATTTTCGCGGTAAGAATTTTTAATGTTTTATTCATAATGCGTTATTTTTTGTTTCATATATTCGCGGTTGGTATTCGTTATGCTTTTGTCATTATGCTTTAAATTTTACTTTATATTTTTAACTCCGGAGGTGAGGATGCATAAAATCAAGTTACAGCACTCATTTTATTAATCATATATTGGTTTAATGTAGATACGATCCGATGACAGCATTATACAGAGCTCACATAATCAACTACGTATCTATATTGCTGCTACGCTGCACACAACACACAGTACATATATATATAGTTAATTCACGACTTGCATTCATTGCACACAAGACCTCATTTGTCAAACGATGTTCAAATTTTGAGAGGAAAATGACATCACTGTAGAGGAAACAAGGTAGGGTCAAACCAGTCTTTTTTTCATTGACGGTGTGGTTTTGCTGACGTCACGGCAACGAACCAATAACAGCGCTCATATTGCATCTGGTAGCACTGCAACTGCCAAATCTGGCTCCACTATTGGCCTAACGACATGGCGCTTTGGTGACGTCATAAAGTTTGTTTGAAATAAAGCCTTTCTATTGGCTAGCCGAACAAGAGGAGGTGTATTTTCCCCCATAGAAATGACCCTACATTGTTTCCTCTGCCGTGGGTAGCGGCCTTGCACAACCACAAAAAAAATTAGGCCTAGCCCCTTAGGTTCAGTTTCACAACCACTCAAACCCCCATTTAAAAATTATTTAAAAAAAAAGAAGGAAAGTTTTAATAGAATTTCTAGGGCAGACACTTTAAGAAAAGGACGCAACACAAGTGAAGAAAAATTAAGATAATTAAGATAATTAAGACAGGAAAATTAAGAATTTTCCCTCCTGCTTAAATTAACGATAGTGTATAACTCAAACACTCAAAAAACACTCAAATTTAATTCAAACACAATAATTTTGTGTTTGAGTATAGTTTGAATAATTAACCCGAAATTAATATTCTTATAAAAAAATATAAATTGTTTCAACTGTATTTTCTAAGTTTGATCTTATCAATTAATGCAAAATTTTTAATAAATACCAAAGTTTACCAAAGTATACCAAAGGCCATAATTGACGACAAAGCACAAATTGGGACCCACAACAGATTCCTGCCACAAGTGGGGCTGCCCTACACTGACGAGGCTAGACACTGCCGGCATACCCCCGTGAGTAGCTCTGGAATCCTACATATCCTGAAAAGCGCAGTTTTCATTGCTGTATTCACGTCGTCTCTATTTTCATTTTAAAAATGGACGTACAAATTTGAAAATTTGCCCGATATCTTTTTTCATTAAAAATAAAGTACATAAAATTTTGAAAATTTGCCCGATATCTTTTTTCATTAAAAATAAAGTACATAAAATTTTTAAAAATTTGCCCGATATCTTTTTTCATTAAAAATAAAGTACATACAATTTTGAAAATTTGCCCGATATCTTTTTTCATTAATAATAAAGTACATAAAATTTTGAAAATTTGCCCGATATCTTTTTTCATTAAAAATAAAGTACATAAAATTTTGAAAATTTGCCCGATATCTTTTTTCATTAAAAATAAAGTACATAAAATTTTGAAAATTTGCCCGATATCTTTTTCATTAAAAATAAAGTACATAAAATTTTGAAAATTTGCCCGATATCTTTTTTCATTAAAAATAAAGTACATAAAATTTTGAAAATTTGCCCGATATCTTTTTCATTAAAAATAAAGTACATAAAATTTTGAAAATTTGCACGGTACATAGCCCCAAAACACGCCGATTTCGAGCGATGTGTGACACCGAGGTATACATATAATATATATATATATAGAAAACCAAACAGTTGACATATAATGAAAAAGTGAACAACAGTAATTAAAATAATGGCAGTTTCCCTTTCCCTTTTGCCCTTTCCACCCTTTTTTCTTATTTCTGCTCCATCCTTTTCCTTCCTTTTCCCATTCTCCACCTTCCCTTTTCCCTACCCTTTTCCTTTTCCTTTCTAAACCCGTTTTCTTCTCCCTTTCCTATCATTTCCTTCTCCCTTTTCCACCCATTTTCATCTTCTTTTCCGCCCTTTCTTTTTTCTTATCCACGATTTTCGCTTTATAAACCACCATTGTTGCTAAAAATTCGTTGGATTAATTAAAACCAGCCAATAATGAAGAATTTCATAGAGATACTAATTAAAACTAGCCAACAATGATGATTTTCGTACAGAAACTAATTAAAACCAGCCAATAATGATGAATTTCGTACAGAAATTGCAATAATTAATACCAATCATACGTCGGAAAAACACACACACACACACACACACACACACAATATAATGTCGGCTACATAGCTAATCATCTAAACACTAATAAATTACTAATCATACTAATAACATACTAATTAACGCATAATCACACACCTGCATCACTACTTACAATAGACACCACACACCACACACGTCAGTAATACAGCGTGTGTGTGTATACTACGAATATACACGTTTACATATGCTAAGATTATTACGTACACAGCTCCACACACACACACACACACACGCACATGTATGTGAAGGACTATACAGACTTGTATACATGTGTGCAGGCCGGGCTCTATGTGTATCATATCATGTGTATGTTGGTTCGTGCATGAGTAATATTCAATTTTTAGAACGGATGTTGAAAATTAGATTTTTAAATTATTATCATTTATTATAAGTGTAATACATATTTCCCTAATGATACTAAACGTATTTTTTGAGATCATTTTTGGTAGGTTATTTTTTTTTAAGTAGATGTTTGAAAAAAAAGTTAAACTTGTATTCCCGTCCAAAATTTACAAATCTTACATTAAACGCAAGAGAATTTTATATATATTTTTTTAACTTTGGAATGAGATCTTTGAAAGCAATGGAGAATTTCTCAATAGACAAATGATTCCGTTCAACTATTCATTTATACATAACATCTTCATAACTTCTTCAACTTTTGAGGGGACATAACTTTTGCACTAACCTGATATATGTACCTATATGAAGACCGTAGTATATATTTTCTCTTTATAATGTAAGTGTTCTAAATATACCATGGCAAAATAAGTTCGAAAATACACGTGCAATGAGAGCTACAACACGTCTAAGTCATATTTAATATGTAGATACACTTAATATTTGATATATTCATTTGCAACCGCACACAACACAACTTATTGAAACTTTCTAAATAACTTCTTACCATACTTCCTCTCTTTGGAACACCGTAGTTGTAGAGACTTAAAGCCAACTTACAATCTAATCTAATTCTGATCAACATTTGCCTTAAAGAAACCAATCGAATAATATCATTTTAAATAGATGAAATACATAGAACCACCTCCATTACTGCTACCTAAAAGATATCAATTACTATTAGAAACACTAACAACATAATCAACTAATAACACTTTAAATGAATAAAATACGTAGAACCACCTCCATTAGTACTATCTAAGAGATATTAATTACCATTATAAACACTAGCGACACATTTAACACAGCGCAAGCATGTGAGATGCTTACAACTCTTCAATAAGTCTGTATTACATGCACA
Organism: Morinoia aosen; assembly: GCA_030386875.1. Taxonomy (NCBI): domain Eukaryota; kingdom Metazoa; phylum Arthropoda; class Malacostraca; order Amphipoda; family Talitridae; genus Morinoia; species Morinoia aosen. Next base: position 2,809,303 of record CM059580.1, on the reverse strand, counting down.
TTCTCTATTACATTGAGCAACAGCCAATCAAACGCGCGCTTGCCTCCCACGAGGTGTCTACCCGCACGCCAGCAGCCAATCAGGGGAGAGCTTGCTTCACACGAGGTGTCTACCCGCACGCCAGCAGCCAATCAGAGGAGAGCTTGCTTCACACGAGGTGTCTACCCGCACGCCGGCAGCCAATCAGGGGAGAGCTTGCTTCACATGAGGTGTCTCCCCGCACGCCGGCAGCCAATAAGGGGAGAGCTTGCTTCACATGAGGTGTCTACCCGCACGCCGGCAGCCAATCAAACGCGCGCTTGCTTCACACGAGGTGTCTACCCGCACGCCGGCAGCCAATCAGGGGAGAGCTTGCTTCACACGAGGTGTCTACCCGCACGCCGGCAGCCAATCAAACGCGCGCTTGCTTCACACGAGGTATCTACCCGCACGCCGGCAGCCAATCAGGGGAGAGCTTGCTTCACACGAGGTGTCTACCCGCACGCCGGCAGCCAATCAAACGCGCGCTTGCTTCACACGAGGTATCTACCCGCACGCCGGCAGCCAATCAGGGGAGAGCTTGCTTCACACGAGGTGTCTACCCGCACGCCGGCAGCCAATCAGGGGAGAGCTTGCTTCTCACGAGGTGTCTACCCGCACGCCGGCAGCCAATCAAACGCGCGCTTGCTTCCCACGAGGTGTCTACCCGCACGCCGACAGACAATCAGGGGAGAGCTTGCTTCCCACGAGGTGTCTACCCGCACGCCGGCAGCCAATCAGAGAAGCGCTTGCTTCCCACGATGTGTCAACCCGCACGCCGGCAGCCAATTAGAGGAGCGCTTGCTTCCCACGAGGAGTCTACCCGCACGCCGGCAGCCAATCAGAGGAGCGCTTGCTTCCCACGAGGTGTCTACCCGCACGCCAGCAGCCAATCAGAGAAGCGCTTGCTTCCCACGAGGTGTCTACCCGCACGCCGGCAGCCAATCAGAGGAGCGCTTGCTTCCCACTAGGTGTCTACCCGCACGCCAGCAGCCAATCAGAGAAGCGTTTGCTTCCCACGAGGTGTCTACCCACACGCCAGCAGCCAATCAGAGGAGCGCTTGCTTCCCACGAGGTGTCTACCCGCACGCCAGCAGCCAATCAGAGGAGCGCTTGCTTCCCACGAGGTGTCTACCCGCACGCCAGCAGCCAATCAGAGGAGCGCTTGCTTCCCACTAGGTGTCTACCCGCACGCCGGCAGCCAATCAGAGAAGCGCTTGCTTCACACGAGGTGTCTACCCGCACGCCGGCAGCCAATCAGAAGCCGAGTCTCGCGCCCACGTGTCCTCAGTGTTGGCCGAGAGTGTGTGGGGGGAGGTTGTGCGGCGGGAGCTCTCTTGGAAATTATATTATAAGCTTCGGAGATGATCCTCTGCAGAGGCCGTAAGGAAATCTCCGTTTTGTCCAGTGTATGTGCGACCTGAAAGTCGAAATATCTATTATAAAAAACTACATTTTAAAGATAGTAATACATATAAATACATAATCCTAGTATTACAAATTCGTGCCTGTGTTCACAACAATTCGTTATTATTAAACATCGACTCGCTCACTAAAAAAAATATATATGCCTGATCCCATTGTGTAAAAAAACACACATGTACACATCTTTGAAAATGTGAACATGACGCAGATCGTGTGTATGTGATAGTAGGATGGCCAGTACTCATAGGGTAGATTTTTTTCACAGAATTTTCTTGACGGGAACCCACCAAAAAAGGTGAGGTTGATAGAAAAAATGATACTGGTAAAGTTTCAGACCATTTGAACATCGTTAACCCGTGCCCCAACGGCCTCAAAGTTCTGAAAAATCGCGAAAAATGCCATTTTTCAGAACTTTGAGGCCGTTGGGGCACGGGTCTACGATGTTCAAATGGTCTGAACCTTTACCAGTATCATTTTTCTATCAACATCACCTTTTTTGGGGGTCTAGTCAAGAAAATTCTGTGAAAAAAATCTACCCTATGAGTACTGGCCACCTTAGTGCATAGGCCTATGAATAAATACAGCGTAGACATTCACATCACTTAGTACACATGGATGTAAACGTAGGCAGTAGACTTTAAGTTATAGATCTTCCTTTAAAAATAAAGAAATTAAAAAGGAAAACAGTATATCTTCAATAAAGTACAAACATGGATTGTTGATACAATAGATTTTAAAACCCCTTATCATTAATAACTGATAATAACACATTAGTATCGTAATACTCAAGTGTTTTTATCAATTTATTTATTCATAACCCACTTATACAATTTATTCATAATTTTCAATTTATTATTCAAATTTATAAAATTAAATAATTTATAATTTAACTTAGAACTCATTTATAATTTATAATCAATGAAAGTCATGAAAAGCAGAAAAAATGGAGGGACCTTGAGCTCAAGGTCGTACGTCCGGCGGCAGCGACGGCGAAGGGAAAAGGTACGACAACATGGCCACCGCGGCAGCGACCGCCATTACGAGGTGCCCTGCACAAAAAAGACAGTATGTTTTATACCAACCAAGCCCTGTACACACCACCTCGTACACTGGTATACCAAATGCCTCATAACTAACACCAGGACGCCATGACGGTTGGTATATCAAATGCCTCATAACTAACACCAGGACGCCATGACGGTTGGTATTTCAAATGCCTCATAACTAACACCAGGGCGCCATGACGGTTGGTATATCAAATGCCTCATAACTAACACCAGGACGCCATGTCGGTTGGTATACCAAATGCCTCATAACTAACACCAGGACGCCATGACGGTTGGTATATCAAATGCCTCATAACTAACACCAGGGCGCCATGACGGTTGGTATATCAAATGCCTCATAACTAACACCAGGACGCCATGACGGTTGGTATATCAAATGCCTCATAACTAACACCAGGGCGCCATGACGGTTGGTATATCAAATGCCTCATAACTAACACCAGGACGCCATGTCGGTTGGTATACCAAATGCCTCATAACTAACACCAGGACGCCATGACGGTTGGTATATCAAATGCCTCATAACTAACACCAGGGCGCCATGACGGTTGGTATATCAAATGCCTCATAACTAACACCAGGACGCCATGACGGTTGGTATATCAAATGCCTCATAACTAACACCAGGACGCCATGTCGGTTGGTATATCAAATGCCTCATAACTAACACCAGGACGCCATGACGGTTGGTATATCAAATGCCTCATAACTAACACCAGGACGCCATGACGGTTGGTATACCAAATGCCTCATAACTAACACCAGGACGCCATGACGGTTGGTATACCAAATGCCTCATAACTAACACCAGGACGCCATGTCGGTTGGTATATCAAATGCCTCATAACTAACACCAGGACGCCATGACGGTTGGTATATCAAATGCCTCATAACTAACACCAGGACGCCATGTCGGTTGGTATATCAAATACCTCATAACTAACACCAGGACGCCATGACGGTTGGTATATCAAATGCCTCATAACTAACACCAGGACGCCATGTCGGTTGGTATATCAAATGCCTCATAACTAACACCAGGACGCCATGACGGTTGGTATATCAAATGCCTCATAACTAACACCAGGACGCCATGACGGTTGGTATACCAAATGCCTCATAACTAACACCAGGACGCCATGACGGTTGGTATATCAAATGCCTCATAACTAACACCAGGACGCCATGACGGTTGGTATACCAAATGCCTCATAACTAACACCAGGACGCCATGACGGTTGGTATACCAAATGCCTCATAACTAACACCAGGACGCCATGTCGGTTGGTATATCAAATGCCTCATAACTAACACCAGGACGCCATGACGGTTGGTATACCAAATGCCTCATAACTAACACCAGGACGCCATGACGGTTGGTATACCAAATGCCTCATAACTAACACCAGGACGCCATGTCGGTTGGTATATCAAATGCCTCATATCTAACACCAGGACGCCATGACGGTTGGTATATCAAATGCCTCATAACTAACACCAGGACGCCATGACGGTTGGTATACCAAATGCCTCATAACTAACACCAGGACGCCATGACGGTTGGTATACCAAATGCCTCATAACTAACACCAGGGCGCCATGACGGTTGGTATATCAAATGCCTCATAACTAACACCAGGACGCCATGACGGTTGGTATATCAAATGCCTCATAACTAACACCAGGACGCCATGTCGGTTGGTATATCAAATGCCTCATAACTAACACCAGGACGCCATGACGGTTGGTATATCAAATGCCTCATAACTAACACCAGGAAGCCATGACGGTTGGTATACCAAATGCCTCATAACTAACACCAGGACGCCATGACGGTTGGTATACCAAATGCCTCATAACTAACACCAGGACGCCATGACGGTTGGTATACCAAATGCCTCATAACTAACACCAGGACGCCATGTCGGTTGGTATATCAAATGCCTCATAACTAACACCAGGACGCCATGACGGTTGGTATACCAAATGCCTCATAACTAACACCAGGACGCCATGACGGTTGGTATACCAAATGCCTCATAACTAACACCAGGACGCCATGTCGGTTGGTATATCAAATGCCTCATAACTAACACCAGGACGCCATGACGGTTGGTATATCAAATGCCTCATAACTAACACCAGGACGCCATGACGGTTGGTATACCAAATGCCTCATAACTAACACCAGGACGCCATGACGGTTGGTATACCAAATGCCTCATAACTAACACCAGGGCGCCATGACGGTTGGTATATCAAATGCCTCATAACTAACACCAGGACGCCATGACGGTTGGTATATCAAATGCCTCATAACTAACACCAGGACGCCATGTCGGTTGGTATATCAAATGCCTCATAACTAACACCAGGACGCCATGACGGTTGGTATATCAAATGCCTCATAACTAACACCAGGACGCCATGACGGTTGGTATACCAAATGCCTCATAACTAACACCAGGACGCCATGACGGTTGGTATACCAAATGCCTCATAACTAACACCAGGACGCCATGACGGTTGGTATACCAAATGCCTCATAACTAACACCAGGACGCCATGTCGGTTGGTATATCAAATGCCTCATAACTAACACCAGGACGCCATGACGGTTGGTATACCAAATGCCTCATAACTAACACCAGGACGCCATGACGGTTGGTATACCAAATGCCTCATAACTAACACCAGGACGCCATGTCGGTTGGTATATCAAATGCCTCATAACTAACACCAGGACGCCATGACGGTTGGTATATCAAATGCCTCATAACTAACACCAGGACGCCATGACGGTTGGTATACCAAATGCCTCATAACTAACACCAGGACGCCATGACGGTTGGTATATCAAATGCCTCATAACTAACACCAGGACGCCATGACGGTTGGTATATCAAATGCCTCATAACTAACACCAGGACGCCATGACGGTTGGTATACCAAATGCCTCATAACTAACACCAGGACGCCATGACGGTTGGTATACCAAATGCCTCATAACTAACACCAGGACGCCATGTCGGTTGGTATATCAAATGCCTCATAACTAACACCAGGACGCCATGACGGTTGGTATATGAAATGCCTCATAACTAACACCAGGACGCCATGTCGGTTGGTATATCAAATACCTCATAACTAACACCAGGACGCCATGACGGTTGGTATATCAAATGCCTTATAACTAACACCAGGACGCCATGTCGGTTGGTATATCAAATGCCTCATAACTAACACCAGGACGCCATGACGGTTGGTATATCAAATGCCTCATAACTAACACCAGGACGCCATGACGGTTGGTATACCAAATGCCTCATAACTAACACCAGGACGCCATGACGGTTGGTATATCAAATGCCTCATAACTAACACCAGGACGCCATGACGGTTGGTATATCAAATGCCTCATAACTAACACCAGGACGCCATGACGGTTGGTATACTAAATGCCTCATAACTAACACCAGGACGCCATGTCGGTTGGTATATCAAATGCCTCATAACTAACACCAGGACGCCATGACGGTTGGTATATCAAATGCCTCATAACTAACACCAGGACGCCATGACGGTTGGTATATCAAATGCCTCATAACTAACACCAGGACGCCATGACGGTTGGTATACCAAATGCCTCATAACTAACACCAGGACGCCATGACGGTTGGTATATCAAATGCCTCATAACTAACACCAGGACGCCATGACGGTTGGTATATCAAATGCCTCATAACTAACACCAGGACGCCATGACGGTTGGTATACCAAATGCCTCATAACTAACACCAGGACGCCATGACGGTTGGTATACCAAATGCCTCATAACTAACACCAGGACGCCATGACGGTTGGTATATCAAATGCCTCATAACTAACACCAGGACGCCATGACGGTTGGTATACCAAATGCCTCATAACTAACACCAGGACGCCATGACGGTTGGTATACCAAATGCCTCATAACTAACACCAGGACGCCATGACGGTTGGTATATCAAATGCCTCATAACTAACACCAGGACGCCATGACGGTTGGTATACCAAATGCCTCATAACTAACACCAGGACGACATGACGGTTGGTATACCAAATGCCTCATAACTAACACCAGGACGCCATGACGGTTGGTATATCAAATGCCTCATAACTAACACCAGGACGCCATGACGGTTGGTATACCAAATGCCTCATAACTAACACCAGGACGCCATGACGGTTGGTATACCAAATGCCTCATAACTAACACCAGGACGCCATGACGGTTGGTATATCAAATGCCTCATAACTAACACCAGGGCGCCATGACGGTTGGTATATCAAATGCCTCATAACTAACACCAGGACGCCATGACGGTTGGTATACCAAATGCCTCATAACTAACACCAGGACGCCATGACGGTTGGTATACCAAATGCCTCATAACTAACACCAGGACGCCATGTCGGTTGGTATATCAAATGCCTCATATCTAACACCAGGACGCCATGACGGTTGGTATATCAAATGCCTCATAACTAACACCAGGACGCCATGACGGTTGGTATACCAAATGCCTCATAACTAACACCAGGACGCCATGACGGTTGGTATACCAAATGCCTCATAACTAACACCAGGGCGCCATGACGGTTGGTATATCAAATGCCTCATAACTAACACCAGGACGCCATGACGGTTGGTATATCAAATGCCTCATAACTAACACCAGGACGCCATGTCGGTTGGTATATCAAATGCCTCATAACTAACACCAGGACGCCATGACGGTTGGTATATCAAATGCCTCATAACTAACACCAGGAAGCCATGACGGTTGGTATACCAAATGCCACATAACTAACACCAGGACGCCATGACGGTTGGTATACCAAATGCCTCATAACTAACACCAGGACGCCATGACGGTTGGTATACCAAATGCCTCATAACTAACACCAGGACGCCATGTCGGTTGGTATATCAAATGCCTCATAACTAACACCAGGACGCCATGACGGTTGGTATACCAAATGCCTCATAACTAACACCAGGACGCCATGACGGTTGGTATACCAAATGCCTCATAACTAACACCAGGACGCCATGTCGGTTGGTATATCAAATGCCTCATAACTAACACCAGGACGCCATGACGGTTGGTATATCAAATGCCTCATAACTAACACCAGGACGCCATGACGGTTGGTATACCAAATGCCTCATAACTAACACCAGGACGCCATGACGGTTGGTATACCAAATGCCTCATAACTAACACCAGGGCGCCATGACGGTTGGTATATCAAATGCCTCATAACTAACACCAGGACGCCATGACGGTTGGTATATCAAATGCCTCATAACTAACACCAGGACGCCATGTCGGTTGGTATATCAAATGCCTCATAACTAACACCAGGACGCCATGACGGTTGGTATATCAAATGCCTCATAACTAACACCAGGACGCCATGACGGTTGGTATACCAAATGCCTCATAACTAACACCAGGACGCCATGACGGTTGGTATACCAAATGCCTCATAACTAACACCAGGACGCCATGACGGTTGGTATACCAAATGCCTCATAACTAACACCAGGACGCCATGACGGTTGGTATACCAAATGCCTCATAACTAACACCAGGACGACATGACGGTTGGTATACCAAATGCCTCATAACTAACACCAGGACGCCATGACGGTTGGTATATCAAATGCCTCATAACTAACACCAGGACGCCATGACGGTTGGTATACCAAATGCCTCATAACTAACACCAGGACGCCATGACGGTTGGTATACCAAATGCCTCATAACTAACACCAGGACGCCATGACGGTTGGTATATCAAATGCCTCATAACTAACACCAGGACGCCATGACGGTTGGTATATCAAATGCCTCATAACTAACACCAGGACGCCATGACGGTTGGTATATCAAATGCCTCATAACTAACACCAGGACGCCATGACGGTTGGTATATCAAATGCCTCATAACTAACACCAGGACGCCATGACGGTTGGTATATCAAATGCCTCATAACTAACACCAGGACGCCATGACGGTTGGTATATCAAATGCCTCATAACTAACACCAGGACGCCATTACGGTTGGTATATCAAATGCCTCATAACTAACACCAGGACGCCATGACGGTTGGTATACCAAATGCCTCATAACTAACACCAGGACGCCATGACGGTTGGTATATCAAATGCCTCATAACTAACACCAGGACGCCATGACGGTTGGTATATCAAATGCCTCATAACTAACACCAGGACGCCATGACGGTTGGTATATCAAATGCCTCATAACTAACACCAGGGCGCCATGACGGTTGGTATATCAAATGCCTCATAACTAACACCAGGACGCCATGACGGTTGGTATACCAAATGCCTCATAACTAACACCAGGACGCCATGACGGTTGGTATATCAAATGCCTCATAACTAACACCAGGACGCCATGACGGTTGGTATATCAAATGCCTCATAACTAACACCAGGACGCCATGACGGTTGGTATATCAAATGCCTCATAACTAACACCAGGACGCCATGACGGTTGGTATACCAAATGCCGCATAACTAACACCAGGACGCCATGACGGTTGGTATATCAAATGCCTCATAACTAACACCAGGACGCCATGACGGTTGGTATACCAAATGCCTCATAACTAACACCAGGACGCCATGACGGTTGGTATACCAAATGCCTCATAACTAACACCAGGACGCCATGACGGTTGGTATATCAAATGCCTCATAACTAACACCAGGACGCCATGACGGTTGGTATATCAAATGCCTCATAACTAACACCAGGACGCCATGACGGTTGGTATATCAAATGCCTCATAACTAACACCAGGACGCCATGACGGTTGGTATACCAAATGCCTCATAACTAACACCAGGACGCCATGACGGTTACCCCCGGTCAAGCCGGTACCCATTTCCGACACCTGGGTAGAGTGGGGAATTGTGGCTGGGTTCTCCCTTTTCCCCACGGGGGGAAAAAAGCCTCGCGGCACTGCCGGGATTCGAACCGCCGACTTTCCATGTAGTGCACGCTCTCGACCACTCGGCCACGGGGACAACACACTGGTACAATTTGTTGCCATTGTTGCCAGGCTAGGTTTTGTTTCACACTAGGCCTATATAAATACTCAAATATTTCCAATAGGCTTGTTAAAATATTCAAATGTTTTCCCCTTGGCCTATATAAATATACACATTTACACACTATGCCTACATAAATACTCCAATATTCACAATAAGGCAGTATATATATTCAAGTTTCGTACCCTAGGCCTACATGTATACATTTATATATTAATTTATTTTACAATAAGCCTAAATTAATTTTATTTAGATACATTTCTTGATATTGACGCTAGGCTTACACAGATATCCAGATAATTTTCACTATGTCTGCATAAATATTCAAATATTTTCACTATGTCTGCATAAATATTCAAATATTTTCACTATGTCTGCATAAATATTCAAATATTTTCACTATGTCTGCATAAATATTCAAATATTTTCACTATGTCTACATAAATATTCAAATATTTTCACTCTGTCTGCATAAATATTCAAATATTTTCACTGTCTACATAAATATTCAAATATTTTCACTATGTCTGCATAAATATTCAAATATTTTCACTATGTCTGCATAAATATTCAAATATTTTCACTATGTCTGCATAAATATTCAAATATTTTCACTGTCTACATAAATATTCAAATATTTTCACTATGTCTGCATAAATATTCAAATATTTTCACTATGTCTACATAAATATTCAAATATTTTCACTATGTCTGCATAAATATTCAAATATTTTCACTATGTCTACATAAATATTCAAATATTTTCACTATGTCTACATAAATATTCAAATATTTTCACTCTGTCTGCATAAATATTCAAATATTTTCACTGTCTACATAAATATTCAAATATTTTCACTATGTCTGCATAAATATTCAAATATTTTCACTATGTCTGCATAAATATTCAAATATTTTCACTATGTCTGCATAAATATTCAAATATTTTCACTGTCTACATAAATATTCAAATATTTTCACTATGTCTGCATAAATATTCAAATATTTTCACTATGTCTGCATAAATATTCAAATATTTTCACTATGTCTGCATAAATATTCAAATATTTTCACTGTCTACATAAATATTCAAATATTTTCACTATGTCTGCATAAATATTCAAATATTTTCACTATGTCTACATAAATATTCAAATATTTTCACTCTGTCTACATAAATATTCAAATATTTTCACTATGTCTACATAAATATTCAAATATTTTCACTATGTCTACATAAATATTCAAATATTTTCACTCTGTCTGCATAAATATTCAAATATTTTCACTATGTCTACATAAATATTCAAATATTTTCACTCTGTCTACATAAATATTCAAATATTTTCACTATGTCTACATAAATATTCAAATATTTTCACTCTGTCTACATAAATATTCAAATATTTTCACTATGTCTACATAAATATTCAAATATTTTCACTATGTCTGCATAAATATTCAAATATTTTCACTATGTCTACATAAATATTCAAATATTTTCACTATGTCTACATAAATATTCAAATATTTTCACTATGTCTACATAAATATTCAAATATTTTTCACTATGTCTACATAAATATTCAAATATTTTTCACTATGTCCACATAAATATTCAAATATTTTTCACTATGTCTACATAAATATTCAAATATTTTCACTATGTCTACATAAATATTCATATATTTTCACTATGTCTTCATAAATATTCAAATATTTTCACTATGTCTACATAAATATTCAAATATTTTCACTATGTCTACATAAATATTCAAATATTTTCACTATGTCTACATAAATATTCAAATATTTTTCACTATGTCTACATAAATATTCAAATATTTTTCACTATGTCCACATAAATGTTCAAATATTTTTCATTATGTCTACATAAATATTCAAATATTTTCACTATGTCTACATAAATATTCAAATATTTTCACTATGTCTAGATAAATATTCAAATATTTTCACTGTCTACATAAATATTCAAATATTTTCACTATGTCTACATAAATATTCAAATATTTTCACTATGTCTACATAAATATTCATATATTTTCACTATGTCTACATAAATATTCAAATATTTTCACTATGTCTACATAAATATTCAAATATTTTCACTGTCTACATAAATATTCAAATATTTTCACTATGTCTACATAAATATTCAAATATTTTCACTATGTCTACATAAGTATTCAAATATTTTTCACTATGTCTACATAAACATTTAAATATTAACGCTAGGCCTACGCAGATATACAGTCAGTAATTAAATAGACAGAATGAGACCCTCCCCCATTACCCCCACCTCCTCCCGCCACAAGTATATTAGGGGCGTGGCCCCCCATTAATTCTGCCTAGGCCTACGCCATCGCCCCCCAATACGATCGGGCGGCCATTAGGCCTATGGAGGCAAAGAAATATTAGCTTTTAATAGAATCTTGCGGCTGTGAAACTGTGCCATCTTTTTCTTTGTGGTATATTTCATTATAATATAATTATCTGTAAAAAAGAGAGAACCAAAAACGCCGTATAAAACATTTACTCGAATTAAAAACTGCAAGCAAAACAATAAAATTGAACGTTTCGAGCATTCGCTCATCTTCAGCAAAAATAAAAACAAATTTACCTGAAAAACATGAAATGAATTAGAAAGTTCATGAATTGAATAAACAAACAAACAAACAAAAACACCAACCTTAAAAACTACCTGTTAACTATTGACAATGGAAAAGAACTAAGTTGGTTGTTTAAAATTGGCTTATTTTTCTACATTCTTCCTACCGCGATGCAGGCCTCCCTAATTTACAAATTTTGTTGTGCACGATGTGCATCTGAGTACGTCGGCTTGACGTCACGTACTCTAGGCTGTAGGGTGGCCGAGCATCGAGGTAGGAGTTACCGCACAGGAAATATTTTATCTAGTCCTCCGCATTCAGCTATTAGGGATCATTCAGAGCATTGTGATAGCCCATTTGACATCAGTAATTTTAAAATTCTCACTAGATCAAAATTTGCCTCCGATTTAAGAATTTTAGAGTCTCTATTCATTTTAAAAAATAAGCTAATTTTAAACAACCAACTTAGTTCTTTTCCATTGTCAATAGTTAACAGGTAGTTTTTAAGGTTGGTGTTTTTGTTTGTTTGTTTGTTTATTCAATTCATGAACTTTCTAATTCATTTCATGTTTTTCAGGTAAATTTGTTTTTGTTTTTGCTGAAGATGAGCGAATGCTCGAAACGTTCAATTTTATTGTTTTGCTTGCAGTTTTTAATTCGAGTAAATGTTTTATACGGCGTTTTTGGTTCTCTCTTTTTTACTTAAAATCAGGAAACCTCCCGGTAACTTTTTTGCACATATAATTATCTATATAATATAAATAATACATGTAAAGTTATATCTATATATAATATAATTCATTATGTGTTTTACATAATGTCATCATTGTAAAATAAAATGACAGGTGTCTCCATAAATAAATTTCATTATAATATAATCATCTATGTAATGTATGTACTATATCTAAAATTATATATATATGTATTAATATAATGCATAATGCGTTATATATATAATGTCATTGTAAAATAAAATGCCAGGTGTATTCATATTTTTTTTTTTAAATATATATTATTTGTGCGTAATTTCTTTTACTCTTTTTCATAGGTACAATGATGATTACAATGGTATCCTAGATACCATTTAAATGATATAAAAACATGGCATCAGGCAAAAATACTTCGTGAAAATTGAATCTATTGTTAAAGAAAGAGCAGCTAATCGCGATAAAAAGATATAGAGAAATCTTTCAAAAAAATTCTTGGCATATAATAATTAAGCAATATAATGACCGTATATTGTGGTGGCAGGTGCAATAAGAATGGATATACTCGTTATTTCTGCATATCTAGAGTATATATTTAAGCAATATGTGAAATAGATATTGTATCTAATCGTATACAATTTTGCACGCTTTGATAATGCATTGTCATTAATGCACCGTACCTCTGGCAGCAACACCGTACCTCTGGCAGCAACACCGTACCTCTGGCAGCAACACCGTACCTCTGGCAGCAACACCGTACCTCTGGCAGCAACACCGTACCTCTGGCAGCAACACCGTACCTCTGGCAGCAACACCGTACCTCTGGCAGCAACACCGTACCTCTGGCAGCAACACCGTACCTCTGGCAGCAACACCGTACCTCTGGCAGCAACACCGTACCTCTGGCAGCGACACCGCACCTCTGGCAGCGACACCGTACCTCTGGTAGCAACACCGTACCTCTGGTAGCAACACCGTACCTCTGGCAGCAACACCGTACCTCTGGCAGCAACACCGTACCTCTGGCAGCAACACCGTACCTCTGGCAGCAACACCGTACCTCTGGTAGCAACACCGTACCTCTGGTAGCAACACCGTACCTCTGGCAGCAACACCGTACCTCTGGCAGCAACACCGCACCTCTGGCAGCGACACCGTACCTCTGGCAGCAACACCGTACCTCTGGCAGCAACACCGTACCTCTGGCAGCGACACCGTACCTCTGGCAGCGACACCGTACCTCTGGCAGCAACACCGTACCTCTGGTAGCAACACCGTACCTCTGGTAGCAACACCGTACCTCTGGCAGCAACACCGTACCTCTGGCAGCAACACCGTACCTCTGGCAGCAACACCGTACCTCTGGCAGCAACACCGTACCTCTGGCAGCAACACCGCACCTCTGGCAGCGACACCGTACCTCTGGCAGCAACACCGTACCTCTGGCAGCAACACCGTACCTCTGGCAGCGACACCGTACCTCTGGCAGCGACACCGTACCTCTGGCAGCAACACCGTACCTCTGGTAGCAACACCGTACCTCTGGTAGCAACACCGTACCTCTGGCAGCCACACCGTACCTCTGGCAGCAACACCGTACCTCTGGCAGCAACACCGTACCTCTGGCAGCAACACCGTACCTCTGGCAGCAACACCGTACCTCTGGTAGCAACACCGTACCTCTGGTAGCAACACCGTACCTCTGGCAGCAACACCGTACCTCTGGCAGCAACACCGTACCTCTGGTAGCAACACCGTACCTCTGGTAGCAACACCGTACCTCTGGCAGCAACACCGTACCTCTGGCAGCAACACCGCACCTCTGGCAGCAACACCGTACCTCTGGCAGCAACACCGTACCTCTGGCAGCAACACCGTTCCTCTAGTAGCAGCACCGTTCCTCTGGTAGCAGCACCGTACCTCTGGCAGCAGCAGTGTCAGCACCGTACCTCTGGTAGCGTCAGCACCGTACCTTTGTTAGCAGCACCGTACCTCTGGCAGCAGCAGCGTCAGCACCGTACCTCTGGCAGCAGCAGCGTCAGCACTGTACCTCTGGTAGCAGCAGCGTCAGCACCGTACCTCTGGCAGCAGCAGCGTCAGCACCGTACCTCTGGCAGCAGCAGTAGCGTCAGCACCGTACCTCTGGCAGCAGCAGCAGCAGTGTCAGCACCGTACCTCTGGCAGCAGCAGCAGCAGTGTCAGCACCGTACCTCTGGCAGCAGCAATAGCAGCACCGTACCTCTGGCAGCAGCAGCAGCAGCGTCAGCACCGTACCTCTGGCAGCAGCAGCAGCGTCAGCACCGTACCTCTGGCAGCAGCAGCGTCAGCACGGCTGACGTAGTACACGAGGCTCCCGTCCACCGAGATGGGGATGCTGACGTCAGAGGCGAAGGCGTGCTGACGCATCTGACTCTGGCTCTCGTAGTCAGGCGTGCTGACGAGGATAGACAGGCGTCTGCACTGCAGCCCACACACTCAGCCCACACACTCAGCCCACACACTCAGCCCCCACACACTCAGCCCCCACACACTCAGCCCCCACACACTCAGCCCCCACACACTCAGCCCCCACACACTCAGCCCCCACACACTCAGCCCCCACACACTCAGCCCCCACACACTCAGCCCCCACACACAGCCCCCACACACAGCCCCCACACACAGCCCCCACACACTCAGCCCCCACACACTCAGCCCCCACACACTCAGCCCCCACACACTCAGCCCCCACACACTCAGCCCCCACACACTCAGCCCCCACACACAGCCCCCATACACAGCCCCCACACACAGCCCCCACACACAGCCCACACACACAGCAACCACACTCAGCCCCCACACACACAGCCCCCACACACACAGCCCCCACACACACAGCACCCCCACACACAGCCCCCCACACACAGCCTCCACACACACAGCCCCCACACACTCAGCCCCCACACACTCAGCCCACACACTCAGCCCCCACACACAGCCCCCACACACAGCCCCCACACACAGCCCCCACACACAGCCCCCACACACAGCAACCACACTCAGCCCCCACACACACAGCCCCCACACACACAGCCCCCACACACACAGCACCCCCACACACAGCCCCCCCACACACAGCCCCCACACACACAGCCTCCACACACACAGCCCCCACACACACAGCCCCCACACACACAGCCCCCACACACTTAGCCCACACACTCAGCCCACACACTCAGCCCACACACTCAGCCCACACACTTAGCCCACACACTCAGCCCACACACTCAGCCCACACACTCAGCCCACACACTCAGCCCACACACTCAGCCCACACACTCAGCCCACACACTCAGCCCCCACACACAGCCCCCACACACAGCCCCCACACACAGCCCCCACACACACAGCCCCCACACACAGCCCCCACACACACAGCCCCCACACACTCAGCCCACACACTCAGCCACACACTCAGCCCACACACTCAGCCCACACACTCAGCCCACACACTCAGCCCACACACTCAGCCCACCCACTCAGCCCACACACTCAGCCCACACACACTCAGCCCACACACACTCAGCCCACACACACTCAGCCCACACACACTCAGCCCACACACACTCAGCCCACACACACTCAGCCCACACACACTCAGCCCACACACACTCAGCCCACACACACTCAGCCCACACACACTCAGCCCACACACACTCAGCCCACACACACTCAGCCCACACACACTCAGCCCACACACACTCAGCCCACACACACTCAGCCCACACACACTCAGCCCACACACACTCAGCCCACACACACTCAGCCCACACACACTCAGCCCACACACACTCAGCCCACACACACTCAGCCCACACACACTCAGCCCCACACACTCAGCCCACACACTCAGCCCACACACTCAGCCCACACACTCAGCCCACACACTCAGCCCACACACTCAGCCCACACACTCAGCCCACACACTCAGCCCACACACTCAGCCCACCACACTCAGCCCACACACTCAGCCCACACACTCAGCCCACACACTCAGCCCACACACTCAGCCCACACACTCAGCCCACACACTCAGCCCACACACTCCGCCCACACACTCAGCCCACGCACTCAGCCCACACACACAATCCACACACACAGCCCACACACACCCCACACACACACACCCCACACACACACACACACACAATCAACACACGTACCCCACACACACACCCCACACCCCACACACACCCACCCACACCCCCCCCACACACCCCCCCCACACACCCCCCACACACACACACCCCACATCCCACACACACCCTTCACCCCCCTCACACACACCCCCCCCCCCCCCCACACACACACCCCCCCCCCCACACACACACCCCACATCCCACATACCCTTCACCCCACACACACCCCACATCTACACCCCACACCCCACACACACACCCCACACACACACACACCCCACACACACCCCACACCCCACACACAAACCCCACACCCCACACACACATCCCACACCCCCCACACACACCCCACACCCCACACACACACCCCACACACACACCCCACACCCCACACACACCACACACACACCCCACACCCACACACTCCACACACACACCCCACACACACACCCCGCACACCTGTGTGTAGGCAGGTACACGCCGTACAACACGCCGCTGGAGCACCGCAGCGACATTCGCCCTGCAACACACACCTAATCAGCGTGTAGCTGTACACCCTGCGTCAAAAATACGCTTCGGGTGGCTCTAAGCGTGTACCACGGCAGAGGAAACAAGGTAGGGTCATTTCTATGGGAGAAATACACCTCCTCTTGTTCGGCTAGCTAATAGAAAGGCTTTATTTCAAACTAACTTCATGACGTCACCAAAACGCCATGTCGTTAGGCCAATAGTGGAGCCAGATTTGGGGGTAGCAGCGCTACCAGATGCAATATGAGCGCTGCTGTTGGTTCGTTGCCGTGACGTCAGCAAAACCACACCGTCAATGAAAAAAAGACTGGTTTGAACCTACCTTGTTTCCTCTACCGTGGTGTATGCTTGGTCCAATGTAGACGCTAAAGTTAATAAATAGAAATTATAGTTGACTAGTTCACACGAGCTGGTCAGCATTGGTCTGAAGAATTTCACCCTTTCTTTCTTGAGTTGAATTCTCTCGTGCCACTCGATGTTGTCCAGCGCTATGCCGAAGAATTTCCTCGATTCTTTCATGTGTTAACCTCTCTCTAGCTACTGGGTGCTGCTCTGCATTATTCCGTAGAATTTTCAAACGCCGGTCAAGGGTCAATTTAGCTCTAGCTTCTCGTTGGCGAGCAGCATTGCTTCGTCTTGCCATTTCGCGTTGTTCATCCGATCGTCTTCGGCGTTTTTCTTGCTGTCGAAGTCTTGCTACTTCTCCCTTGCGGTATGACACATTTCTATCCATGGCTGCCTCTTCTGCAGGAATTTTATTCTGAAATGTCGTCTATTATCTCTTTTCTAAGCTTTTCAAGAAAATCACAATTTTGAAAACGAAAACTCAAGTTCCAAAATATTGGGCCTTATACCTAGTGGTAGCCAGGTTACTGGTCAAATGAGTTTAAAACATTTTTTTTGCATTATCAATTAAAAATATCAAAGCAACATGATGAATTTCAACAGAGAGAGCTCCACAGAAAATTTCTATTTGTAAATTAAGCCGATTGCGCATTCTGGATACAATAATCAAGGCTTCTGAACACGTCACATGGACGGACAAACGGAAGGACGGACGCGGCTACTTTTATAATAGTGATGATCTCTATGTATTAATATATCATTATTATTATACTATTATATCATACTTTATACCTTATAATACACCAATACTGTACCTGCAATAAAACTTTTTTCTAAATACGCACGGAATCATTAATATATATGTAAAAGCTTTGCATAAGGAGAACAATAAAATCTTTTATATTTCACTGGTATTTCATATTTTATATATAAATATATATTTTATGTGTGTATATATATATATATATTTATATTTCTTACATTCTTCATATATGTATACAAAATTCCTTCAAATCCAGTCGATATCGGTGAGAAGGCTGTGCGATTTTAAACCCCTCGAGGGGTTCAACAGCCCGGGGATGTTATACAGTGAATTACTGGTTGTGTTAATAAGACTTCCGGAGGAAGATCTTTATGACCTCGGCCCGGATACCTTAAGCGTTCGGGTCACATGTCTTGATAGGGCCGATGGGCGCCTTGCATTTACAAGCACCGGATTGCCTTTGTTTACCCTCCGGGCTCGGCTGCGCTTAAGGAGGAGCTGTGTATCGATAAGTCAGTACAATACTAGAAGTCCTACTGTGCGTTTCGCTATCCTTCTGCCTGGTATACGGCTAGGCGAACAGAAGCTACAGGTTCTGTTCAATAATCCTCATGTCGTGCTGAAAATGACACTACAGGGGGTTCAACAGCCCGGGGGTTCAACAGCCCGGGGGTTCAACAGCCCGGGGGTTCAACAGCCCGGGGGTTCAACAGCCCGGGGGTTCAACAGCCCGGGGGTTCTACAGCCCGGGGGTTCTACAGCCCGGGGGTTCTACAGCCCGGGGGTTCTACAGCCGGGGGGTTCTACAGCCGGGGGGTTCTACAGCCGGGGTTCAACTCACCGTCCACGTAGTGGTCTGGCGTGACCTGGAAGGAGAGTCGGGTTCGCGCCCTAGCCAAACCCGAGTGCTGGTCGGGGAGAGGTGCGAGGTCCACCACGAACTCGGGGGAGGCCTGAGGTTGGAGTATGAATAGAGTGGGAATAGAGTGGGAATAGAGCGGGAATAGAGCGGGAATAGAGCGGGAATAGAGTGGGAATAGAGTGGGAATAAAGTGGGAATAGAGTGGGAATAGAGTGGGAATAGAGTGGGAATAGAGTGGGAATAGAGTGAGAATAGAGTGGGAATAGAGAGGGAATAGAGTGGGAATAGAGTGGGAATAGAGTGGGAATGGAGTGGGAATGGAGTGGGAATGAAGTGGGAATGGAGCGGGAATAGAGTGGGAATAGAGTGGGAATAGAGTGGGAATAGAGTGGGAATAGAGTGGGAATAGAGTGGGAATAGAGTGGGAATAGAGTGGGAATAGAGTGGGAATAGAGTGGGAATAGAGTGGGAATAGAGTGGGAATAGAGTGGGAATAGAGTGGGAATAGAGTGGGAATAGAGAGGGAATAGAGTGGGAATAGAGTGGGAATAGAGTGGGAATAGAGTGGGAATAGAGTGGGAATAGAGTGGGAATAGAGTGGGAATAGAGTAGGAATAGAGTGGGAATAGAGTGGGAATAGAGTGGGAATAGAGTGGGAATAGAGTGGGAATAGAGTGGGAATAGAGTGGGAATAGAGTGGGAATAGAGTGGGAATAGAGTGGGAATAGAGTGGGAATAGAGTGGGAATAGAGTGGGAATAGAGTGGGAATAGAGTGGGAATAGAGTGGGAATAGAGTGGGAATAGAGAGGGAATAGAGGGAATAGAGTGGGAATAGAGTGGGAATAGAGTGGGAATAGAGTGGGAATAGAGTGGGAATAGAGTGGGAATAGAGTGGGAATAGAGTGGGAATAGAGTAGGAATAGAGTAGGAATAGAGTGGGAATAGAGTGGGAATAGAGTGGGAATAGAGTGGGAATAGAGTGGAGATAGAGTGGGAATAGAGTGGGAATAGATTGGGGATAGAGTGGGGATAGAGGTGGGATAGAGGTGGGATAGAGGTGGGATAGAGGTGGGATAGAGGTGGGATAGAGGTGGGATAGAGGTGGGATAGAGGTGGATAGAGGTGGGATAGAGGTGGGATAGAGGTGGGATAGAGAGGGGATATAGTGGGGATAGAGTGGGGATAGAGTGGGGATAGAGTGGGGATAGAGTGGGGATAGAGTGGGAATAGAGTGGGGATAGAGTGGGGATAGAGTGGGGATAGAGTGGGGATAGAGTGGGGATAGAGTGGGGATAGAGTGGGGATAGAGGTGGGATAGAGTAAGGATAGAGTGGGGATAGAGAGGGGATAGAGGTGGGATAGAGGTGGGATAGAGGTGGGGTAGAGGTGGGATAGAGTAAGGATAGAGTAAGGATAGAGTAAGGATAGAGTAAGGATAGAGTAAGGATAGAGTAAGGATAGAGTAAGGATAGAGTAAGGATAGAGTAAGGATAGAGTAAGGATAGAGTAAGGATAGAGTGGGGATAGAGTGGGGATAGAGTGGGGATAGAGTGGGGATAGAGTGGGGATAGAGTGGGGATAGAGTGGGGATAGAGTGGGGATAGAGTGGGGATAGAGTGAGGATAGAGTGAGGATAGAGTGGGGATAGAGTGGGGGTGTACAGAGTAGAGATATCAGCAACCCACCGTCCAAATGCCCCGCATAGGGCTACCACTACGTTTAGGCCTACTACCACCCACGTATAGGCCTACCACCACTCAAGTTTAGGCCTACTACCACCACTACGTTTAGGCTTACCACCACCCACGTTCAAGCCTACCACCCCGTATATGCCCACCACGCACTGGCCGGCTGTTGATGTACATCCTGACATGACGTATAGGCCTACCACATCGTTATATAAGCCTACTACCACCCCGTATAGGCCTACCACCATGCTGTATAGGCCTACTTCGTATTTGCCCACCACGCACCGGCCGGCCGTTGATGTACCACGTTACCTGACGTATAGGCCTACCACCTCGTTGTATAGGCCTACTACCACCACGTATAGGCCTACCACCATGCTTTATAGACCTACCACCACGCCGTATAGGCCTACGTCGTATTTGCCCACCACGCACCGGCCGGCCGTTGATGTACCACGTTACCTGACGTATAGGCCTACCACCTCGTTGTATAGGCCTACTACCACCACGTATAGGCCTACCACCAAGTCTTATAGACCTACCACCACGCCGTATAGGCCTACGTCGTATATGCCCACCACGCACCGGCCGGCCGTTGATGTACCACGTGACCTGCCATATAGGCCTACCACCTCGTTGTATAGGCCTACTACCACCACGTATAGGCCTACTACCACATATAGGCCTACTACCACCACGTATAGGCCTACCACCCCTCCTTATAGACCGACCACCACCCCGTATAGACCGACCACCACCCCGTATAGACCTACCACTACGCCTTATAGGCCTACCACCACGCCTTATAGGCCTAACACCACGCCGTATAGGCCTACGTCGTATAGGCCTACGTCGTATAGGCCTACGTCTTATAGGCCTACTTCGTATAGGCCTACGTCGTATAGGCCTACGTCGTATAGGCCTACGTCATATAGGCCTACGTCGTATAGGCCTACGTCGTATAGGCCTACGTCGTATAGGCCTACGTCGTATAGGCCTACGTCGTATAGGCCTACGTCGTATAGGCCTACGTCGTATAGGCCTACGTCGTATAGGCCTACGTCGTATAGGCCTACGTCGTATAGGCTTTCGTCGTATAGGCCTACGTCGTATAGGCCTACGTCGTATAGGCCTACGTCGTATAGGCCTACGTCGTATAGGCCCACCACGCACCGGTCGGCCGTTGATGTACCACGTGACCTGACTTATAGGCCTACCACCTCGTTGTATAAGCCTACTACCACGACGTATAGGCCTACCACCACGCCTTATAGACCTACCACCACCCCGTATAGGCCTACCACCACCTCGTATAGGCCTACCACCACACCTTATAGGCCTACCACCACGTCTTATAGGCCTAACACCACGCCGTATAGGCCTACGTCGTATAGGCCCACCACGCACCGAGCGGCCGTTGATGTACCACGTGACCTGACGTATAGGCCTACCACCTCGTTGTATAGGCCTACTACCACCACGTATAGGCCTACTACCACGCCTTATAGACCTACTACCACCCCGTATAGGCCTACCACCACGCCTTATAGGCCTATCACCACCCCGTATAGGCCTACCACCACGCCTTATAGGCCTATCACCACGCCTTATAGGCCTAACACCACGCCGTATAAGCCTACGTCGTATAGGCCCACCACGCACCGGCCGGCCGTTGATGTACCACGTGACGTGTGCGGGGGGGAAGGCGGGGGCGGCGGTGCACGTGAGGCGGGCGGTGTCTCCCACGCTGTAGTCTTGCTGGTTGGCCTTGATCTCAGGCTCCCCCCGAGGGGCAACTGGAGGGCAGAGGGGGGTTATTTGGGGGTTATTGTTAGGTTATGGAAGTAATTGGGTTATTGGGGATGATTAAGGGGTAGAAATTGTAGGGGTAATGGAAGGTAATGGGGTTATTGAGGGTGATGATGTGATTGTCCTACTGGTTGGCCTTGATCTGAGGCTCCCCCCGGGGGGCAACTGGGGGTGGAGGGGGTTTTTTATTGGGGGTGATTAAGGGGGTATTGCAATGGTATCCAATATACATCCCCGTATGTTCCACCCTGTGATGGGTGATGGGGTAATTGTTCGCCTTGATCTCCGGTTCCACCCCGGGGGCAACTGGGGGGCGGAGGGGGGTTTATTTGGAGGTTATTGGAGGGTCATGGGTGCAATTAGGTTATTGGATGATGGGGTAATTGGCCACCTGGTTCTCTGGTTTGCCCCCCAGCGGGGTTCAACAA
Source organism: Morinoia aosen (assembly GCA_030386875.1). Lineage (NCBI taxonomy): Eukaryota > Metazoa > Arthropoda > Malacostraca > Amphipoda > Talitridae > Morinoia > Morinoia aosen. Next base: position 2,785,720 of record CM059580.1, on the reverse strand, counting down.
CAGCCTTTACGACCTGGGTGGCCACTGGGGGTAAGGGGGGGTATGGGGGTGATTGAGGTAAATGGTATTGTATCTAATATACACCCCCCGAATATACCCCCATTGTGGGAGGACAGGGGGGGGGGGTAATTCGGGGTAATTGCAATTGGGGTAACTGGTGGAAATTAGGATAGTCATTGGTGTAATTTGGGGTAATTGGGGTTCTATCGCGAAGGTATACAATATACACCCCCGTACACCCCCCTTTTGATGGGGTATTTGGAGACCAATTCATCTTATCCTTCCCCAATACGGACGTTCGCCAATTGCATCATTAAGGGGATCATCCCAGCCCAGGCCCCTGCCAACCCCCTGTCGGTCTGTGAGTTTTTTTTGTTTGTTGTTGGAAAAGGACACTTAGGTGGTGGACTATTCAGTCCTAAAATTTTATGGTGCTACGGACACTAGATCCCCCCCCCCCCCCAGAGGGAGGTAAGGGGACCAAAAATCCTGAATTTTCAACCACATTTCGACCCCATATAAAAAGATAATACGCGAAATGGAAAATTTGAAACTGTAACTTTGTTTACAATGCTTTAAGGATTCTAAAACTGTTTTTGGTTTTGTTCTAGCACAAAAACTCAATGAGTTCTATTCATTTAAAAATATCCATAAATATGTACCAAACAGCTAATTATTCGTATTTTCCAAAAAATAAGGCCTAAATCGAAAAATTTACACGAGTAAAAAAAGTTTACTTTCAACAAATACATATACTGGCCGTATTTCAAAGGAATCGGATGAAAAAATTGAAATCTTGGAGTGACTTAAGACGCCATGTGCCGGGTAGTTCGATGCCTATTTTAACTATAGGCCTACACTGCAAACCGCAAAATAGAACGGCTTTCAGCAATGACATAGGCCTCAAAACTCGTTTCTCGAGAAATGATGATTAGGTTATAAGTTAGTTCAAGTCTCCCTATCCGCCCCAGAGGTGATCCGAAGAGAGGAAGGAGGAAGGCACCATTTAGCTTGGAGTTGAGGGAACGCGGAATCTACGCACAAGGTGCACAGAAACAGAAAGCTAAGAAAGAAGTTCATTAAACAAGACAAAAATAGAAGAAGAAAGCAATAGGTGCTGAAAAACAGGACAGCAGTCAACCGAAAAAAGATGGTCCGTAACAAAACAAAAACCTATTCTATTTCTACACAAGGAAGGCCTCCCTCACCCTCAGCTCGGGACCTCACATTTTCCCCCTGGAGCGCTAATTCCCATAGATACAATAGTTGTGTCCCCTTGAGGAGAATTTGGAAAACATGACATTTGTAGATTAGATTAGATTAGATTATAAGTTAGTTTAAGCCTCCCTAACCGCTACAAAAAAAGAGCGTATCGAAGAGAGGAAGGAGGAAGGCACCATTTAGTATGGAGTTGAAAGAAAAGTGGAATCTATGCAGAAAGGGCACAGAAACAGTAAGCTAAGAAAGAAGATCATGAAACAAGGAAAAGTTGAAGAAGAAAGTAGTAGGTGCTGAAAAACAGGACAGCAGTCAACCGAAAAAAGATGGTCCGTAACAAAACAAACCCTATTCTATTTTAACAAAAAGAAAGCCTACCTAACCTTCAGCTCAGGCCCTTACATAGTCCCCCTGGGAGCGCTAATTCCCATAGATACAATAGTTGTATCCCCCTGAGGGGAACATGACATTTGTAAGTATAATGGTAACATTAACGGAATATGTTTTGCTACACATAAACTGTGCTGCAATATATACTGTACTCCAAGAAATATTTTCAATTTGTTTCGATGTTTACAATGAAGAGATAATCTAAATCTTAATATTACGCTTAACTGATGTCAGAAATCTGAATATTTTCGGCACAAAGGCATAATATTTGCCATGCTATGCCCTGATGTAGTAATATTTGCAGTGGTGCAATAAATATCGGTGCACATCCGAAATATTTATTGAATTACACTAAATATTACGACTTTATGACTTAGCATGGCAAATATTAGGACTTAGCATGACAAATATTAGGACTTAACATGGTAAATATTAGGACTTAGCATGGTAAATATTAGGACTTAGCATGGCAAATATTAGGACTTTGCATTGTAAATATTAGGACTTGGCATGGCAAATATTAGGACTTAACATGGCAAATATTAAGACTTTGCATGGTAAATATTAGGACTTAGCATGACCAATATTTGGACTAAGCATGGCAAATATTAGGACTTAGCATTGCAAGTATTAGGACTTAGCATGGCAAATATTAGGACCTATCATAACTAATATTAAAACTTAGCATGACCAATATTTGGACTAAGCATGATCAATATTAGAACTTAGCATGACAAATATTCAAACTTTAGGACTTAGCATGACAAATGTTACATCTTCACGACTCGGCACGCTACATATTAAGACCTTACGATTTACTGCGGCGAATATTACGCGGGAAATACCATAACTGAGAGTACCTAGGGAACGTAATGTTATGTAATGTTTCTAAACGAAATATTACCATGGATATTACAACCACGGAGCTGCAAAGCAGAGGAAGCTCTCAAATATCCCCTGTAATATTATCACAGCAATATTACCCCTAATATTATCACAACAATATTACCCCTAATATTATCAAAACAGTACTAGGCCTAAAATTACCACTACAATATCACCCCAAATATCCCAGCAACACTAGGCCTAATATTACCACAGCAATACAACACCAGGCCTAATATTACCACAGCAATATCGCCCCAAATATCCCAGCAACACCAGGCCTAATATCATGAGGCGAATATTAGGCAGGCCGGGTTGTCGTACAGCAGGCGGGCCGTACGTCAGGCACGTCACCATGGCGACGCTGCCGGCGCTCAGGGAATATTTGTTCTGAATTTTTGCGTCCGTACGACATCCTCGACACGAGATTATATTTGTGGGACCCTCGTGGGACCGGCCCTCCGAGGGGGCGGGGTGAGGGGCGGGAGGTGAGGGGCGGGGTGAGGGGCGGGAGGTGAGGGGCGGGAGGTGAGGGGCGGGAGGTGAGGGGTGGGAGGTGAGGGGTGGGAGGTGAGGGGCGGGAGGTGAGGGGCAGGAGGTGAGGGGCGGGAGGTGAGGGGCGGGAGGTGAGGGGCGGGAGGTGAGGGGTGGGAGGTGAGGGGCGGGAGGTGAGGGGCAGGAGGTGAGGGGAGGGAGGTGAGGGGCGGGAGGTGAGGGGCAGGAGGTGAGGGGCGGGAGGTGAGGGGTGGGAGGTGAGGGGCGGGAGGTGAGGGGAGGGAGGTGAGGGGCGGGAGGTGAGGGGCGGGGGTGAGGGGCGGGAGGTGAGGGGGCGGGAGGTGAGGGGCGGGAGGTGAGGGGCGGGAGGTGAGGGGCGGGAGGTGAGGGGTGGGAGGTGAGGGGCGGGAGGTGAGGGGAGGGAGGTGAGGGGAGGGAGGTGAGGGGAGGGAGGTGAGGGGCGGGAGGTGAGGGGCGGGGTGAGGGGCGGGAGGTGAGGGGCGGGAGGTGAGGGGTGGGAGGTGAGGGGCGGGAGGTGAGGGGCGGGAGGTGAGGGGCGGGAGGTGAGGGGCGGGAGGTGAGGGGCGGGAGGTGCCCAACACACTGGCCTAAAATATTCAGTTCAGAAATATCATTTCGTAAAAAGATAGCAGATTCTAGGCACAATATTCAATAATATTCCCTCCTCCAAATATTTAGGTACAAATAAACTAAAAAATATTTTTGGAAACTTTATATGTGCGAATGAAATCAGTAATATTTTAAGATTCACAAAACGTTTGAATATCCAATCAATATTTTAATTTTTAAATATATTTTAATTATCAAATAATATTTTTATGTTCACATTGTAATCAATTTCGAACAAGTATTTCAATATTCTCATAGTATAATATTCAAATCATGTATTAATATTCGAATCATATATCAATATGCAATGAGTATTTCAATATTCAAACGATATTTTGAGGCTCGCGTCATATTTAAACATTCAAATTATTTTCAATATTCAGAAGTTGAAAAAAAGAAGGTAGTACATCTATATTATTTCCTTAACAAATTATTTACCAAAAAATGTTTACCGAAATTAAAAAATAATTCAAATTCAAAATTAACAATTTCAAAATTATTTTATTCACCAAAAATATTAGCTGTTTCCCATTTACCAAAACCGCAATTTTTCCAACGGCGGGAATATATATATATTTCTTTCAGGAAGTGCTTCTCTGCCCCCAAAAGAGGGGGCGGGAGGCGGGGGGGGGGGCAGAAGGGGGGTAAGAAAAGGGGGCAAGCAGGGGGGGGGGCAGGTCCCCAGGGTCCACATGGCCCCCTTAACTTCATTTTAATTTTGGCGCGAATAACAAACGGGCGCTAATTTGTTAATTAGGTTGTGCTTAATGAGGAGCTAAGGAGGCGGTCTGTGTGTGTTGTGTGTGTTGTGTGTGTTGTGTGTGATGTGTGTGTTATGTGTGTGTGTACTGTGTGTTGTGTGTGATGTGTGTACTGTGTGATGTGTGTGATGTGTGGCCTGTGTTTACTGTATATACTGTGTACTGTGTACTGCATGTCCTGCGTACACTGCTGTACACTGTATACCCTGCATACACTGCTTTACCCTGTATACTCAGCATTTGTGTATTTATGATATGTACAGCATTTACAGTATATCCTGTATTCACAGTGCACAAATATATTTATACATGTATGTCTTCACAGTATCTCTAGCTACACATATATACAGGTGTTAGGCCATAGCCATGAGGGGTCGACCGGTCCCTCTGTACTACAGAGGGAAAATAATTCTTCCCTCGAATAAACTGAGCTCGCGTATCACAGATACTTGCGAAACGTACTTCTGGCACGACCTTCAAATTTTCGTTAGCTTGTTTAGCTCAAAGCTTGTCAGTTCAAATCTTCAAAGCTTGTAATTGACTCAGAGCTTGTTAGCTTGACTTATATTTCGAAAAACTTCGCTACTTCGCCGCGCAGTCATCTGAAATTTTGGAAATTATTGCAAAGTTATCGCAGCAACAGAAAAACTGTTGACAAACCTCGACTTAATAAGTACAAGTCAGCAAAAGTGACATTTTTTCTATCCCTGAAATACGAGGAAGATTCCAATTGAATAGTCAGCCTCAGAAATTACGGCCTTTTATCGATCAAGTGACGACCCTCCGGCATCCCTTAAGCGGCCCATAGACGGTCAATTTTATTGTCAATATCATTGTCATTATCATTGTCATTATCATTGTCAATATCATTGTCATTATCATTGTCAATATCATTGTCAATATCATTGTCAATATCATTGTCATTATCATTGTTAATATCATTGTCATTATCATTGTCATTATCATTGTCATTATCATTGTCAATATCATTGTCAATATCATTGTCATTATCATTGTTAATATCATTGTCATTATCATTGTCAATATCATTGTCATTATCATTGTCAATATCATTGTCAATATCATTGTCATTATCATTGTTAATATCATTGTCATTATCATTGTCAATATCATTGTCAATATCATTGTCATTATCATTGTTAATATCATTGTCATTATCATTGTCAATATCATTGTCAATATCATTGTCATTATCATTGTCAATATCATTGTCATTATCATTGTCAATATCATTGTCAATATCATTGTCATTATCATTGTCAATATCATTGTCAATATCATTGTCATTATCATTGTCAATATCATTGTCAATATCATTGTCATTATCATTGTCAATATCATTGTCATTATCATTGTCGATATCATTGTCAATATCATTGACGATGATGAATATTGACAATCGTCTGTGGGCTTCATTGACGACCGTCAAATAATTGACTTTGTAGGCAAAAAAATCTCATCAATATATTGAGTCAATGATATTGACAATTAAATTGATCGCCTACGAGCCGCTTAAGACAGATACATTATCAAAAGGTGACATCCAAACACGGACCAAGCCAAATACATCCATCAATTGGCGCCCGAACAGGGACTCGCCAAAATCAGCATCAATAGTATATACAGTTTACGTTGTATGTACAGTACACATAGTATTTATACAGTATACTTTGAATTTCCAAGTTTAATTGTTTTTTTTGGTTGGACTGCATTATTTTTGCCATTAAAAGTAACGTTTTCTTTAATTTTAACTGAAAACTATAACTGGTTGTTGAAAACAATTTATACCCTATCATATAAGACTACGTTTTTTCCTCCGAATTTTTATATTTTTTTGTGGACGATAACATAGGAACGAATTAGGAATAGTGAAAGTATATTATTTATGTTAGTAAGTATATACAGAGGCAGACATACAGGCCCTCACCTATGACCCAGATAGACCCAGACAGAAACAGACAGATAGAAGCAAACAGAAGCATACAGACAGAGACGAGGACTACCTATCACACAGATGCAGACAGAAACAGACAGGTGCAGACATACCCAGACAGACATACTCACAGACAGCAACAGACCGAGCCGGCGCCCACCTGTCACTCAGACCCGTACAGACAGACACACAGCCATACAGTAACAGCCAGGGCGCCCACCTATCACACAGACAGACCCAGACAAAGACAGACAGGTACAGACAGACAGCAAGAGACAGGGCGCCCACCGACGACACGGAGACGGGCGCTGCGGTCGTGGGTGTGGAAGTAGGGCGCGTCGCCCAGCACCTCGCACTTGTAGCGCCCTTCCGCCTCGAGTCGCACGTTGCGCAGCGTCACCGTCGGGCCCGTCGACGCCTCCAGCTGCGGGGCGTAAGTCGGGTCCCAAGTCAACTTAGGAGTGGAGGGCGTAAATTAGGCCTAAGTCGACTTAGGGGTTGATATGGTGAAATTTTGAGGGACTTTGATTTATGGGAGTTTTTTGTTTTAAGTCGACTTAAGGAATGGGGCGTGAGTTGTAAGCGCTAAGTCCACTTAAGGATTGGAGGGCGTGAATTTTTCATGCTAAGTCGACTTAGGCATAAGTTTATCATGCTAAGTCCACTTAAGAGGTGGAGGTCATAAGTTCTTGACCTTAAGTTGACTTAAGGAGGCAGAAAGGACAAATTTTAGGGTATATCCATGCTGTTAAGTTTTCCCCACTAAGTCGACTTTAAGGGATAGAGGACTTAAGTCGTCCACACCAAGTCAACGTAAGAACGGAAAGTACAACAGTTCTTGATAACATCCACGCTCTCTAGTTGTAGATACATCGTTTGATTTTCTTTTATTTTTAGAAAGTACTGAGAATAAAAGAGATCCCCCACGAAATTTTCTAACCCCGTTTTCTATATTCACCAGAGGAGCTGCGGTCTTGTGAAAACGAACGCGTACCGAACGGGAATCGAACCCGTGATTACATTTTATGAAATCCCTTCGATGCTGACAAAAATTACTACATTGGGGTTTTTGGGAGTTATTTCTTCAGTTATTTAGTGCAGTACGGAGCAAATTATGTTACAGTGACCGTTCTCAATTGATCCTCAGTTATAACGCAGAGCAAAATTCCCAAAAAAGGTTTAATTTCAGGAAAAAAATGATATGATTTTTTTCCTGTTGATATCCAAACAGAAATTAAAAAAAATCATTAGCAATTAAACTTGTCTAAATAAAGAAACACATAACGACACACTCAGTGCGTTAACTTTACTCAGATATACAAGGGTGATATATACAAGATATACATTAGTGATAACACAAATTCAGCTCGTGGTTGACAACACACGCTGTGTTGTTGTGACACACTACACACAAACACACAAACACACAAACACACAAACACAACACGACTCACGTCCACGTCGAAGGCGCCGCTGTGTGGCTCCACGATGTCTAATTTCTTGTTGCCGTTGGGCATGTACCTGCGGGCATATTGTGTCTTATTTCTCTCATTTCTCAGTTATTTCTGTCCTATTTCCATCCTATTTCTTTGTTATTTCCGGGTTATTTTTTTTCTTATTTCTGTCCTATTCCCCTCACATCTCTCCGTTATTTTCCTCCTATCCCACGTGTTATTTCTCTCAAATTTCTCCGTTATTTCTGCCCTTTTTCCCTCCTATTTTTCCGTTATTTTCCTCTCTCTCCGTGTTATTTCTCTCCTATTTCTTCGTTATTACTGTCCTATTTCTTTGTTATTTCTCTCCTATTTCTTTGTTATTTCTCTATTTCTTTGCTATTTCTGTCTTATTTCTCTATTATTTCTTTGTTATTTTCTTCCTATCTCTCCGTGTAATTCCCATCCTATTTCCCCCCCTCTTTATTTGTTCAATTTCTCATTATTTATCCTCTATTTCCCTCATATTTCCCCTTTTTTATTTCCTATTACATTTCTCCACATATTCACATATTTTCTATTCATGTCCAATCTATTTCCCATTTATTTCTTACCTATTTCTAATACACAGACCACCTCGTTCATGTTCAGTATTCTACTTACCATTTCCCATACTTCTCTAGCTATTTCCCCACCATGTACCATTGATCATGAAACGTGGTACAATACTGTACCACCGGTGTACCACGGGTGTATCACCCGTGTACCACGGGTGTACCACGGGTGTACCACGTCTGTACCACCACATACCGCCGTGGTACACGGATGCCTTACCATGTACAGGCGTGGTACACGGGTGTACCACCATGTACAGGCGTGGTACACGGGTGTCCCACGGTACCTGAAGAACTCGTTGCCGTCGCGGTACCACTTGATGGAGTAGAGGCGCTCGTTGCCCAGGTGGTACTCGCAGCCGAGCTGTACCGTGGTACCTCGCTCGGCCACCGCTGGTACCGTGATGTTGGTCACCACCACCTCGGCCTGGCTGGTACCTGCGCGTGGTACCGGGGCATGGTATTTAGTACTAGAAACTGTTATTTTGTACTAGAAACCAGTGTTGGGTACCAAGAAACCAGTATTGGGTACCAAGAAACCAGTATTGGGTACCAAGAAACCAGTATTGGGTACCAAGAAACCAGTATTGGGTACCAAGAAACCAGTATTGGGTACCAGAAACCAGTATTGGGTACCAAGAAACCAGTATTGGGTACCAGAAACCAGTATTGGGTACCAGAAACCAGTATTGGGTACCAAGAAACCAGTATTGGGTACCAAGAAACCAGTATTGGGTACCAAGAAACCAGTATTGGGTACCAAGAAACCAGTATTGGGTACCAGAAACCAGTATTGGGTACCAAGAAACCAGTATTGGGTACCAAGAAACCAGTATTGGGTACCAAGAAACCAGTATTGGGTACCAAGAAACCAGTATTGGGTACCAAGAAACCAGTATTGGGTACCAAGAAACCAGTATTGGGTACCAAGAAACCAGTATTGGGTACCAGAAACCAGTATTGGGTACCAGAAACCAGTATTGGGTACCAGAAACCAGTATTGGGTACCAGAAACCAGTATTGGGTACCAGAAACCAGTATTGGGTACCAGAAACCAGTATTTGGTACCAGAAACCAGTATTGGGTACCAGAAACCAGTATTGGGTACCAGAAACCAGTATTGGGTACCAGAAACCAGTATTGGGTACCAGAAACCAGTATTGGGTACCAGAAACCAGTATTGAGTACCAGAAACCAGTATTGGGTACCAGAAACCAGTATTGGGTACCAGAAACGAGTATTGGGTACCAGAAACCAGTATTGGGTACCAACAACCAGTATTGGGTACCAGAAACCAGTATTGGGTACCAACAACCAGTATTGGGTACCAGAAACCAGTATTGGGTACCAGAAACCAGTATTGGGTACCAGAAACCAGTATTGGGTACCAGAAACCAGTATTGGGTACCAGAAACCAGTATTGGGTACCAGAAACCAGTATTGGGTACCAACAACCAGTATTGGGTACCAGAAACCAGTATTGGGTACCAGAAACCAGTACTGGATACCAGAAACCAGTATTGGGTACCAAAAACCGGTATTGGGTACCAGAAACCAGTATTGGGTACCAGAAACCAGTATTGGGTACCAAAAACCAGTATTGGGTACCAGAAACCAGTATTGGGTACCAGAAACCAGTATTGGGTACCAGAAACCAGTATTTGGTACCAGAAACCGGTATTGGGTACCAGAAACCAGTATTGGGTACCAGAAACCAGTATTGGGTACTAGAAACCGGTATTGGGTACCAGAAACCAAATACTTCTACACCAGAGGTATAAAAATTAGTATTACATTTGTCTTAAGAACGAATAACTAATATTTGCATCAGGAATTACAATACTAAATAATTTTGCGATCAACAAGTAATCACACGAATAGTTGATAAAAAAAATCCCGCTAAGAAATCAATATTCTATTAAGGTTATTACCATAAATAAATTACGTAACTGCGTTGTGAGATAATTTTTATTTCCTTCAGTTTTCCCTCAGATTTTCCAATTCTCGAAAAATATTTGTTGGGTAATTTCTCCTCTTAAGTTACACATCAATATTCCATTAAGTTTCGCTCAAATATCTGGTTACGGGGAAATATTCCACAAATTTTCGCTCAAACATTCCCAGTGGACGGAAAAATTCCATAACTTTCAGCGCAAGTTTCACAACCTTTGGACATTTTCCATAAATTTTCGACCGATGTGCGGCGTTTTTATTGGTCGTCATAAGTCGCGGCCCCCAAGGGCTCGACCAATAAGAGCGTCGGGGCGATCAATAACCCACCAATAGGAGGCCTTAGAGACCTGAAGACAGGACAAAATCGACCAATGGGACGCCGGGGAATTTAGGCGCAGTTCAATACTAAAAAAAGGGAATGTGAATTTGCATGGCATGACTCGTGTGCCGTGTGGCATGACGTGTGTGCCGTGTGGCATGACGCGTGTGCCGTGTGGCATGACGCGTGTGCCGTGTGGCATGACGCGTGTGCCGTGTGGCATGACGCGTGTGCCGTATGGCATGACGCGTGTGCCGTGTGGCATGACGCGTGTGCCGTGTGGCATGACGCGTGTGCCGTATGGCATGACGCGTGTGCCGTGTGGCATGACGCGTGTGCCGTGTGGCATGACGCGTGTGCCGTATGGCATGACGTGTGTGCCGTATGGCATGACGTGTGTGCCGTGTGGCATGACGCGTGTGCCGTGTGGCATGACGCGTGTGCCGTATGGCATGACGCGTGTGCCGTATGGCATGACGCGTGTGCCGTGTGGCATGACGCGTGTGCCGTGTGGCATGACGCGTGTGCCGTATGGCATGACGTGTGTGCCGTGTGGCATGACGTGTGTGCCGTGTGGCATGACGCGTGTGCCGTGTGGCATGACGTGTGTGCCGTGTGGCATGACGCGTGTGCCGTGTGGCATGACGCGTGTGCCGTGTGGCATGACGCGTGTGCCGTGTGGCATGACGTGTGTGCCGTGTGGCATGACGTGTGTGCCGTGTGGCATGACGTGTGTGCCGTGTGGCATGACGCGTGTGCCGTGTGGCATGACGCGTGTGCCGTGTGGCATGACGTGTGTGCCGTGTGGCATGACGCGTGTGCCGTGTGGCATGACGCGTGTGCCGTGTGGCATGACGCGTGTGCCGTGTGGCATGACGTGTGTGCCGTGTGGCATGACGTGTGTGCCGTGTGGCATGACGTGTGTGCCGTGTGGCATGACGTGTGTGCCGTGTGGCATGACGTGTGTGCCGTGTGGCATGACGCGTGTGCCGTGTGGCATGACGCGTGTGCCGTGTGGCATGACGTGTGTGCCGTGTGGCATGACGCGTGTGCCATGTGGCATGACGCGTGTGCCGTGTGGCATGACGTGTGTGCCGTGTGGCATGACGTGTGTGCCGTGTGGCATGACGTGTGTGCCGTGTGGCATGACGCGTGTGCCGAATGGCATGACGCGTGTGCCGTGTGGCATGACGTGTGTGCCGTGTGGCATGACGTGTGTGCCGTGTGGCATGACTCGTGTGCCGTGTGGCATGACGCGTGTGCCGTGTGGCATGACGTGTGTGCCGTGTGGCATGACGTGTGTGCCGTGTGGCATGACTCGTGTGCCGTGTGGCATGACGCGTGTGCCGTGTGGCATGACTCGTGTGCCGTGTGGCATGACTCGTGTGCCGTGTGGCATGACGCGTGTGCCGTGTGGCATGACGCGTGTGCCGTGAGGCATGACTCGTGTGCCGTGTGGCATGACGCGTGTGCCGTGAGGCATGACTCGTGTGCCGTGTGGCATGACTCGTGTGCCGTGTGGCATGACGCGTGTGCCGTGTGGCATGACGCGTGTGCCGTGAGGCATGACTCGTGTGCCGTGTGGCATGACTCGTGTGCCGTGTGGCATGACGTGTGTGCCGTGTGGCATGACGTGTGTGCCGTGTGGCATGACGTGTGTGCCGTGTGGCATGACTCGTGTGTCGTGTGGCATGACGCGTGTGCCGTGTGGCATGACTCGTGTGCCGTGTGGCATGACGCGTGTGCCGTGTGGCATGACGCGTGTGCCGTGTGGCATGACGCGTGTGCCGTGTGGCATGACGTGTGTGCCGTGTGGCATGACGTGTGTGCCGTGTGGCATGACTCGTGTGCCGTGTGGCATGACGCGTGTGCTGTGTGGCATGACGTGTGTGCCGTGTGGCATGACGCGTGTGCCGTGTGGCATGACGCGTGTGCCGTGTGGCATGACTCGTGTGCCGTGTGGCATGACGCGTGTGCCGTGTGGCATGACGCGTGTGCCGTGTGGCATGACTCGTGTGCCGTGTGGCATGACGTGTGTGCCGTGTGGCATGACGTGTGTGCCGTGTGGCATGACGTGTGTGCCGTGTGGCATGACTCGTGTGCCGTGTGGCATGACGCGTGTGCCGTATAGCATGACGTGTGTGCCGTGTGGCATGACAACACATAAGGGCTAGAGACAATAATACAGCTGCACAGAGACAACAATACAGCTGCACAGAGACAACAATACAGCTGCACAGAAACAACAATACAGCTGCACAGAGACAACAATACAGCTGCACAGAGACAACAATACAGCTGCACAGAGACAACAATACAGCTGCACAGAGACAACAATACAGCTGCACAGAGACAACAATACAGCTGCACAGAGACAACAATACAGCTGCACAGAGACAACAATACAGCTGCACAGAGACAACAATACAGCTGCACAGAGACAACAATACAGCTGCGCAGAGAACACAATACAGCTGCGCAGAGACAACAATACAGCTGCGCAGAGACAACAATACAGCTGCGCAGAGACAACAATACAGCTGCACAGAGACAACAATACAGCTGCACAGAGACAACAATACAGCTGCACCGAGACAACAATACAGCTGCACAGAGACAACAATACAACTGCACAGAGACAACAATACAGCTGCACAGAGACAACAATACAGCTGCACAGAGACAACAATACAGCTGCACAGAGACAGCAATACCGCTGCACAGAGACAACAATACAGCTGCACAGAGACAACAATACAGCTGCACAGAGACAACAATACAGCTGCGCAGAGACAACAATACAGCTGCGCAGAGACAACAATACAGCTGCGCAGAGACAACAATACAGCTGCGCAGAGACAACAATACAGCTGCGTAGAGACAACAATACAGCTGCACAGAGACAACAATACAGCTGCACAGAGACAACAATACAGCTGCACAGAGACAACAATACAGCTGCACAGAGACAACAATACAGCTGCACAGAGACAACAATACAGCTGCACAGAGACAGCAATACAGCTGCACAGAGACAACAATACAGCTGCACAGAGACAACAATACAGCTGCACAGAGACAACAATACAGCTGCACAGAGACAACAATACAGCTGCACAGACACAACAATACAGCTGCACAGAGACAACAATACAGCTGCACAGAGACAACAATACAGCTGCACAGAGACAACAATACAGCTGCACAGAGACAACAATACAGCTGCACAGAGACAACAATACAGCTGCACAGAGACAACAATACAGCTGCACAGAAACAACAATACAGCTGCACAGAGACAACAATACAGCTGCACAGAGACAACAATACAGCTGCACAGAGACAACAATACAGCTGCACAGAGACAACAATACAGCTGCACAGAGACAGCAATACAGCTGCACAGAGAGGGTCGCAGGTGTAAATTAAATCTGCCAGATATATGGGCGGCAGCTGCAGCGGTACGGCACCCGCAGGAATATATCTTACGGCTGATGTATGTGTCGTGTGTGTGTGTGTGTGTGGGTGTGTGTGTGCGTGTGTGTGTGGTGTATGTGTTTGAGGGTGTGTGTGTGTGCGTGAGTGTACGTGTGCACGTGTGTAAGGGTGTGTACGTATGGGTGTGTGTATGGCTCTCAAGTCATCTAAAATACGTCAAGTTCGAGATAACGACACTCAGGGGCACTTTAATTCGAAATATATGAAGTTGGGCAAATTTGTTATTTTCAGAATGGTAACGGTTAGCATCTTCAGCAAATAGGATGATCACAGTGACTTAAATGCTGGTTGTAATTACCGTGGAGTTTTTCTCAAATTACCCAAATCAGAGTAATTTAAATGCTGGTTGTAATTCCCGGGGAGTTTTTTCAAATTTCTAAAATCAAGGTAATTTTAATGTTGGTTGTGAATTTCAGGAAGTTTAAAAAAATCAAAGACTCCTTTAAAACTCGGCAATACATTAGGCAATACAATTTCAATACAGGTCTTAATTGCCTAAAAAATGTAATTTGATGTTTTTTACAATAATCTAATTTTAATCAGGTTAATGATTTATAAAAAATAAAACCATGAGAAATGTGAGGACAAACGGTCTCAAAATACAACCTCTTCATTTGGCAGCCAAATTTTTTTGAAAATTCCATGAGTTTTTTCATCGCTGCTTGAAAAAATAATGAGTTTTGGCTCGTCCAATATCGGCGTTTAAAGTAACTTGAATACTGGTTGTAAAATCCGTAGAGTTTTTGAAGGAAATTTTTTTCTGATTGTTTCCTTCTGACAAAATAACAGAGGGACACACAACAGAGGGACACACAACAGAGGGACACACAACAGAGGGACACACAACAGAGGGACACACAACAGAGGGACACACAACAGAGGGACACACAACAGAGGGACACACAACAGAGGGACACACAACAGAGGGACACACAACAGAGGGACACACAACAGAGGGACACACAACAGAGGGACACACAACAGAGGGGGACACACAACAGAGGGGGACACACAACAGAGGGGGACACACAACAGAGGGGGACACACAACAGAGGGGGACACACAACAGAGGGGGACACACAACAGAGGGGGACACACAACAGAGGGGGACACACAACAGAGGGGGACACACAACAGAGGGGGACACACAACAGAGGGGGACACACAACAGAGGGGGACACACAACAGAGGGGGACACACAACAGAGGGACACACAACAGAGGGACTCACAACAGAGGGACACACAACAGAGGGACACACAACAGAGGGACACACAACAGAGGGACACACAACAGAGGGACACACAACAGAGGGACACACAACAGAGGGACACACAACAGAGGGACACACAACAGAGGGACACACAACAGAGGGACACACAACAGAGGGACACACAACAGAGGGACACACAACAGAGGGGGACACACAACAGAGGGGGACACACAACAGAGGGACACACAACAGAGGGACACACAACAGAGGGACTCACAACAGAGGGACACACAACAGAGGGGGACACACAACAGAGGGGGACACACAACAGAGGGACACACAACAGAGGGGGACACACAACAGAGGGGGACACACAACAGAGGGACACACAACAGAGGGACACACAACAGAGGGACACACAACAGAGGGACACACAACAGAGGGACACACAACAGAGGGACACACAACAGAGGGACACACAACAGAGGGACACACAACAGAGGGACACACAACAGAGGGACACACAACAGAGGGACACACAACAGAGGGACACACAACAGAGGGACACACAACAGAGGGACACACAACAGAGGGGGACACACAACAGAGGGACACACAACAGAGGGACACACAACAGAGGGACACACAACAGAGGGACACACAACAGAGGGGGACACACAACAGAGGGGGACACACAACAGAGGGGGACACACAACAGAGGGGGACACACAACAGAGGGGGACACACAACAGAGGGGGACACACGACAGAGGGGGACACACGACAGAGGGACACACGACAGAGGGGGACACACAACAGAGGGACACACAACAGAGGGACACACAACAGAGGGGGACACACAACAGAGGGGGACACACAACAGAGGGGGACACACAACAGAGGGGGACACACAACAGAGGGGGACACACAACAGAGGGGGACACACGACAGAGGGACACACAACAGAGGGACACACAACAGAGGGGGACACACAACAGGGGGACACACAACAGGGGGACACACAACAGAGGGACACACAACAGAGGGACACACAACAGAGGGACAAACAACAGAGGGGGACACACAACAGAGGGGGACACACAACAGAGGGACACACAACAGAGGGGGACACACAACAGAGGGGGACACACAACAGAGGGGGACACACAACAGAGGGACACACAACAGAGGGACACACAACAGAGGGACACACAACAGAGGGACACACAACAGAGGGACACACAACAGAGGGACACACAACAGAGGGACACACAACAGAGGGACACACAACAGAGGGACACACAACAGAGGGGGACACACAACAGAGGGGGACACACAACAGAGGGGGACACACAACAGAGGGGGACACACAACAGAGGGACACACAACAGAGGGACACACAACAGAGGGACACACAACAGAGGGACACACAACAGAGGGACACACACAACAGAGGGACACACAACAGAGGGGGACACACAACAGAGGGACACACAACAGAGGGACACACAACAGAGGGACACACAACAGGGGGACACACAACAGAGGGACACACAACAGAGGGACACACAACAGAGGGACAAACAACAGAGGAGGACACACAACAGAGGGACACACAACAGAGGGGGACACAACAGAGGGGGACACACAACAGAGGGGGACACACAACAGAGGGGGACACACAACAGAGGGACACACAACAGAGGGACACACAACAGAGGGACACACAACAGAGGGACACACAACAGAGGGACACACAACAGAGGGACACACAACAGAGGGACACACAACAGAGGGACACACAACAGAGGGACACACAACAGAGGGACACACAACAGGGGGACACACAACAGGGGGACACACAACAGAGGGACACACAACAGAGGGACACACAACAGAGGGACACACAACAGAGGGGGACACACAACAGAGGGACACACAACAGAGGGGGACACACAACAGAGGGGGACACACAACAGAGGGGGACACACAACAGAGGGGGACACACAACAGAGGGGGACACACAACAGAGGGACACACAACAGAGGGACACACAACAGAGGGACACACAACAGAGGGACACACAACAGAGGGACACACAACAGAGGGACACACAACAGAGGGACACACAACAGAGGGACACACAACAGAGGGACACACAACAGAGGGACACACAACAGAGGGACACACAACAGAGGGACACACAACAGAGGGACACACAACAGAGGGACACACAACAGGGGGACACACAACAGGGGGACACACAACAGGGGGACACACAACAGGGGGACACACAACAGGGGGACACACAACAGGGGGACACACAACAGAGGGACACACAACAGAGGGACACACAACAGAGGGACACACAACAGAGGGACACACAACAGAGGGACACACAACAGAGGGACACACAACAGAGGGACACACAATAGAGGGACACACAACAGAGGGACACACAACAGAGGGACACACAACAGAGGGACACACAACAGGGGGACACACAACAGGGGGACACACAACAGGGGGACACACAACAGAGGGACACACAACAGAGGGACACACAACAGAGGGACACACAACAGAAGGACACACAACAGAGGGACACACAACAGAGGGACACACAACAGGGGGACACACAACAGGGGGACACACAACAGAGGGACACACAACAGAGGGACACACAACAGAGGGACACACAACAGAGGGACACACAACAGAGGGACACACAACAGAGGGACACACAACACAGGGACACACAACAGAGGGACACACAACAGAGGGACACACAACAGGGGGACACACAACAGGGGGACACACAACAGGGGGACACACAACAGGGGGACACACAACAGAGGGACACACAACAGAGGGACACACAACAGAGGGACACACAACAGAGGGACACACAACAGAGGGACACACAACAGAGGGACACACAACAGGGGGACACACAACAGGGGGACACACAACAGAGGGACACACAACAGAGGGACACACAACAGAGGGACACACAACAGAGGGACACACAACAGAGGGACACACAACAGGGGGACACACAACAGGGGGACACACAACAGGGGGACACACAACAGGGGGACACACAACAGAGGGACACACAACAGAGGGACACACAACAGAGGGACACACAACAGGGGGACACACAACAGAGGGACACACAACAGGGGGACACACAACAGGGGGACACACAACAGGGGGACACACAACAGAGGGACACACAACAGAGGGACACACAACAGAGGGACACACAACAGTGGGACACACAACAGAGGGACACACAACAGAGGGGGACACACAACAGAGGGACACACAACAGTGGGACACACAACAGAGGGACACACAACAGAGGGACACACAACAGTGGGACACACAACAGAGGGGGACACACAACAGAGGGACACACAACAGAGGGACACACAACAGAGGGACACACAACAGAGGGACACACAACAGAGGGACACACAACAGAGGGACACACAACAGTGGGACACACAACAGAGGGACACACAACAGAGGGACACACAACAGAGGGACACACAACAGAGGGACACACAACAGAGGGGGACACACAACAGAGGGGGACACACAACAGAGGGACACACAACAGAGGGACACACAACAGAGGGACACACAACAGAGGGACACATAACAGAGGGGGACACACAACAGAGGGGGACACACAACAGAGGGACACACAACAGAGGGACCCACAACAGAGGGACCCACAACAGAGGGACACACAACAGAGGGACACACAACAGAGGGACACACAACAGAGGGGGACACACAACAGAGGGACACACAACAGAGGGGGACACACAACAGAGGGGGACACACAACAGAGGGACACACAACAGAGGGACACACAACAGAGGGACACACAAAAGAGGGACACACAAAAGAGGGACACACAACAGAGGGACACACAACAGAGGGACTCACAACAGAGGGACACACAACAGAGGGACACACAACAGAGGGACACACAACAGAGGGACACACAACAGAGGGACACACAACAGAGGGACACACAACAGAGGGACACACAACAGAGGGACACACAACAGAGGGACACACAACAGAGGGACACACAACAGAGGGACACACAACAGAGGGACACACAACAGAGGGACACACAACAGAGGGACTCACAACAGAGGGACACACAACAGAGGGACACACAACAGAGGGACACACAACAGAGGGACACACAACAGAGGGACACACAACAGAGGGACACACAACAGAGGGACACACAACAGAGGGACACACAACAGAGGGACACACAACAGAGGGACACACAACAGAGGGACACACAACAGAGGGACACACAACAGAGGGACACACAACAGAGGGACACACAACAGAGGGACACACAACAGAGGGACACACAACAGAGGGACACACAACAGAGGGACACACAACAGTGGGACACACAACAGAGGGACACAACAGAGGGACCCACAACAGAGGGACGCACAACAGAAGGACGCACAACAGAGGGACACACAACAGAGGGACACACAACAGAGGGACACACAACAGAGGGACACACAACAGAGGGACACACAACAGAGGGACACACAACAGAGGGACACACAACAGAGAGACACACAACAGATTGACACACAACAGAGGGGGACACACAACAGAGGGACACACAACAGGGGGACACACAACAGAGGGGGACACACAACAGAGGGGGACACACAACAGAGGGACACACAACAGAGGGGGACACACAACAGAGGGACACACAACAGGGGGACACACAACAGAGGGACACACAACAGAGGGGGACACACAACAGAGGGACACACAACAGAGGGACACACAACAGAGGGACACACAACAGAGGGACACACAACAGAGGGACACACAACAGAGGGACGCACAACAGAGGGACGCACAACAGAGGGACACACAACAGTGGGACACACAACAGAGGGACACACAACAGAGGGACACACAACAGAGGGGGACACACAACAGAGGGACACACAACAGAGGGACACACAACAGAGGGACACACAACAGAGGGACACACAACAGAGGGACACACAACAGAGGGACACACAACAGAGGGACACACAACAGAGGGACACACAACAGAGGGACACACAACAGAGGGACACACAACAGTGGGACACACAACAGAGGGACACACAACAGAGGGGGACACACAACAGAGGGACACACAACAGAGGGACACACAACAGAGGGACACACAACAGTGGGACACACAACAGAGGGACACACAACAGTGGGACACACAACAGAGGGACACACAACAGAGGGACACACAACAGAGGGACACACAACAGTGGGACACACAACAGGGGGACACACAACAGAGGGGGACACACAACAGAGGGACACACAACAGAGGGGGACACACAACAGAGGGACGCACAACAGAGGGACACACAACAGGGGGACACACAACAGAGGGGGACACACAACAGAGGGACACACAACAGAGGGACGCACAACAGAGGGGGACACACAACAGGGGGACACACAACAGAGGGACACACAACAGAGGGACACACAACAGAGGGACACACAACAGAGGGACACACAACAGGGGGACACACAACAGAGGGACACACAACAGAGGGGGACACACAACAGAGGGACACACAACAGAGGGACACACAACAGAGGGACACACAACAGAGGGACACACAACAGAGGGACACACAACAGAGGGACACACAACAGAGGGACACACAACAGAGGGACACACAACAGAGGGACACACAACAGAGGGACACACAACAGAGGGACACACAACAGAGGGACACACAACAGAGGGACACACAACAGAGGGACACACAACAGAGGGACACACAACAGAGGGACACACAACAGAGGGACACACAACAGAGGGACACACAACAGAGGGGACACACAACAGAGGGACACACAACAGGGGGACACACAACAGAGGGGGACACACAACAGAGGGGACACACAACAGAGGGGGACACACAACAGAGGGACGCACAACAGAGGGACACACAACAGGGGGACACACAACAGAGGGGGACACACAACAGAGGGACACACAACAGAGGGGACACACAACAGAGGGACACACAACAGAGGGACACACAACAGAGGGACACACAACAGAGGGACACACAACAGAGGGACACACAACAGAGGGACACACAACAGAGGGACACACAACAGAGGGACACACAACAGAGGGACACACAACAGAGGGACACACAACAGAGGGACACACAACAGAGGGACACACAACAGAGGGACACACAACAGAGGGACACACAACAGAGGGACACACAACAGAGGGACACACAACAGAGGGACACACAACAGAGGGACACACAACAGAGGGACACACAACAGAGGGACACACAACAGAGGGACACACAACAGAGGGACACACAACAGAGGGACACACAACAGAGGGACACACAACAGAGGGACACACAACAGAGGGACACACAACAGAGGGACACAACAGAGGGACACACAACAGAGGGACACAACAGAGGGACACAGAGGGGCAGTAATGCAATGCCACTCAACGGCTGACGGCTGATAACGGTCTCTGACCGACGGGTCTTCCCCCCTCACCCCCTTCCATTCCCCCCACTCACCCCCCCCCCCCCAAACCCCCGCATCAATAAATAACTTAAGTTACCTGACGCAACTTGCGAGGGGTCGTACAGCTTTGCACCGCTGGATGGCAACACTCGTTTGCAGAAATTATGGTGGATCGGTGATGTGTGTGTGTGTGTGTGTGTTTGTTTGAATTTCTGCTACTCACGGTGAACACACACAGCAACACAACACAATACACGCAGCACACAACACAACACACATAGCAGCACACTCCCACACACAACACAGCAACACTCACAACACAACACACAAAACACAGCAACACACACAACACAACACGCACAACACAGCAACACACATAACACAAAACGCACAACACAGCAACACTCACTACACAACACACACAACACAGCAACACACACAACACAGCAACACTCACAACACAGCAACACACAACACAAGCAACACAATACACCACCACACAGATGCCGTAACTCGAGCTGGCGTCAGCCGATATCGCTGAGACATAGTCAGGTATTCGAGTGAGTGGGCGTACACGTGTACGTGTGCGTGTACGTGTGCGTGTACGTGTGCGTGTACGTGTGCGTGTACGTGTGCGTGTACGTGTGCGTGTGCGTGTACGTATGCGTGTACGTGTGCGTGTACGTATGCGTGTACGTACACGTGTACGTGTGCGTGTACGTGTGCGTGTACGTGTGCGTGTACGTATGCGTGTACGTGTGCGTGTACGTGTGCGTGTACGTGTGCGTGTACGTGTGCGTACGTGTGCGTGTACGTGAGCGTGTACGTGTGCGGGTACGTGTGCGTGTACGTGTGTGTGTACGTGTGCGTGCGTGTACGTGTGCGTGTACGTGTGCGGGTACGTGTGTGTGTACGTGTGCGTGCGTGTACGTGTACGTGTGCGTGTACGTGTGCGGGTACGTGTGCGGGTACGTGTGCGGGTACGTGTGCGTGTACGTGTGCGTGTGCGTGTACGCGAGAAGACGCACATGCAAGTAAAATGCACGCTGGGAAGTGTTGTGAGCGTGAATTGATGTTTATAGTGCTGTTGAGGCATATTTTTATAGAAGTCGCTCTCTTTGAGCAAAGGAATAGCTAAATTTTCGAATGAACAAATGACAAAAACGAAGAAAATGAATTCATGTATGAATTTGAGTGTACCAATACTTAACAAAACAACAAGAAATCTGTTAAACGATGTGTTTCAAAAATATTCAGGTTATGAAATCAAATATTTTTGAAATATCACAGTGTAGATTCTGTGAAAGTAGAGCACACTCGTATATTATTATCGTATATTATTATAGTATAATATTATCGTATATTATTATCGTAAATTGTTATAGTATATTATTATCGTAAATAATTATAGTATTTTATTATCGTATATTATAGTGAATCATATGTGGTTCTAGAGGGAGTGTTGAAACCAGTAGATTCTACATATTTTCCGCTAGTTAACTGGCTAGGCACTACGCCAACTGGGCTTTGTAATCAGTAACACTGGTTGTATACTTCTCGACTTATCATAACCACAAACAATCTATAGTATAATAAGAGCCGCGTCTGTCACACTCACACCTATCAGCAGAAAGTGTATCTGAGCTTAGTTTCAGATTAGTACCTCTACCGTACACTCAAAGTAGCAGTCGTTAAAACACGTGCTTTAATGCAATAGTTGTTAAAACACATGAAAACACCGGCAGTTGCATAAAGCACCAAAACGGTAAATTTTTACTATTTTGAAACGAGAGAGTTCCTAAAATATCTGGAACATCCGTTTCAAAATAACAAAGTTAAGGTGTGGTGCTAAAACGGGTATCCATGCTACTGCCTGTCCCATCACCTTTAAAATATCAACAACAACCGCTTTAATTTAACTAAATTAAGGTGTGGTGCGGAGACTAGTATCCATGCTACTGCCTGACCCTACCCTCCCCCCCTCCAAGACACCCCCCCCCCCGCGCCACTACGCCATAACGGCAAAGTCAGCGGACGACAGCCGCCAAAAAATGCTGACAATGAGCGCCACAAAAAGGAGCGGTGCCGCAGCGGTCAGATGCCGGCACGTCGCCGGGGAGGGAGGAGGGGGACGCTCCGCAGGGAGGCCTACAAGTGAAGCCTCAATTTTCGACATTTTTGTCTCGTTTTTCAGGTTTATGGACGCGGACGTGATGATCACGGGCTCACAATTTGCCCCGGTAATGTCGTTAGTTTTTTACTTTTTGTTCGTTACCGTCTTGTAATTGTGTCGGACCATCTAGTTGTTATGATTACATATTTTACTAATAAAATAACGTATTTTTTAATTAATCTTGATGATCGAATTTTGTAGTAGCTTCCAAATTTACATGATATTTATGTCCTTTTCACACACATTTTCTCTCTAAATCATGTTATCTCAGAGCTTATGCGAATCTTTACGATATTATGAATATTTGAATACGACAATAGGAATACAAATAATATTTCTTACTAACCATATTCCTTCAATGCACAATGTTTAGTTGGTTAAATTTGAGGTAGGAAAATAATTGAGAAAATGAAATACAATATTCTTTGCAATTGCAAAAGATTATCAATATATATATTCAATATATATACATATATAATATATATACACATTAACATGAGACATGAAAAATCACATTTTATCACCTAAACAACAGACTGAACTCAACCTGCCCGCCCGTTTTTTACTTACATTAACATAATTTTTTCGAATCAATTTCAATTATGAAAACTTTAATTATTCAACATCGCAAGTACTCGCCAACGAATATATCCCTACAAGATAACCAAAATAGAACAAAAATAGAATAAATAGAACAAAAATAGAACAAAATGAAACAAAAATAGAACAAAAATAGAACAAAAATAGAATAAAATGAAAAAAATGAAACAAAATGAAACAAAAATAGAATAAAGTGAAACAAAATGAAACAAAATGAAACAAAATGAAACAAAAATAGAATAAAGTGAAACAAAATGAAACAAAACGAAACAAAATGAAACATAATGAAACAAAATGAAACAAAATGAAACAAAAATAGAATAAAGTGAAACAAAATGAAACAAAATGAAACAAAATGAAACAAAATGATACAAAATGAAACAAAAATAGAATAAAGTGAAACAAAATGAAACAAAACGAAACAAAATGAAACAAAACGAAACAAAATGAAACAAAATGAAACAAAATGAAACAAAATGAAACAAAATGAAACAAAATGAAACAAAATGAAACAAAATGAAACAAAATGAAACAAAATGAAACAAAATGAAACAAAATGAAACAAAAGGAAACAAAAGGAAACAAAATGAAACAAAATGAAACAAAATGAAACAAAATGAAACAAAATGAAACAAAATGAAACAAAATGAAACAAAATGAAACAAAATGAAACAAAATGAAAAAAAATGAAACAAAATGAAACAAAATGAAACAAAATGAAACAAAATGAAACAAAATGAAACAAAAATAGAATAAAGTGAAACAAAATGAAACAAAACGAAACAAAATGAAACATAATGAAACAAAATGAAACAAAATGAAACAAAATGAAACAAAATGAAACAAAACGAAACAAAATGAAAAAAAATGAAACAAAATGAAACAAAATGAAACAAAATGAAACAAAATGAAACAAAATGAAAAAATGAAACAAAATGAAACAAAATGAAACAAAATGAAACAAAATGAAACAAAATGAAAAAAAATGAAACAAAATGAAACAAAATGAAACAAAATGAAAAAAAATGAAAAAAAATGAAACAAAATGAAACAAAATGAAAAAAAATGAAACAAAAATAGAATAAAGTGAAACAAAATGAAACAAAACGAAACAAAATGAAACATAATGAAACAAAATGAAACAAAATGAAACAAAATGAAACAAAATGAAAAAAAATGAAACAAAATGAAACAAAATGAAACAAAATGAAACAAAAATAGAATAAAGTGAAACAAAATGAAACAAAACGAAACAAAATGAAACATAATGAAACAAAATGAAACAAAATGAAACAAAATGAAACAAAATGAAAAAAATGAAACAAAATGAAACAAAATGAAACAAAATGAACCAAAATGAACCAAAATGAACCGAAATAAATCAAAAAGAACCAAAGTAAATTAAAATGAAACAAAATGAACCAAAATGAAATAAAACGAAATAAATCAAAACAAAACAAGACAAAACCCATCGCTCAAGTAAGAAGGTGAAAGAAACATTTTTGCTCAAAATAAATACCAGCCAGAGTAATATTTCTCCTTTTCCTTCCCCTTCCACCTCACCATCTGCAACTATCCAAACTACCGCACTACACCTTCCTTTTCCCCTCTCTCCTTTTCCCTCCCTTCATCCCCTTTTTCCCCTCGCCCACTCGTCCTCTTCTCTCCCCTTTTCCCTCTATTTCCCCCTCTCCCTCTACCCTTTCCCTCCCTTTTTCTAACTCCCCCTTTTCCCACTCTAACTCCCCCTTCTCCCCCTTTCCCCCTTCCCCTCAAATCCCTCTTTCCCCCTTCCCCCCCCCCCTCACCTGTCACCACAGCGAGGGCTAGGAGCACGGAGGCGGCGTGGCTGGGAAGCATCTCTGTCGCCTGTGCTGGGAATGGCTCGCCTAGCTCATGTCCTAGTGCAGCTGCCCACGCTACGTTACGCTTCCTAGCCCAGCGCAGGGCGCTTCCTAGCTTGTTGGTTCCACTTCCTAGCTTGCTGGTTCCACTTCCTAGCTTGCTGGTTCCACTTCCTAGCTTGCTGGTTCCGCTTCCTAGCTTGCTGGTTCCACTTCCTAGCTTGTTGGTTCCGCTTCCTAGCTTGCTGGTTCCACTTCCTAGCTTGCTGGTTCCACTTCCTAGCTTGCTGGTTCCACTTCCTAGCTTGTTGGTTCCACTTCCTAGCTTGTTAGTTCCACTTCCTAGCTTGTTGGTTCCACTTCCTAGCTTACTGGTTCCACTTCCTAGCTTGCTGGTTCCACTTCCTAGCTTACTGGTTCCACTTCCTAGCTTACTGGTTCCACTTCCTAGCTTACTGGTTCCACTTCCTAGCTTGCTGGTTTCACTTCCTAGCGCAACGCAGTTTCTAGCTTGGAGATTCCACTTCCCAGCTTGCAGATTCCACTTCCTAGCGCAATGCAGTTTCTAGCTTGAAAATTCCACTTCTTAGCTTGGAGATTCCACTTCCTAGCGCAATGCAGTTTCTAGCTTGAAAATTCCACTTCTTAGCTTGGAGATTCAATTCGCAAATTTCAGTTTGAAGGAACTCGAAGTCGGCTGCACGGCACGTTGGTCCCCTCACAGACCTGATTAACAGCCAACCTGAACCCACAACAGACTCCTGCAAAAAATGGGGCTCATGGTGTACTGTAGAGCGCTACTTCCCCAAGCTACACTGACGAGTATAGACACTGTCAGCAAATATCCTTCGTATCCTGAGTGAGAATTTGGAATCCTATGATTATGTTCTCGGAAATTCGCCAGCCGTTTTGTTGTTGGCGGACGCCAGCCACAACGGCGTTCAACGGTCGATATTTACGTCAAAATGTGCGTGCGTGCGTTTGTACGGGAGTCCTGTGAACGTATGCGTGGGTGAAAAAATTCTTTGTGTATTATTGAGGTATGAATATTTTCTGTGAGGCAAATATCGAAATATAAAATGATTATTTTAGACATGAAATCTATATTTTAGCTAAAACCTAAATATTTTAGCCATTATTCGAATATTTTATTCATAATTTGTACGTTTTAGTCTTAATTTTGATGTTTTAGTCATCATATGAATATTTCAGCCACAATTTAAATATTTTAGCCACAATTTAAATATTTTAGCCACAATTTAAATATTTTAGCTACAATTCAAATATTTCAGCCACAATTCAAATATTTGAGCCCTAATTCAAATATTTTAGCCACAATTCAAATATTTTAGCCCCAGTTCAAATATTTTAGCCACAATTCAAATATGTTAGCCACAATTCAAATATTTTAGCCACAATTTAAATATTTTAGCCACAATTTAAATATTTTAGCCACAATTTAAATATTTTAGCCACAATTTAAATATTGTAGCCACAATTAAAATATTTTAGCGCTAATTTAAATATTTTAGCCACAATTTAAATATTTTAGCCACAATTCAAATATTTTAGCCACAATTTAAATATTTCAGCCATAAATAGAATATTATAACCCGTTTAACGCGTTCTCGCGGCCGGGTGACGGTTGGTTCGGGTAGGTTACGTTAGGTCAGGTTGTAGGAAGCAGAAATGGGAAACCGACTTTACTGCTCGAATAAATTTTGATCCTTCCTAAGAAATGTGAAAAATACAATTGCAAGATAACATTTTACTTCGCATGATGAGTGTTTTTTAAAAAGGTCGCGCAACATAGATTAGATTAGATTATTAGTTAGTTTAAGCCTCCATATCCTAAACAGTTGAGATCCAAAAAGAGGAAGGAGGAAGGCACCATTTAGTATGGTGTTGAGGGAACGCGGAATCTACGCACAAGGTGCACAGAAACAGTAAGCTAAGAAAGAAGTTCATGAAACAAGACAAAAGTTGAAGAAGAAAGTACTAGGTGCTGAACAGGACAGCAGTGAACCGAAAAAAGATGGTCCGTAACAAAACAAAAACCTTTTCTATTTCTACACAAGAAAGGAAAGCCTCACCCTCAGCTCGGGACCTCACATAGTCTCCCTGGGAGCGCTAATTATCATAGATAAAATACTTGTATCCCCCTGAGGGGTGATAGAAATAACAAAAACAATGGGAGCGCAATAATAATAATTATTATAATAATAATAAAATCCACTATGGTAACCACGAGAACAACAATGACAACAATATCATTTACCCGTTCCCCCATGCACTGGGTCACATGTGCACCACAGGTACATTGCTCACCCGTGTACCGGTATACATGAATGACATCACGTTTCACGACCTTTTTAAAAAATATCCGTTATTATACGCGGTGAAATGTTATCGTGAAGTTGCATTTCCACTTTCCTTAGAAAGGAGAAGTATATAAGATCATTAAAGCTGATTTCCTGCGAAGGGACCCACCGGTGGTCACTCAGGTGATTTTCACAATGCTGCTGACCCACCTGCAGTCACTAACTCATTTTTTATTGATACTTAATGAAAGCTATATGAAGGCCCGATCCAGTTAATGTTACCAATTTGCAAAGGTCATTACCACAATTGAGTTTACATTTTTATTGAATATTGAACTTCAGTTTAAAGTGTTAAAGCTGATTTCCCAATTCTGCTACTTACTATTTAACCAAACTGACCGTTAACCGGTCATAACCTAACCTAACCTAACCTAACCTAGCGGAAGGTGATAGCAGATCCGGTATAACGGCGCTGTGTTTAGTTCATGAATTTTAACGGTTTCTATATGGACACTATATATTTACTGCTATAATGGTCGTAAATTTGGTATATCTTAAGGATATGTCAGTTATCGATTTTGTGTATTTCGATGCCTAAGCTTAGTTAATTAGATCGAAATAAACAAGTTTTCTACTATGCACTTTCCGTCTCAAATGAGTATTTAATGAGTTACAGCGGTAAATGACTTACCGCAACTCCAGTGTTTGAAGCGGCAAGTAATTCAAGGAGCGCGTCGGACGGCAACACTGCCATGCAGTCTCGCTTCCAGCGCGCTCGTCATCAAAGACGAAACCAAACCTACCGCTATACCTCGTTAAATACTCATTTGACGAAAAAAGTGTATAGAAGAAAAGTTGTTTATTTCGATGTTATTACCATGATTCAAGCAATAAAAATTCGAAAATCAATGAATAGCTGTTTATTCGAGCGCATTCGTCATCAAAGACGAAACTAAACCTACCGCTATAAATCATAAAATACTCATTTGAGGCGGAAAGTGCATAGAAGAAAACTTGTTTATTTTGATTCAATTAATTAGGTTCAGGCACCAAAAAGTGAAAAATCGATAACTGACATATCCTTCAGATTTACCGTAAATTTTAACAGAGCGTATTTCACAGTTCTATTTACGCCCACACAGTAAACCCAAAATAGGTTTGATTTTACTACGCTTGATCAATTAAAAAAAAATTGTAAAAAAAAATTATTTAAAACGCGAAAGAGAGGAAATCACTTTCTCTCCAGTGAGACAAAACAAGGAACAACAGCTTGAGATAATTATAGGTAACGATGAATATGTTAAGAGGCACTGCATCAGCTGAAATGAAATTGACAAAAACTGATGCATTTCATAGAACACGTTTGATGGAGACGTTATTAGACTCGATGACAATTTCCAAGTTCAAGAAACAGTTCAGACAGTTTAAAAACGTTCAAGAAACAGTTTACAATGACAGCAAAAGAAGAGAAGAGGAAATTCTGTCTCGAGAATCTTACAGGCATTTGCTGTTTTTTTTTTTTTGCTCTAAGTATCAGCAATTGTTGCTAGTGCTGCTAAAATTCCATCTTTAGATCTCTGTCTGCTGGAAAAAATTCAAGGTCAACATGCATTTTAATGCTCTCACGGAAATTGAAAATTCTATTCCAAAAAATCACTGAAGGAAAACATCTAAAAACGTTGTGCAAGAATGATATTCTGCTCGCTCATTTTCTTTTATTTCTTACTATTTCTTCAATTTCTGTGTTCCCTCCACCGGTAATCTTCCTAAATGATACCAAACATTTAGGGATTTCTGAAGTTTACGTACCTAGCGGTTTTTTCGAAAAATATCGGGAAAACTAGAAAAATGCCACGAATGAAATATGTTTCAAATATCATTTTATACAAAGTGCGTAAGCTTTATGAAAATTGGACCATATTTGAAAAAAAACTGATAATACCTAAAATTATAAAAAAAAATTATAAATAATAAGATGTGTTCCAAATTAATATTAAAAAATTTCAACTTACAAAAAATAATGCATGGGGTAGTTAAACTTCAAAAATGCCATTATTTTAAGCACAAAAATTAAGGATTTAACTAGACATTATGCATAGCGAACTTTGTACATCAGAATAAATCGTTTGCATGCTAACTTTAGGGTTAATTATAGTGAGCAAAATGCGTTAACTGACGTCAGGATTAAAAAAATAACAGTGTAACTGCCAATTGTTAAACGGATAAAGAATGACAGTTTAACAAATAAAATGATTATAAGTTCTACCAGAAGTAAGTAAAACTAGTTTGGTCCTTGGCGTTTGAAATTCTCGATTATTTCCTGGCTACGAATTCTTTATCCGTTTTATAGCGGCATCCGGCCGTTTTATGCCGGTATACGGACATCCACTTCCGTTATTCTTCTCAAACGAAACACACTCGCCCAAAACTTACCATATATAATTTAAAAATTTTGAAAAATAGGCAATCTTCTTTTATTTTAAACATTGCATGGAAATGATTACGTGTTCGTACGAGTAAAATAATATTAAAAAAAATAATTATTTATATATTTATTCGTTATTGCATACTTAATAATTTTTTATATACTGATATAATATCAAGGAAATACATTAATATATACATATAAACAAAAGAAATGATATGCATATAAAAATAAAAATATATTATATATATTTAAATGATATATTTATTCATTTATAATTCCCACAATATAAACTTGAAATGACTTAATATTAATATACCTAATTAATATAAAATAAAGTCAGCACATAACTTCACCACAAACGTGGGCGAAGCCTCGAGCTTCAAGGAGTTCTTAATAAAGTTACATATTTATTTACGAACTTTTTATTCATTATGGGCTCATGAATTTCTTTCTGGACTTATAATTTTTTCACAAACTTTGCATTACTTAATGGACTTGTAGATTTAAATATTTAATTTCTCTTCATTGTATACCCAAATATATATTTGAGAGTTTGATTCTTTATGAACATAAAAATTCATTTATGGGTTTTTCAGGTTTATGGATTTCTGAAATTACTGAGCGTATGAATTCCTCCACGACAAATTTTAGGGCTGCATTTTTGAGCTTTGTGTTTTTTTTAGAGCACACCAGAGATTTTTGGCAGATTTTTGAATTTTAGAGCCAACTTTTTTTGCAGACTTTACGGACTTTTTCGCAAATTTGGAATCTTATTTTCGCAACTGACATAATTTATTTTATTTCAAGGGGCCTGACATAGGTTTTCTTTGAAAAAAGTAGGCAGAGGTATTTTGAAAATTTTACGAAAGCGGTCTAACTATTCATTAAATTATAAAACTTCTCAAAACCATAAAATGTAACCCTTTCCACAAAATATTTACTTATTCGAAAAATTGCAAATCCACACATATTACACATAAATTCCATATCCAAATATATTACATATAAATTGCATATTCAAATATATTACACATAAATTGCATATCCATATATATTACACATAAATTGCATATCCAAATATATTACATATAAATTGCATATTCAAATATATTACACATAAATTGCATATCCAAATATATTACATATAAATTGCATATTCAAATGTATTACATATAAATTGCGTTTAAATTCTCCCTCAGAGAAATCCATTGTACATCAATGGTGTGTAGAAAATATTTACCGTTTGATTATATTCATTTGTTCAATAACATTTTTTTTTATCTTTCCACCATCAGATATATTAAATCGAGCAATTTTGTGAGTGACTCCCTTGTTCCATGTAATTTTAACTTATTTCTCGTATATTTTTCATTTTTCGCTCCATTTCTCACGTATTTTTCTTTTCCCGCATCATTTCCTTTATTTTGTTCATTTTCAGATTCATTTCTCGCAGATTTTTCATTTTCCGCTCTATTTACCACATATTTTTTAGTTCTAGTTTCATTTATTTACCACGTATTCTTCATTTCCAGTTTCATTTCCCACATATTTTTTTATTTCCAGCTTCATTTTCAACATATTTTTTATTTCGAGTTTTATTTCCTGCATATTTTTTTACCCACATCATTTCCCGCATATTTTTCATTTCCCACGTATTTTTCATTTCCAGTTTCATTTCCCGCATTTTTTTGAACATTTCTCTCCCGTTTCTCTTCGCCATTTAGGCTCCGTTGGAGTTCTCTAAAACGACTTTTTCTATTTCTTAAATGCATGTTTCAAGTCTTGGGTTATTTCCGTGCATTTCTTATAACTCATAAACCATTTTTATGTTTCATGAACTACTTCTGTATTTCATGAACTATTTCTTTATTTCATAAACTATTTCCATACATCGCAAGCTATTTCTATACTTCATAAACTATTTCTTTATTTCTAAAACTATTTCTTTATTTCATAAACTATTTCCATATATCGCAAGCTATTTCTATATTTCGTAAGCTATTTCTATACTTGATAAACAATTTCTTTATTTCATAAACCAGTTCGTTGTTTTATAAACCATTTTTATACATCGCAAGCTATTTTTGTTTTTCATAAGCTATTTCTATACTTCATGAACTATTTCCGTATTTCATGAATTAAATCTATGTATCATAAACAACTGTTGTATATTAAAATATGCATCGTATAATGTGATACTGGTTTTATGAGTACGAGTTCCGGAGCGGAGGTTTGCGCGTCTTGCCGGATGCCATATCGCGTTCAGGTCAGATGTCTTTATGGGACCTCCGCCGGAAGCTGTGCCTTCGGGGCGCATCGCATTGGTATGCACCGGAAGAGCATTGTTTAACTTCCGAGCGCTATAGCTTATAAGCGCTATAGCTTACTAATCCTCGTATCGGGATGAAAAACCACGATATAACAACAACCTATAGATTCCGAGCGCTATAGCTTACTAATCCTCGTATCGTGATGAAAAACCACGATATAACAACAACCTATAGATTTAATGAAAAATTTCTAAATTTCATAAACTAGATTTTTATTCCAGAAACTATTTTTTTATTTTCTCAACTCTTTACAGTTTTTGTAATGCATCAAAGTTTATCACAACTTCCATATTGGTCATTTATCCCAAAAACCTATTTTCTATATTAATACTTGTAATTTATTGCTACCTGTGTGTTTTAATTTCAAGTAGATTTTTTTAAGGACAACAAACATTTTTTTTTCGTTACTATGATTGTGAAACATATTTTTAAATTTTTGTACGATTTTCGATACAATTGTGCAAGTCTGCGAATATTTTCCCAACGTCTGTGCAATGCTGTGAACAATATTCTTTTTTCTCTAAATAACAATAAAAAATAATGCCGCGAGTACACTGCAGCATTTAATTTTTTGTCTAAAATTTTATAAAATACTTTGATCTATTGTTTGAACAATTTTTTTCAGTTTCACAATAAAATGCGCTACGCATACATAGTCTAAGTCATGTCTATATTTATAAGAACTCAAAAACCAATTTTCGACATATGTAAAATTTGCTATCATACCATTTTCCAACATATTTGTTTATCCATTTAATAAAAATTCATATTGATATGTTTACTATTCTAAAGAAAAGAAAGATTTCGATTCCAGCTAAAAATTACGAATGTTTTTAGCGTCAGTAATTCATTTGAAAAAAAATCGATTTTTTTATAAAATTGGAGAAAATTGGATTCATTTTGGAAAAAATCAGAGAATTTTACTTGGGTATAAAATTAAAAACTTCAAACGGGTAAAATTCTACCCACAACTTGTAAACGAAGGCTTACAGCTATTTCGTAATTTTAAAAAGGCCTAAACACATAATAAAAATTCCTATAGAATTTTCTCTTTTCCACAGCGTAAAAGATTAATCCTACAAAATTTGCTTGCTCTACCTCCTACGCCTCTTTTTGTATAAACCTGTTCCTTCTAAATGCAATACTAATAAATCCCTAATCTTCTGAACACTTTTACGTCATGCATAAAATACGCTTTGTCTAATTTGAAACTCGTCTAAAATTTGGAATTACTTCCCGTTTCCTTCGAACGGGACCGTTTCCTTCAAACGGGACCGTTTCCTTCAAACGGGACCGTTTCCTTCAAACGGGACCGTTTCCTTCAAACGGGACCGTTTCCTTCAAACGGGACCGTTTCCTGCAAACGGGACCGTTTCCTTCAAACGGGACCGTTTGCTTCAAACGGGACCGTTTCCTTCGAACGGGACCGTTTCCTTCGAACGGGACCGTTTCCTTCGAACGGGATCGTTTCCTTCAAACGGGACCGTTTCCTTCGAACGGGACCGTTTCCTTCAAACGGGACCGTTTCCTTCGAACGGGACCGTTTCCTTCAAACGGGACCGTTTCCTTCAAACAGACAGTTTCCGTCAAATGGGACCGTTTCCTTCGAACGGGACCGTTTCCTTCGAACGGAACCGTTTCCTTCGAACGGGACCGTTTCCAAGCCTGCGTTTCAACGCACCGGTGGCCGCACGTGCGGGCGACCAGAGCTCAGGAGCAGCAGCCGCCCACCACCTCACCGCACGGCGGTCACCGCCACACTGGCCATAAAACGGAGAAACGCCCCGGTAAAACGGCGGGTAAAACGGCGCCGCCGCCGGCGATCGCCCGGATCAGTGATACAGTTTCGGCGATCAATACCTACACTTACGAAAGGAATCGCGTTATAAAATAAATATTTCTGGCCTAAAAATAGATCGAACACGATACAAAATATCTGTTTTGAATATTTTTCTGACATTTGTTCCAGTAGTTAGGCTTTAGAGTGACTTGCATAATCTTAGGGATGACGAAATGCTGTAATATTTTTTCTACTTATTTTTTTATCCTTTGATAGTGAGAAAATAAAGAATTCTGCTCCAGGGCACTTATTACACTGTTCCTTATGCAATTTTAATGATAATAAATATAGGATAGTATAGGCTATTATGCTTCAAATTATAACATTTCACATATTTAAAAATGAAATAAATATAAAAACATATTTTTGCCAATAAATTTTAAAATCTGATCGAATTCGAATTAGAATAAAAAGGAAAACTTATTGACATTATTGCATATTAAATAATTGAAATAAATTAACATTATAATTAATAAAAAATACTATTAATGCGTCAATGAAGGTATGATCTAAATATTCATGCAAGAAAATTGGTGAGCTTCAGCATTATTATTGCTGCAGTAAAATAGCGTATTTATTTTAATTATAATAGATATCACCACCGTCACCACAACTGCCACACACAACATCACCACAACTGTCACCCACATCACCACCGTCACCACAACTGCCACCATTATTACCACCGTCACCACAATAATGAAGCGTCTGCACCATTAAATTCACAATAAAAAAAAACAAAAATTATACCAGGTACAAAAGATACATTATCAATACCCAACACAATGAAATGGTCAGCAATTTTTAAAAGTCTATTACAAAACAATCCTGAAACTGATGTTCAAAGCACCTTATATGAGACATATCCCTATTTATGGCGACATTCCTTATTTACCCATTTCTACACGACACCCATTTCCAGTTCCACCCATTTCTACACGACACCCATTTCCTATTTACCCATTTCGACATGAGACATATTTCACGTTTACCCATTTCTACCCACAACACCCATTTTCTGTGAGCCCATTTCCACGCACAACCCATTTCCCGTTGACCCATTTCTACACGAGACCCATTTCCCGTTTACCCATTTCCACACGAGACCCATTTCCTGTTTACCTATTTCCACACGAGACCCATTTCCCGTTTACCCATTTCCACACGAGACACATTTCCCGTTTACCCATTTCCACACGAGACCCATTTCCTGTTTACCCATTTCCACACGAGACACATTTCCCGTTTACCCATTTCCACACGAGACCCATTTCCCGTTTACCCATTTCCACACGAGACCCATTTCCCGTTTACCCATTTCCACACGAGACCCATTTCCCGTTTACCCATTTCCACTCGTGTTATCGCAGTTATCAATACACCAAAGATTCCAAAGTAAATTTTACTTCTAAAAACAAATCTCACAAATTTCTCTAATGGAAAGGTAAATAATGAGATTAATAACGGCACATCAGCGTATGATACAATGCTGGTATATAGTTACAGTGAACGTGCATGTTTAACGCACATTATTTTATTATTGAACAAAAATAGCAATAATATATAAATGGTAAAAGAAAAATACAAAAAAGGAAGTACGTAAAAGGAATGCGAGATACTTAAATACTGGTTGTCAACCCCGTAGATTATTTTTTATTTCCACTTCCTAGATACTAAAATCCTGGTTGCAAAATCCGTGGATTTTTATCCGTAATTTGTTGCTTGCTTCATGTTCTTTTTTTATATTAAATTTCTGGTATAGAATAACTGACGATATGAAGTTATTCTTGTACCTTGGCATTTATTGATTCTTTATATTTCAAAACTACTTGCAACGCACATACAACAGCGACGATCGACGTAATTTACTTTAGGGTGTGGATGAAATCTTTAATGGAATTTTTCTTATGATGAGACTAAAATGAAAGTAAAGAGGCATGACGCACCACCACCACACATGGCGCACCACCACCACACATGACGCACCACCACCACACATGACGCACCACCACCACACATGACGCTCCACCACCACACATGACACACCACCACCACACATGACGCTCCACCACCACACATGACGCACCACCACCACACATGACGCACCACCACCACTCATGACGCCCCACCACCACACATGACGCTCCACCACCACACATGACGCACCACCACCACACATGACGCTCCACCACCATACATGACGCTCCACCACCACACATGACGCACCACCACCACACATGACGCTCCACCACCAGACATGACGCACCACCACCACACATGACGCTCCACCACCACACATGACGCTCCACCACCACACATGACGCACCACCACCACACATGACGCTCCACCACACATGACGCACCCCCACCACACATGACGCTCCACCACCACACATGACGCACCACCACCACACATGACGCTCCACCACCACACATGACGCTCCACCACCACACATGACGCTCCACCACCACACATGACGCACCACCACCACACATGACGCCCCACCACCACACATGACGCCCCACCACCACACATGACGCACCACCACATATGACGCACCACCACCACACATGACGCACCACCACATATGACGCACCACCACCACACATGACGCACCCCCACCACACATGACGCACCACCACCACACATGACGCACCACCACCACACATGACGCACCACCACCACACATGACGCACCACCACCACACATGACGCTCCACCACATATGACGCACCACCACCACACATGACGCACCACCACCACACATGAAGCACCACCACACATGACGCACCACCACCACACATGACGCACCACCACACATGACGCACCCCCACCACACATGACGCCCCACCACCACACATGACCCACCACCACCACACATGACGCACCACCACCACACATGACGCACCCCCACCACACATGACGCTCCACCACCACACATGACCCACCACCACACATGACGCACCACCACCACACATGACGCACCACCACACATGACGCACCACCACCACACATGACGCACCACCACACATGACGCACCCCCACCACACATGACGCCCCACCACCACACATGACCCACCACCACACATGACGCACCACCACCACACATGACCCACCACCACACATGACGCACCACCACCACACATGACGCACCACCACCACACATGACGCCCCACCACCACACATGACGCACCACCACACATGACGCACCACAACCACACATGACGCATCACCATCACACATGACGCACCACCACCACACATGACGCACCACCACCACACCACATGACGCACCACCACACATGAGGCACCACCACTACACATGACGCACTCCCATCACACATGACGCACCACCACCACACATGACGCACCACCATCAGACATGACGCACCACCACCACACATGACGCACCCCCACCACACATGACGCACCACCAACACACATGACGCACCACCACCACACATGACGCACCACCACCACACATGACGCACCACCACATATGACGCACCACCACCACATATGACGCACCCCCACCACATATGACGCACCATCATCACACATGACGCACCACCACCACATATGACGCACGACCACCACACATGACGCACCACCACCACCACACATGACGCACCACCACCACCACACTTAACGCACCACCACACATGACGCACCACCACCACACATGACGCACCACCACCACACATGACGCACCACCACCACACATGATGCACCACCACTACACATGACGCACCCCCACCACACATGACGCACCACCACCACATATGACGCACCACCACCACATATGACGCACCACCACCACACATGACGCACCACCATCACACATGACGCATCACCACATATGACGCACCACCACCACACATGACGCACCACCATCACACATGACGCACCACCACCACACATGACGCACCACCACCACACATGACGCACCACCACCACACATGACGCACCACCACCACATATGACGCACCACCACCACACATGACGCACCACCACCACCACACATGACGCACCACCACCACACATGACGCACCACCACCATACATGACGCATCACCACCACACATGACGCACCACCACCACACATGACGCACCCCCACCACACATGACGCACCACCACCACACATGACGCACCACCACCACATATGACGCACCACCACCACACAAGACGCACCACCATCACACATGACGCACCACCACCACATATGACCCACCACCACCACACATGACGCCCCACCACCACACATGACGCACCACCACCACATATGACGCACCACCACCACACATGACACACCACCACCACTCAGGACGCACCACCACCACATATGACGCACCACCAACACATATAACGCACCACCACCACGCATGGCACACCACCACCACACATGACGCACAACCACCACATATGACGCACCACCAACACATATGACGCACTACCACCACACATGACACACCACCACCACACATGACGCACCACCACCACGCATGGCGCACCACAGCTCCAAGAAACAAAGGCTGCTCCAAAAGAAGAGATGGAGCATTAATTCTCCACCCCATCAGCGTAGGCGCCTGCGAGAACTAATTACTCCGCTATATTTATTCCGTATTGTATCCGTGGTACGCCGCGTGTTGTTATGAGAGCCCTGGTACTCAAAAAGTAGGCTCGTACTCAATAAGTACCCGATGTACTCAATAAGTAGCTGGTGTGTTCGCTCTATTTATTCCGTATTGTATCCGTGGTACGCCGCGTGTTGTTATGAGAGCCCTGGTACTCAAAAAGTAGGCTCGTACTCAATAAGTAAGGTCGTACTCTATAATTAGCTGGTGTGCTCGCTATATTATGAGAGGCCTGGTGCTCAAAAAGTGGGGTCGTACTCAATAAGTAGCCGATGTGCTCAAAAAGTAACTGGTGTGTTCGCTATATTTATTTTGTATTGTATCCGTGATACGCCGTGGTTTGTTAGGAGAGCCCTGGTACTCAAAAAGTATAGGTCTGTGTACTCAATAAGTAACAGGTGTACTTCGCTTTATTTATTTCGTATTGTATTCGTGATCCGGTAGTTAGTTATGAGAGTCCTGATACTCTATAAGTACCAGGATTACTCAAAAAGTAAGGCTGGTGCACTCAATAAGTATATCCGATGTACTCAATAAGTAGGGCCGCTGTACTCAAAACTTAGGGCTAGTGTACTCAATAAGCTGGGCCATTGTGCTCAGCATGTTGGGCCGATGTACTCAATAAGTACACCCCATGTACTCAATAAGTACACCCCATGTACTCAATAAGAACACCCCATGTACTCAATAAGTACACCCCGTGTACTCAATAAGAACACCCCATTTACTCAATAAGCACACCCCGTGTACTCAATAAGTACACCCCGTGTACTCAATAAGCACACCCCATGTACTCAATAAGCACACCCCGTGTACTCAAAAAGCACACCCCGTGTACTCAATAAGCACACCCCGTGTACTCAATAAGCACACTCCGTGTACTCAATAAGTACACCTCATGTACTCAATAAGTACACCCCATGTACTCAATAAGTACAGCGGTTTTCGACAGCACCTGAGTCAGCTCTCCCGTTAATTGCTCCAGTCCGCTATCTCTGTCTATTTATCGCCGACAAAAGACCGATAATCGACCGTAGCGCTTCTCTGGAGCTGTGTGGTGCTGTGTGTGGTGCTGTGTGGTGCTGTGTGTGTGGTGCTGTGTGGTGCTGTGTGTGTGGTGCTGTGTGGTGCTGTGTGGTGCTGTGTGGAGTTGTGTGTGTGGTGCTGTGTGGTGCTGTGTGGTGCTGTGTGTGTGGTGCTGTGTGGAGCTGTGTGTGTGGTGCTGTGTGTGTGGTGCTGTGTGTGTGGTGCTGTGTGGTGCTGTGTGTGGTGCTGTGTGGTGCTATGTTGTGCTGTGTGGTGTTGTGTTGTGCTGTGTGGTGCTGTGTGGTGCTCCACCCTCCACCCCGTCATTTCTCCACCCTCTACCCCCTCCACCCTCTACCCCCTCCACCCCTCCACCCCTCCACCCCTCCACCCTTCCACCCCTCCACCCCTCCACCCCTCCACCCCTCCACCCTTCCACCCCTCCACCCCTCCACCCCTCCACCGCAGTGCGGGATGCAAATGATGCAAAGAGGCATCACTGACAGGCGGTGATGCACAGCCTCATGTACGTGTATCTTAGGAGAAATGCTTACGTACATGCGTACATACACACACACTCACTCATGTATATGTTTGTAAATCGTAAAAAATGGAATATATCATCTATATATATTTACATATTCCATACATATATAATATATTTATGTTT
Organism: Morinoia aosen; assembly: GCA_030386875.1. Lineage (NCBI taxonomy): Eukaryota > Metazoa > Arthropoda > Malacostraca > Amphipoda > Talitridae > Morinoia > Morinoia aosen. Next base: position 2,743,894 of record CM059580.1, on the reverse strand, counting down.
ATATATTTAAAGCATATATGTAAACATATTTCATAAATACATAAAATTCATATATTTCTATATATATCCATAAGAGTTTCATCAGAGATTAACTAGAGGAATGAAGTCCAGAGCCGGAGTAATACATGTCTAATTAGTTGTTTTGAAGAAATTTGAGTTTTGAATTTTGAAAACTGAGAATTCCTTCACTTGCTTGCATTGATATATATTGTACTCCTCAGCTACACCATTATACCTATCACCTCTCCAGTTTTTTGACAACCGCAACCGAGGTTTTCAAAAATTTCACAACCGCAACCGAGGTTTTCAAAAATTTCACAACCGCAACCGAGGTTTTCAAAAATTTCACAACCGCAACCGAGGTTTTCAAAAATTTCACAACCGCAACCGAGGTTTTCAAAAATTTCACAACCGCAACCGAGGTTTTCAAAAATTTCACAACCGCAACCGAGGTTTTCAAAAATTTCACAACCGCAACCGAGGTTTTTAAAAATACCACAACCGACGGTTATGAAAAACCTCGATCCATCACTACCCACGACGCGATATCCACAATATCCGCGCTGGATATGGCCATCGGATGTCCATCTGTCCGCCCGAGAGTGGCGGCAATCGTGGAGATGGACAGACGCGGCCAGCTAATGGAGGCCGTGATGGACACACGGCGGCGGACGGGCCGCTGGCCGTCGCTGGGGGGATGAAGTGAGGGGGGGGAAGTGAGGGGGGGAAGTGTGGAAAAATACGAATAAAAAGAACGAAAGAAAGAGGAATAAAGAGAAAAGAAATATAAAAAATGAAAGATAAAGAAATGAAGGTCAAGGAAATACGAAAAAAGAACAAATGGAAGAGGAAAGAAGAACAAGGAAGAGCGAGAAAAGAACGAAGGGAAGAGGCATAAAGAGACGAAGAAAGTGTGGAATAATGGAGAAAAGAATAAACATGGCGGGGAATAAGATGGGCAACAAAGAAGGTCACACAACAGAAGGCCAAGAAGTCCTGCAGTCACGCACAGACAACAACGCATCTTCTTGCTTCTTTTGCAGCCAAGTTTCATGGCAAAGTTATGCTACAGATGTGCCGCACTGTTCTTTCTCGTCAAAATTAAATACTTTATTTTAAGCTTAGCTGGAAATGCAATCCAAAAAATACCAAATTTCATAATGCTACCCACAAAAATACGAAGTTTAGTTATTTTTCGTTGAAAAATGCAAAATATTTATATTTTCCCGATGAAAACCTTCAAATTCAAAATTTTTCCCCGAAATGTGCCAAATTTCCCAATTCTGCTAGCAAAGCTGAAAAAGCTTTAAAGTTTTACACACAAACAGTTCCAAATTTTATAATTTTCGGCATAAAATGTTAAATTTCACAACTCTCCCAAAAAAATGCCAAGTTTCACAACTCTCCCAAGAATATGCCAAATTTCACAACTTCCCCAAAAAATGCCAAATTTCACAACTTTCCGTAAAAAATTCAAAATTTCACAACTCTCCCCCAAAAATGCCAAGTTTCACAACTCTCCCCAAAAAATGCCAAATTTCACAACTCTCCCCAAAAATGCAAGTTTCACAACTCTCCCCAAAAAATGCCAAATTTCACAACTCTCCCCAAAAAATGCCAAATTTCACAACTCTTCCCAAAAAATGCCAAATTTACCATATATATGCCAAATTTCATATATATATGCCAAATCTCAACATCTCCACCCCAAAAATGTCAAATTTCAGTCCCAGACACACACAGCTCCAACTGTTGCTTGCCAGCACTGCACCTGCTCCCTGGGGGGGGGGGGGTACCCCATAACGGGGGGGTACCTCATAACAGGGGGGTGTACCCCCTATAATAGACGGGGGGAGGTGGGGGGGGACCCACACCCTCGCCGTATCTCCCGCAAAATTCTGGTAACGGCCACTGCTGCATTTAGGCTGTGCGTGACGTGCATGTGTGTGTGTGTACGGGTGTGTGTGTGTGTGTGCACGTGTGTGTGTGTGTGAGTGTACGTATGGTGTTTACATATGCGTGGGTGCGTCTGCTCTGCGTGTGTGTGTGTGTGTGTATTGTACGTAAGAGCTCGTAAACATAAGACCCACGCATTATCTATAACTCAAAAAATTGTATGTTTACTCGTTATTTATATATAACAAACATATCATTTAAATAAATAGGACATACACATATATATACATATATATATACATACATATATATATACATGTATTTAAATATATAGCACGCACACTGTGTATTAACGTGTAGGTTTTTCATAAACTGTGCTTACGCAAAACGTTTCCAGGTCACGTGGACACAAAAATGTACCATACAATTTCGTAACGCATGAACAAATTTTTTAATACATATATCATATATTCATATGATATGATATTCATATGTTCATATATTTTAATACATATATGAACATTTGTGCCCGGCACTGAAATGTGGTACAGACATCCCGTAGAGTTGGCGAATAATTTCTCTATTAAAACGCCTAAAAAAATCGTCGTTGTTAGTTTTGAGGACCTATTTTCAAGTTCAAAAGTTAATAATATTTTATTTTTATTGTGCCCTTTTGAAGAAACTGCTTGAATAACTCATCATAGGAAATTCTGAGCATCTATTTTTTTTTTCTTTAAGTTTGTAAGTGAATATATTCAATTATTTTTGTGACCTTCGATATTTTGCGTCCAGGTTATTGTGATTATAACTTTCACCGTTATTTTTGGATGGCAGTTGATGTGACTTCCATTTTCTTCGTTGTTATGTTGGGCATTTTAGATACTGCAATGATCATTTCCTTCGTTATTTTGAATGCCAATGACGGTTATCATCACCACCTTCGTTATGTAAGACGGTATTTCAAAGGCCAAAGTAAGTACATAGAAATGAAAGTTATGTTTATCATCATTTGGTTATTTTATAATAATAACCAAATTGGAAAAAACAATTTTGTTATTCCTAATAAATAACATTTACTTGAAGACCATCTCCCTTAGCTCTCATTAAAGTAAAATAAGAACACCTTCATTAACCATCGTTAGGAATCCTTGTACCTTATAATTATATCCTCATCATTCGTTCTGGTTATTAGCAATGATAATTCAGGATTACAGAAGAAATAAACCTCTATCATCTGATCGAAAAGAAGGGCTGGCAGGAGTACTTGTAGGATAGGCAGAGGAAAGTAGAGTAGGCCTAGGATAGGCAATAGGCTTAGGTGAGTTAGGCTTGTCAATCCTATGATGTGGGGACTGGCACCCCCAGGGGAGAAACTGTTAGGTCCCTCAGCTGTAGATAGGCCTTCGGGACTTGTGTTTTCCGTGCCCACTTTGCTTCTTTCAGTTTTCTTGCCTTCTTTGCTATCTCTTCTTTGTCTTTTGTTCCTCTTCCTTCCTGACCTGCTGTTTGTGTGGGGACCTTGTGCATAGATTCCTTCCTTCCTGACTTGCTGTTTGTGTGGGGACCTTGTGCATAGATTCCTTCCTTCCTGGCTTGCTGTTTGTGTGGGGACCTTGTGCATAGATTCCTTCCTTCCTGACTTGCTGTTTGTGTGGGGACCTTGTGCATTGATTCCTTCCTTCCTGACTTGCTGTTTGTGTGGGGACCTTGTGCATTGATTCCTTCCTTCCTGCCTTGCTGTTTGTGTGGGGACCTTGTGTATTGATTCCTTCCTTCCTGACTTGCTGTTTGTGTGGGGACCTTGTGCATAGATTCCTTCCTTCCTGGCTTGCTGTTTGTGTGGGGACCTTGTGCATAGATTCCTTCCTTCCTGACTTGCTGTTTGTGTGGGGACCTTGTGCATTGATTCCTTCCTTCCTGCCTTGCTGTTTGTGTGGGGACCTTGTGCATTGATTCCTTCCTTCCTGACTTGCTGTTTGTGTGGGGACCTTGTGCATTGATTCCTTCCTTCCTGACTTGCTGTTTGTGTGGGGACCTTGTGCATAGATTCCTTCCTTCCTGGCTTGCTGTTTGTGTGGGGACCTTGTGCATAGATTCCTTCCTTCCTGACTTGCTGTTTGTGTGGGGACCTTGTGCATAGATTCCTTCCTTCTTGACTTGCTGTTTGTGTGGGGAGCTTGTGCATAGATTCCTTCCTTCCTGACTTGCTGTTTGTGTGGGGACCTTGTGCATAGATTCCTTCCTTCCTGACTTGCTGTTTGTGTGGGGACCTTGTGCATAGATTCCCCGTTTTCTACTACTATACTACCTTAAATTACACTTACTATGCATTCATAATCCAAAAGAGGAAAGAGTTTTTATAATTGAAGGTTGCTCATATTTAGGAAGTTCAAATGGAAGAAATTCTCCCGCTCTGAAGTATTGATGAGTTTTAGTTTAAATTTAAATTAAACAATATAATTCAATCTATAGTTAAGTTTGAGTTGTAAACATTCAAGTCAAACTCATAAAGTTGAAATTATGGAAGTTCAACACGCGATATTGATTTTAAATTGCACTCAAGTTCTTTTTTCTTATAACTGTTCACCAGCGTATATATTATTTCAGTAATGAAAGCATTCGATAACATACAATAAAGCACGCAAATGCTATAATTATTTAGGTATATATGTGATAGGATTAATTACTGTTTGATAACTTGAACAACAGGAAGTGTGTGACGAGCGTATCTGCTTGAAAAGTTGCTTTAAAACAAACACTTTTTTATTCTAATTTGATTTTTATTCAGTCTTCACCTAACGCCAAGATGACTAACTTCTTCCCTTTCCCAACGGGAAGACACCCTGCACCTGGGTCCTGTGGGCAATTGTGGCTAACTTCTTCCTTTTCCAGAAAAAAACATCAGGTTATGCCGGGTTTCGAACCTGCGAAGCGAATGCCACTTACCACTCAACTGAAGGGACCCCAACACAAATGTAAATAAAATTTCGGTTTTGCTTTAGCCAAGGTACACCTAAAATAGATTTCATAATAAACTCCCTACATAGTATTAATCATACACCATCATCGTAGTACCATAGTAAAAGCATAAGAAATTCCTGGTGTGTGCTTGTACTTGGGTGTGTGTATGTACGTACGTGCGTGTGTGTGTGTGTGTGTGTGTGTGTGTGTGTAAGCATATGTGCTTCTATGTTTGTTTGCGTGAGTGTGTGTGAGTGCGTGCGTGTGTGTCAGCATATGTGCTTGTGTGTTTGTGTGCGTGAGTGAGTGAGTGTGAGTACGTGTATGCGTGCGTGTGATCTTGTGTGTGCGTGTGTGTGTACGTGCGTGTGTGTGTGTGTAAGCATATGTGCTTCTATGTTTGTGTGCGTGAGTGAGTGAGTGTGAGTACGTGTATGCGTGCGTGTGATCTTGTGTGTGCGTGTGTGTGTGCGTGCGTGTGTGTGTGCGTGTGTGTGCGTGTGTGGTGGAGCAATACCGGTCAAAAACCGTTGAGAAACTCTCACCCAAACGGAGGTCAGCTATGAAGGTTGTGGGAGTAGAGGGGGGGGGGGATTTCAGAGCAGAATGAGGGGGGTGTGGGTGGGGCAGGGGGGAGATGTTTGGTCCCCCAGAGCTGCCCGTCAATTAGCACGGTGCGCCACAGCCTGGCGCATCAATGGCGCGTCAGATCAAATTAACTGCGACGGCAATGTCGTAAGTCACGCGCCAGCCCTGCGGTCGTGATGTCGTAAGTCGCCATGTCGTAAGTCGCCATGTCGTAAGTCGCCATGTCATAAGTCGCCATGTCGTAAGTCGCCATGTCGTAAGTCGCCATGTCATAAGTCGCCATGTCGTAAGTCGCCATGCCGTAAGTCGCCATGTCGTAAGTCGCCATGTCGTGAGTCGCCATGTCGTAAGTCGCCATGTCGTAAGTCACCATGTCGTGAGTCGCCATGTCGTAAGTCACCATATCGTGAGTCACCATGTTGTGAGTCGCCATGTCGTAAGTCACCATATCGTGAGTCACCATGTCGTGAGTCGCCATGTCGTAAGTCGCCATGTCGTAAATCGCCATGTCGTAAGTCACCATGTCGTAAGTCGCCATGTCGTAAGTCGCCATGTCGTAAGTCACCATGTCGTAAGTCACCATGTCGTGAGTCGCCATGTCGTAAGTCACCATGTCGTAAGTCGCCATGTCGTAAGTCGCCATGTCGTAAGTCGCCATGTCGCAAGTCGCCATGTCGTAAGTCGCCATGTCGTAAGTCACCATGTCATAAGTCACCATGTCGTGGGTCGCCATGTCGTAAGTCACCATGTCGTAAGTCGCCATGTCGTAAGTCGCCATGTCGTAAGTCGCCATGTCGCAAGTCGCCATGTCGTAAGTCGCCATGTCGTAAGTCGCCATGTCGTAAACCGCCATGTCATAAGTCGCCATGTCATAAGTCGCCATGTCGTAAGTCGCCATGTCGTAAGTCGCCATGTCGTAAACCGCCATGTCATAAGTCGCCATGTCATAAGTCGCCATGTCGTAAGTCGTCATGTCGTGAGCCAAGGCTACGGGTCCTGAGGGCGGTCATGTGACAACATATGGTAATTTTATGGCAACACATGGCTACATATGGCAACACGTGCCCATGTGTGGCAACACGGCAACAAATAGCAACAAAGCAACCAATGGTAACATTTGGCTACTCTCGGTAACACATGGCAACAAACGACAACACGTGGTAGAACATGGCAACATATGACAACCCATGACAATACCTGGTGACACACGTTAGCGTATGTCAACGTAAGGCAACACATCTTGCCATGTAGCAATACATGGCAACACAAGGCAACACATGGCAACATATGACAACACGTGGCAACACATGGCAACACGTAGAAACCCATGAAAACACACGGAAACAAATGAAAATAGATGGCAACACATGGCAACGCATGGCAACACACAACACACGGCAACATATGGCAGCACATGACAAGTCATGGCATTGCATGACAGCACACGACAACACATGGCACCACACGGTAACACATGGCAACACATGGCAACACATGGCAACACATGGCAATACTCATTATTCCATTATTCTCAAAAACTTCAGATTTGGACTCAGAGATCAAAGTCTGCACAGAGGGGGGATAGCAGGTGTTATAACCCCCCTCTATAGAGGGGCGGTAGTACCCCCTCCCTATAGAGGGGGGTAATACCCCGGATTAGCCCCAATGGTAAAACATGACCTCTACTCGTTAGGGATTATGTCCGGGGCGGTTATGGGGTTGGGGCTTAGCTGGGGTTATGGGGCGTTGTAGGGGAGGTTATAGAGGGGTTGTGGAGGGGTTGTAGGGGGGTTATGGTGGGTTATAGGGGGTTATAGAGGGTTAGAGGGGGTTTCAGAGGGTTATAGGGGGTTTGTAGAGGTGTTATATGGGGGCTATGGATGGGTTATACAGGGGTTGTAGAGGGGTTTTTAGAAGGGTTATAAGGTTTTTCTAGAGGAGTTATAAGGGGGTTATAGAGGGGTGATAGGCGGGTTATAGGGGGCTTGTGGAGGGGTTATAGGGGGTTATAGCGGGGTTATAAGGAGGTTATAGGGAGGTTAGAGGGGGTTTTATGGGAGAGTTGGGGGTTGTATGGGAGGGTTGGGGTTTCATATTCCCGATAAAGTTTCATATTCCCGCTTAAGTTTCAACGTTGAAGTTCCACCGTTAGAGTTTCACACTGCCGTTTCACACACAAACACACACACACACACACTTCACATGTGCCCCACACACACGCCGCAGTTTGAGACCATCAAACTTGTATGATATTCTCGCTCCGATATTCCGGCGCTGCCAGAACGTCTTTTGTTGCGGCTCCTGGAACGGCAACTTTTGCGCGTATTTTAGCCGTTTTTGGGCTGAATTTTAGGCTTTTTTCGGTCGAATTTCAGCCTTTTTTGGGCGAATTTGAACCGTTTTTTGATGTTTTTGTGGCATTCATTGTCCCCTTTTTAGGCGTATTTTGAGCGTGTTTTCGGTAATTTTTGTCCGTTTGTGGACGCTTTTAATCACTTTTTCAGCGTACTTTTAACGCTTTCATCAAGCCCAAATTCAGCGTATTTTTCGGAGCTTTTTGGTCGCTTTTCGGCGCATTTTTGGAGCTTTTTGGGGCGCTCCCGAGTTTACTTTAGTGATTTTTTGTCGGGTCGCTCTCCGACATGAGAAATTTTGTGGCATCCAAAGCGCAACATCAATGCAGATGTGCCGTCCTTATGTAGAGTGCTGCGAGGGTGCCATTGTGGCGGGTGTGGGGGGAATATTTGGGGGGAGGAATATTTTGGGGAATATTTGGAAGGGGGAATATTTTGGGGAATATTTGGGAAGGAGGGGAATATTTGGGTGGAGGGGAATATTTGGAAGGAAGGGAATATTTGGGGGGGAATATTTTGTGAATTATTTAGAGGGGAATATTTGGGGGGGATTTATGGGAATGAGGGGAATATTTGTTTAGGAGCAATATTTGGGGAGGGGAGGGGAATATTAGGGAGCCTTTGGCACAATGTCTTGGAAATTTTTCTTAAATTTTGGAGATCATACATGTTCTTCTAAAGTACCTCGCTATTTTTGGTATATATGTTGATATTCGGGGCTGTTACGACATAATTTATGTTCATAGAATAAATACTATAACTCAAACAAAGTTCTAATTAAGTTAAACCTACGTATAGCATGTCAACACTTTTATTTAAGCAAAATGTCTTACTTCAACGCCTTAACTTAACCAAAGTATCATGTTTTAACATCTTTATTTTGACGGCAGAAGACCTCCTTCAAACTCGGCGAGGGCACGAGTCCGAGGGAAAGTGTTGAGGAATGTTACGGAACATTCCTAAATACAATATAAATAAATTGTATTTTATTTAACTCAAGTATCGTATTTAAGCTCCTTTATTTCACAAAAACGTCGTACTTCAACACCCATACATAAGCGAAATATCGCATTTTAGCACTTTCATTTAAGAAAAATATCGCATTTTAGCACTTTCATTTAAGCAAAATATCGTATTTTAGCACTTTCATTTAAGCAAAATATCGTATTTTAGCACTTTCATTTAAGAAAAATATCGCATTTTAGCACTTTCATTTAGGAAAAATATCCTATTTCAGCACTTTCATTTAAGAAAAATATCGCATTTTAGCACTTTCATTTAAGCAAAATATCGTATTTTAGCACTTTCATTTAAGCAAAATATCGTATTTTAGCACTTTCATTTAAGAAAAATATCGCATTTTAGCACTTTCATTTAGGAAAAATATCCTATTTCAGCACTTTCATTTAAGAAAAATATCGCATTTTAGCACTTTCATTTAAGCAAAATATCGTATTTTAGCACTTTCATTTAAGCAAAATATCGTATTTTAGCACTTTCATTTAAGAAAAATATCGCATTTTAGCACTTTCATTTAGGAAAAATATCCTATTTCAGCACTTTCATTTAAGAAAAATATCGCATTTTAGCACTTTCATTTAAGCAAAATATCGTATTTTAGCACTTTCATTTAAGCAAAATATCGTATTTTAGCACTTTCATTTAAGAAAAATATCGCATTTTAGCACTTTCATTTAGGAAAAATATCCTATTTCAGCACTTTCATTTAAGAAAAATATCGCATTTTAGCACTTTCATTTAAGCAAAATATCGTATTTTAGCACTTTCATTTAAGCAAAATATCGTATTTTAGCACTTTCATTTAAGAAAAATATCGCATTTTAGCACTTTCATTTAGGAAAAATATCCTATTTCAGCACTTTCATTTAAGAAAAATATCGCATTTTAGCACTTTCATTTAAGCAAAATATCGTATTTTAGCACTTTCATTTAAGCAAAATATCGTATTTTAGCACTTTCATTTAAGAAAAATATCGCATTTTAGCACTTTCATTTAGGAAAAATATCCTATTTCAGCACTTTCATTTAAGAAAAATATCGCATTTTAGCACTTTCATTTAAGCAAAATATCGTATTTTAGCACTTTCATTTAAGCAAAATATCGTATTTTAGCACTTTCATTTAAGAAAAATATCGCATTTTAGCACTTTCATTTAGGAAAAATATCCTATTTCAGCACTTTCATTTAAGAAAAATATCGCATTTTAGCACTTTCATTTAAGCAAAATATCGTATTTTAGCACTTTCATTTAAGCAAAATATCGTATTTTAGCACTTTCATTTAAGCAAAATATCGTATTTTAGCGCTTTCATTTAAGCAAAATATCGTATTTTAGCACTTTCATTTAAGCAAAATATCGTATTTTAGCACTTTCATTAAAGCAAAATATCGTATTTTAGCACTTTCATTTAAGCAAAATATCGTATTTTAGCACTTTCATTTAAGCAAAATATCGTATTTTAGCACTTTCATTTAAGCAAAATATCGTATTTTAGCACTTTCATTTAAGCAAAATATCGTATTTTAGCGCTTTCATTTAAGCAAAATATCGTATTTTAGCACTTTCATTTAAGCAAAATATCGAATTTTAGCGCTTTCATTTAAGCAAAATATCGTATTTTAGCACTTTCATTTAAGCAAAATATCGTATTTTAGCGCTTTCATTTAAGCAAAATATCGTATTTTAGCACTTTCATTTAAGCAAAATATCGAATTTTAGCGCTTTCATTTAAGCAAAATATCGTATTTTAGCACTTTCATTCAAGAAAAATATCGTATTTTAGCACTTTCATTTAAGAAAAATATCGTATTTTAGCACTTTCATTTAAGCAAAATATCGCATTTTAGCACTTTCATTTAAGCAAAATATCGTATGTTTAGGCCCCTCTACTTACCCAAAGTATCGTGTTGTAAGGCCTTTATTTCAACGATAGAAAAATTCCTTAACATCTGTGCAAAAAAATGCAAGGTCACAGGTCCCGGGGAAAATACTAGCAAGTAATATTAAATATTCTTAAATATAACGCTAAAAAACTTTTCTAATTTATTTAAACTAAGTATCTTATTTTTAAACTATCACTTCAGCGGGAGAAAACCTCCTTACAACTCGGGCAAAAAAGCAAGGTCACGAGTGCGAGGGAAATCCGAGGGAAACGGTATCTCGGTGCGGGAAGAGGGAAGCTGTACAGAGGGACGCTCCCTCAGGAGGGCGCGGTCCCAGGACTGATCCCTGAGGAGCAGCTACTGCGCCAAAACAGCCGCTGTTCCGCGCCTGTCGAAAACAAACAGCCTACAGATATATAGGCCTACCTTCTGCTTCTTTGCTCGCTCATTTGCTCACCAATGTTTCTATTTTGCTCACTCTTTTGCTCACCGATGTTCCTACTTTGCTCACTGTTTTGCTTACCAATGTTCCTACTTTGCTCACTGTTTTGCTCAACAATGTTGCTACTTTGTTCACTGTTTTGCTCACCAATGTTGCTACTTTGCTCACTGTTTTGCTCACCAATGTTGCTACTTTGTTCACTGTTTTGCTCACCAATGTTGCTACTTTGCTCACTGTTTTGTTCTCCAATGTTGCTACTTTGCTCACTGTTTTGCTCACCAATGTTGCTACTTTGTTCACTGTTTTGCTCACCAATGTTGCTACTTTGCTCACTGTTTTGTTCTCCAATGTTGCTACTTTGCTCACTGTTTTGCTCACCAATGTTGCTACTTTGTTCACTGTTTTGTTCTCCAATGTTGCTACTTTGCTCACTGTTTTGCTCACCAATGTTGCTACTTTGCTCACTGTTTTGTTCTCCAATGTTGCTACTTTGCTCACTGTTTTGCTCACCAATGTTGCTACTTTGCTCACTGTTTTGTTCTCCAATGTTGCTACTTTGCTCACTGTTTTGCTCACCAATGTTGCTACTTTGCTCACTGTTTTGCTTACCAATGTTCCTACTTTGCTCACTGTTTTGCTCAACAATGTTGCTACTTTGCTCACTCTTTTGCTTACCAATGTTGCTACTTTGCTCACTGTTTTGCTCACCAATGTTGCTACTTTGCTCACTGTTTTGCTCACCAATGTTGCTACTTTGTTCACTGTTTTGCTCACCAATGTTGCTACTTTGCTCACTGTTTTGCTCACCAATGTTGCTACTTTGCTCACTGTTTTGCTCACCAATGTTGCTACTTTGCTCACTGTTTTGCTCACCAATGTTGCTACTTTGCTCACTGTTTTGCTCGTAAAATGTCATATTTTCCCATTTTTTTACCAATATTTTCCTATCAAACTTCTGTTCATTTCTTTCCATTAATCTTCCCATTTTTTCTTACCAATTTTTGTCTCTCAGCAATCATGTCCATTTTCCACAAAAAATATATAATTTATTTCCCATGTTTTACGACTTCCTGTCTCGTTATTTCACTGATTTTCCCAATATCCCCACAACGGTTTTCCCAATATCCCCACAACGGTTTTCCCAATATCCCCACAACGATTTTCCCAATATCCCCACAACGGTTTTCCCAATATCCCCACAACGATTTTCCCAATATCCCCACAACGGTTTTCCCAATATCCCCACAACGGTTTTCCCAATATCCCCACAACGATTTTCCCAATATCCCCACAACGGTTTCCCCAATATCCCCACAACGGTTTCCCCAATATCCCCACAACGGTTTTCCCAATATCCCCACAATGGTTTTCCCAATATCCCCACAACGGTTTTCCCAATATCCCCACAACGGTTTTCCCAATATGCCCACAACGGTTTTCCCAATATCCCCACAACGGTTTTCCCAATATCCCCACAACGGTTTTCCCAATATCCCCACAACGATTTTCCCAATATCCCCACAACGGTTTCCCCAATATCCCCACAACGGTTTCCCCAATATCCCCACAACGGTTTTCCCAATATCCCCACAACGGTTTTCCCAATATCCCCACAACGGTTTTCCCAATATCCCCACAACGGTTTTCCCAATATCCCCACAACGGTTTTCCCAATATCCCCACAACGGTTTTCCCAATATCCCCACAACGGTTTTCCCAACATCCCCACAACGATTTTCCCAATATCCCCACAACGGTTTTCCCAATATCCCCACAACGATTTTCCCAATATCCCCCCAAAGGTTTTCCCAATATCCCCACATCGGTTTTCCCAATATCCCCACAACGGTTTTCCCAATATCCCCACAACGGTTTTCCCAATATGCCCACAACGGTTTTCCCAATATCCCCACAACGGTTTTCCCAATATCCCCACAACGGTTTTCCCAATATCCCCCCAAAGGTTTTCCCAATATCCCCACAACGGTTTTCCCAATATCCCCACAACGGTTTTCCCAATATCCCCACAACGGTTTTCCCAATATCCCCACAACGATTTTCCCAATATTCCCCAAAGGTTTTCCCAATATCCCCACATCGGTTTTCCCAATATCCCCACAACGGTTTTCCCAATATCCCCACAACGGTTTTCCCAATATCCCCACAACGATTTTCCCAATATCCCCCCAAAGATTTTCCCAATATCACCACAACGGTTTTCCCAATATCCCCACAACGGTTTTCCCAATATCCCCACAATGGTTTTCCCAATATCCCCACAACGGTTTTCCCAATATCCCCACAACGATTTTCCCAATATCCCCACAACGGTTTTCCCAATATCCCCACAACGGTTTTCCCAATATCCCCACAACGGTTTTCCCAATATCCCCACAACGGTTTTCCCAATATCCCCACAACGGTTTTCCTAATATCCCCACAACGGTTTTCCCAATATCCCCACAACGGTTTTCCCAATATCCCCACAACGGTTTTCCCAATATCCCCACAACGGTTTTCCCAATATCCCCACAACGGTTTTCCCAATATCCCCACAACGGTTTTCCCAATATCCCCACAACGATTTTCCCAATATCCCCACAACGATTTTCCCAATATCCCTACAACGGTTTTCCCAATATCCCCACAACGGTTTTCCCTCCCCCCCCCCCGCAGCCCCCACCGCCCCATTATTCCAATTAGCTATATCCGCCATTAGTTGCCATTCCCTAAACCGCGGACCGCTGCAGCTCCGGTCCGCATTTTTGTGTGTGTGGCTACACAGAATTTCTGCGGGGGTTTCTTCCATCCTGTTTCATGTGCGCCAAGTTTCACGTTGGCCAGTTTCGTTCGTATGTGCCAGTTTCGTGTGCCCCAGTTTCATATGCCCCAGTTTCACATGTCCTAGTTTCACATGCCCGAGTTTCACATGTCCCAGTTTCACATGCCCAAGTTTCACATCTCCTAGTTTCACATGCCCAAGTTTCACATGCCCGAGTTTCACATGTCCCAGTTTCACATGCCCAAGTTTCACATGTCCTAGTTTCACATGCCACAGTTTCACATGCCCCAGTTTCACATGCCCCAGTTTCACATGCCCAAGTTTCGCATGTCCTAGTTTCTCATGCCCAAGTTTCACATGTCCCAGTTTCACATGCCCCAGTTTCACATGTCCTAGTTTCATATGCCCCAGTTTCACATGCCCCAGTTTCATTTGCCCCAGTTTCATATGCCCCAGTTTTGTACGTGACAGTTTCATATGTCCCAGTTTCATATGCCCTGTTTCATATGCCCCAGTTTCAAGTTCTCCAGTTTCATACGCCCCAGTTTCGTATGTGCCGGTTTCATATGCCCCAGTTTCGTTTGTGCCTGTTTCATATGCCCCTTTTTCATATGCTCCAGTTTCATACGCCCGTTTCATATGCCCCAGATTATTATGCGCATTTGATATGTCCCAGTTTCATATGCCATAGTTTCGGATGCGCCAAGTTTCACATTGGCAAGTTTCGTCCGTATGCGCCAGTTTCGTATGCGCCAGTTTCGTTCGGATGCGCCAGTTTCGTTCGTATGCGCCAGTTTCGTTCGTATGCGCTAGTTTCGTTCGTATGCGCCAGTTTCGTTCGTATGCGCTAGTTTCGTTCGTATGCGCCAGTTTCGTTCGTATGCGCCAGTTTCGTTCGTATGCGCCAGTTTCGTTCGTATGCACCAGTTTCGTTCGTATGTGCCAGTTTCGTTCGTATGCGCCAGTTTCGTTCGTATGCACCAGTTTCGTTCGTATGCGCCAGTTTCGTTCGTATGTGCCAGTTTCTTTCGTATGCGCCAGTTTCGTTCGTATGTGCCAGTTTCGTTCGTATGTGCCAGTTTCGTTCGTATGCGCCAGTTTCGTTCGTATGCGCCAGTTTCGTTCGTATGCGCCAGTTTCGTTCGTATGCGCCAGTTTCGTTCGTATGCGCCAGTTTCGTTCGTATGCGCCAGTTTCGTTCGTGTGCGCCAGTTTCGTTCGTATGCGCCAGTTTCGTTCGTATGTGCCAGTTTCGTTCGTATGCGCTAGTTTCGTTCGTATGCGCCAGTTTCGTTCGTATGCGCTAGTTTCGTTCGTATGCGCCAGTTTCGTTCGTATGTGCCAGTTTCGTTCGTATGTGCCAGTTTCGTTCGTATGTGCCAGTTTCGTTCGTGTGCGCCAGTTTCGTTCGTATGTGCCAGTTTCGTTCGTATGTGCCAGTTTCGTTCGTATGTGCCAGTTTCGTTCGTATGTGCCAGTTTCGTTCGTATGCGCCAGTTTCGTTCGTATGCGCCAAATTCGTTCGTATGTGCCAGTTTCGTTCGTGTGCGCCAGTTTCGTTCGTATGCGCCAGTTTCGTTCGTATGTGCCAGTTTCGTTCGTATGTGCCAGTTTCGTTCGTATGCGCCAGTTTCGTTCGTATGCGCCAAATTCGTTCGTATGTGCCAGTTTCGTTCGGATGCGCCAGTTTCGTATGTGCCAGTTTCGTTCGTATGCGCTAGTTTCGTTCGTATGCGCCAGTTTCGTTCGTATGTGCCAGTTTCGTTCGTATGCGCCAGTTTCGTTCGTATGCGCCAAATTCGTTCGTATGTGCCAGTTTCGTTCGTATGTGCCAGTTTCGTTCGTATGCGCCAGTTTCGTTCGTATGCGCCAGTTTCGTTCGTATGCGCCAGTTTCGTTCGTATGTGCCAGTTTCGTTCGTATGCGCCAGTTTCGTTCGTATGCGCTAGTTTCGTTCGTATGCGCTAGTTTCGTTCGTATGTGCCAGTTTCGTTCGTATGCGCCAGTTTCGTTCGTATGTGCCAGTTTCGTTCGTATGCGCCAGTTTCGTTCGTATGCGCTAGTTTCGTTCGTATGCGCTAGTTTCGTTCGTATGCGCCAGTTTCGTTCGTATGCGCCAGTTTCGTTCGTATGCGCCAGTTTCGTTCGTATGCGCCAGTTTCGTTCGTATGCGCTAGTTTCGTTCGTATGCGCCAGTTTCGTTCGTATGCGCCAGTTTCGTTCGTATGCGCCAGTTTCGTTCGTATGTGCCAGTTTCGTTCGTATGCGCCAGTTTCGTTCGTATGTGCCAGTTTCGTTCGTATGCGCCAGTTTCGTTCGTATGTGCCAGTTTCGTTCGTATGCGCCAGTTTCGTTCGTATGTGCCAGTTTCGTTCGTATGCGCCAGTTTCGTTCGTATGCGCCAGTTTCGTTCGTATGCGCCAGTTTCGTTCGTATGCGCCAGTTTCGTTCGTATGCGCCAGTTTCGTTCGTATGCGCTAGTTTCGTTCGTATGCGCCAGTTTCGTTCGTATGCGCCAGTTTCGTTCGTATGCGCCAGTTTCTTCCCTTTACTCTGTTCAGTTTCTCACCAGTTTCATCTCCCACATAAAACTATACACTCAGCATACGCAGTTTCATCCCATAATCATGTTTAGTTTTGCAGCAGTTTCACTAGCCAGCTCTGCAGTTTCATTACGCAATCACCTCCAGTTTCACAGCAGTTTCACTAGCCAGCTCGGCAGTTTCATTACGCAATCACCTCCAGTATCGCAGCAGTTTCACTAGCCAGCTCTGCAGTTTCATTACGCAATCACCTCCAGTTTCACAGCAGTTTCACTAGCCAGCTCGGCAGTTTCATTACGCAATCACCTCCAGTATCGCAGCAGTTTCACTAGCCAGCTCTGCAGTTTCATTACGCAATCACCTCCAGTTTCACAGCAGTTTCACTAGCCAGCTCTGCAGTTTCATTACGCAATCACCTCCAGTTTCACAGCAGTTTCACTAGCCAGCTCTGCAGTTTCATTACGCAATCACCTCCAGTTTCGCAGCAGTTTCACTAGCCAGCTCTGCAGTTTCATAACGCAATCACCTCCAGTTTCGCAGCAGTTTCACTAGCCAGCTCGGCAGTTTCATAACGCAATCACCTCCAGTTTCGCAGCAGTTTCACTAGCCAGCTCGGCAGTTTTATTACGCAATCACCTCCAGTTTCGCAGCAGTTTCACTAGCCAGCTCGGCAGTTTCATAACGCAATCACCTCCAGTTTCGCAGCAGTTTCACTAGCCAGCTCGGCAGTTTCATTACGCAAACACCTCCAGTTTCACAGCAGTTTCACTAGCCAGCTCGGCAGTTTCATTACGCAAACACCTCCAGTTTCGCAGCAGTTTCACTCAATACGCGATGTTTCTCAGCAGTTTCACCGCAGCCGCTCCAGTCCCGAGAGGACTCTTGCAGACGCGCCGCAGGATTCTTTCTTCTGGAGAATTCTTTCTTCTGCAGGATTCTTTTTTCGGTTCTTTTTCCTATAGGATTCTTTATCCTTTACAGGATTCTTTATCATCTACAGGATTCTTTATCCTCTACAGGATTCTTTATCATCTACAGGATTCTTTATCCTTTACAGGATTCTTTATCATCTACAGGATTCTTTATCCTTTACAGGATTCTTTATCATCTACAGGATTCTTTATCCTTTACAGGATTCTTTATCATCTACAGGATTCTTTATCCTTTACAGGATTCTTTATCATCTACAGGATTCTTTATCCTTTACAGGATTCTTTATCATCTACAGGCTTCTTTATCCTTTACAGGATTCTTTATCATCTACAGGATTCTTTATCCTTTACAGGATTCTTTATCATCTACAGGATTCTTTATCCTTTACAGGATTCTTTATCATCTACAAGATTCTTTATCTTTTACAGGATTCTTTATCATCTACAGGATTCTTTATCCTTTACAGGATTCTTTATCCTCTACAGGATTCTTTATCCTATACAGGATTCTTTATCCTCTACAGGATTCTTTATCCTTTACAGGATTCTTTATCCTTTACATGATTCTTTATCCTCTACAGGATTCTTTATCCTTTACAGGATTCTTTATCCTTTACATGATTCTTTATCCTCTACAGGATTCTTTATCCTCTACAGGATTCTTTATCCTATACAGGATTCTTTATCCTCTACAGGATTCTTTATCCTATACAGGATTCTTTATCCTCTACAGGATTCTTTATCCTTTACAGGATTCTTTATCCTCTACAGGATTCTTTATCCTATACAGGATTCTTTTCTTTGCAAAATTCTTTCCTCTGTATGATTCTTCAGTTCAAAGGATTCTTAGCTCGGCACGATTCTGCTTCTGATATCTCAAATACAGGAATCGGTTGAAAAGATTCTACTTTGAGAGCGTCATAATAAAAAACTGAGTGACAATAGATGCGTAAAACGAAAACAAAAAACAATACACGAAAGAATAAACAAGAAAAAAGAAAGACACGCTGAAACAAGCAAGACAAAAGTAGACACACGGAGGGTAGAAAAATAAAAAAACAACAAAAAAGGGAGTACAAAAAGGATAGATAGATAAAAGAGAGAGGGAGACTGAAATAAAGACTTAATCTTCGCAAACAAAAAGCTTAGCTCAGGCAGGCATGAAGCTTGAACTGCAGTTACTCAGGTGTGCCTGACAGGTGTGCCTAGCAGGTGTGCCTGGCAGGTGTGCCTGACAGGTGTGCCTGGCAGGTGTGCCTGACAGGTGTGCCTGACAGGTGTGCCTGGCAGGTGTGCCTGGCAGGTGTGCCTGACAGGTGTACCTGACAGGTGTGCCTGGCAGGTGTTCCTGGCAGGTGTGCCTGACAGGTGTGCCTGACAGGTGTGCCTGACAGGTATGCCTGACAGGTGTGCCTGACAGGTGTGCCTGGCAGGTGGGCCTCACAGGTGTACCTGACATGTATACCTGACAGGTGTGCCTGACAGGTGTGCTGCCTGACAAGTGTGCCTGACAGGTGTGCCTGACAGGTGTGCATGGCAGGTGTGCTGCCTGACAAGTGTGCCTGACAGGTGTGCCTGACAGGTGTGCCTGACTAAGGTTTAGTTTTGCGTAGTTTTTAATTGGTTGCTTACGGAAAAGAATATAAAGAATGAACAAATACGTGAATTAACCAAAAAAATCATGATAACCTGCAAAACTAGAAAGTAATTATTTTAATTATATTGCAGCGGTGACCACGCTTCTTCAAAACTGCTTTGATGCACTTTGGCATGCTGTTAACTAATTTTTAAATGATATTATGATCAAAAGACATTTCCTCTTCTTCAATAAGGCTCCAAGTTGCGCTAAATTGGTTAATTTTTGTTCAATTGACTTTTAATGTCGGCCATGAATTTTCGATCGGATTCAGATCAGCCGAATTTCCAGGCCAAAGACCCAAAATCTCCCCTCCATTGTCATCAAGGAACTTTTAACCAATGTTGAATTATGACAGGGAGCGCCATCATGCTGGTAAACCACCTCATTGCCTGGAAACCGACCAGCTGTCGTTGGAAGGAGATGATCTGTTAAGACTTTCATGTACCAGGCCGAATTCATTGCTGTGTTTTTGGGTAAAACCGTCAGTGCTCCTCCAGTGCCCTTTTAACTCTATTGGAAATAATCTATTTTCTTTTTCTCATGAAAAGCAATCCCAGACGAGAATAGTGGCAGGATGCTTGACCGTTGGAACGACGCACTCATTATTAAATCTCTAACATTTTTTTCGTTGCCATAGGCTTTTCCAGAAGGTGTCAACACTGAAAGAAATAATAGCCCTATTTTGAAACACCCAGATGCATCTGACGTTTGTCCCAAAACCGAGACACGCAGATGCATCATCAATGAGACACCCAAGATTAGGATGCATACCAGTGTCTCCGGACCCGATTTAGAGACGCTCTAGTGTCTCACTTGAAGTGCTTCAGTGTCTCATCGATGAGACACTTAGGCTTCAGTTTGATGCATTCAAAACTGATGTCTCACACAAAACTCTACGGATATTAAGCTATAGCATTGCACTGCCAAGCAAGGTTGACGCTTCCAGCGCTATGAAGAAACTGGGATACGCTTACGAATTCTTGAGCTAAGCTATAGCTGCTGCTGGTGTCGTCCATACTTAGTCTAAACGCAGATGAACTGCCCCTGTAACAGCCCTCCTCTCCACGAGTTACGCCTTTTTATGCCACCAGCTTCGCAGCTCGTTCAGCTGAGAGCGGTAACAATAAAGCGTTAACTTCCCCTGAGAAGACTATCTAAACTCCTTACAAGAGAAGTAATAACCGTATCAAAATTCAATTTGCCCCGTGCTACATTTACTGAACACTTGAATACCTAAAGTCTAATTTGAGGGGTGACTAAGCTATTACATTATGATCGCCAATAAAAGATAGGCAGCATTTTGAGACACTTCGCGCTCATCGAGGTGTCGCACTTCCGATGAGACATCTGATCTGTTTTTGAGACGTTCTGGCTATCTATGAGACACCTGAACCGCCATGAGACACTTAGAGAGGCAAAAATTTCTTTCAGTGAAAAAGGAGGAACGGAGATTCATCGCAGAAAATGATTTTGCACCATTGTTCAGCAATCCAATGCTGTACTTCATGCAAAAAATGAGCTGGTCTATGATGTTCTCCGCAGTCAAAAGAGGTTTCTTCGCAGCTCTCCTTGAAGCAAGTCCGTTGTCGAATAGTCGACGTCGAACAGTTTCGACGGACGATTCGTATCCGGGCGCTGGCGCGGCGATTTTCCCCGTTATGTATAAGGGAAAGCTCAAGTACAACACCCCACTCGACCCAGGTGTCGGAAATGGGTACCGGCTTTACGGGGGAACCGTTATGGTGTCCTATATATAGGGTTAGTTATAAGACATTTGAAAAGCCAATGCTAAGATCATATGTATCAGGCTTGATTGGAAATAAAGCATCCCAAGGATGCCGATGTTTGTTTGTTTGTTTGTTTGAGGCATGAACGCCATCCCTCTCCCATTCTAGCGCAAGCTCTGAACTGCTGGCAGTTCTTTCCCGCAACGAGTAGCGCACTAAAGCCTATCTTGACGAACCGACGACAATCTTTTCCTGCATTGAGTCTTCGCCACTATGGATTTTGTCGCGTTGAATTGTATTATCAATCTGTTGACAGTTGACGATGATGCAAGTGGCTTAACAACGATTTCCTTTTTCGATAGACCACTCAGATGGAGAAGATTGATAGCTTTCCTAATTTCTTCCGAAATCACCATGATGTTGAATCTGGTATTGAATACATTTTTTAAAAACCAAAAAAAATAATAATTCAACAAAATATATGAAATCAACGTGCCATTCATCTTGCAAACGATTTTTTCATCAGTTCCAATGAACGAACCAGTTTTCAAAGCAGCACAAATTGGTTTCCCGTATTTAAGAAAATACAAAATTGGTCAATTTTTGAGAAATCCAGATAAGTCTTTTGAAACCTCGCTTCTAAGTAATTTTGCTACGACATAGGACTGTCACCGATTAGGCAATAGTACATTCTGAAGTAAAACTGTGAAACGAAAAAGCTTTTTTTCGAAATTTTTGGTCACACCTGTACACCACACACACATCTGTACACACCCCCCCACACACACATCCCACACACCCCACACACACCTGTACACACACCCCCCACACCCACACACCCCACCCCACCCCACACACACACACACCCCCCACACCCACAACCCCCCCTCCCACACCCCCCTACACCCCCACTAACCACATTACGACCCACACAGTCACAATCTGCAGGTGTTTCTGTGCCATAATCCAATAAGCGGCGACTGGCCAGCGCTGCAGCGGCCAGCGGGTATTGCTTCTCTGTAATGGAGCTTTGGCCCCCTCTTGACGCACCCTCTTGATGTCTCCCTCTTGATCCCCCTTTCGATTTACTCCTTTTCATCCCCCCTCTTGATCCCCCTACTTATAGTTTATCCTCATTGTCCCCTCTTGATTTCCCTCTTGCCTCCCCTCTTGATCACTTTTTCATCCCTTCTCGATCCCCACTTGCCCCTCTTGCTCCTCTTTCCCCTTTTTTCATTCCCTCTTGCCCCCTCTTGCCCCCTCTCACCCCCTCTTGCCCATTCTTGCCCCCTCTTGCTCCCTCTTGCCCCCTCTTACTCCCTCTTACTCATTCTCGCCCCCTCTTGCCCTATCTTGCCACCTCTTGCCCTCTCTTGCCCTCTCTTACCTCCTCTTGCCCCCTCTTGCCCCCTCTTGCCCCACCCCCTGCACCATTTGACCTCAGTAGAATTGACCCACCCTTCGCCTTTGCCATGTCTAACATCATGTCTATCGTGCTAATCTCGTTATTACTCCCCTATTTTAATTACATTACTGATAATTACCTTATTTAAATTAGATAGATAGATAAAATAGATAAATAGAACATTTCAAAATGAAGTGTTACACAATCTAACGTTTTAGAGTTACATATTTTGAAGTGTAATATTCTAGAATAAAATGTTTTAAAATAAAATATTTAAAAAATATATTTTGGAATAGAATATTTTAAAATAAAATTTTTTAGAATAGAATATTTTAGAATAGAATACCCTTAAGTAGAATATTTAAAAACAATTTGTTTCAGAATAGAACATTTTAAAATAGTATATGTTGCAACACAATATTTATTTTGTGAATAGAATATTTAAAAATACAATATTTTAGAATAAAATACTATTAACTAGAATATTTTAAAATTCAATATTTTAGAATAGAATATTTTAAAATGCAATATTTTAGAACAGAATATTTTAAAATGCAAAATTTTAGAACAGAATATTTTAAAATTCAATATTTTAGAACAGAATATTTTAAAATGCAATATTTTAGAACAGAATATTTTAAAATGCAATATTTTAGAACAGAATATTTTAAAATGCAATATTTTAGAATAAAATATTTTAAAATGCAATATTTTAGAACAGAATATTTTAAAATGCAATATTTTAGAATAGAATATTTTAAAATGCAATATTTTAGAACAGAATATTTTAAAATGCAATATTTTAGAACAGAATATTTTAAAATGCAATATTTTAGAACAGAAAATTTTAAAATACAATATTTTAGAACAGAATATTTTAAAATACAATATTTTAGAACAGAATATTTTAAAATACAATATTTTAGAACAGAATATTTTAAAAATACAATATTTTAGAATAGAATATTTTAAAATACAATATTTTAGAACAGAATATTTTAAAATACAATATTTTAAAACAGAATACTTCAAAATACAATATTTTAGAACAGAATATTTTAAAATACAATATTTTAGAACAGAATATTTTAAAAATACAATATTTTAGAATAGAATATTTTAAAATACAATATTTTAGAACAGAATATTTTAAAAATACAATATTTTAGAATAGAATATTTTAAAATACAATATTTTAGAACAGAATATTTTAAAATACAATATTTTAGAACAGAATATTTTAAAATACAATATTTTAGAACAGAATATTTCAAAAATACAATATTTTAGAAAAGAATATTTTAAAATACAATATTTTAGAACAGAATATTTTAAAAATACAATATTTTAGAACAGAATATTTCAAAAGACAATATTTTAGAACAGAATATTTTGAAATACAATATTTTAGAACAGAATATTTTAAAATACAATATTTTAGAACAGAATATTTTAAAAATACAATATTTTAGAATAGAATATTTTAAAATACAATGTTTTAGAACAGACTATTTCAAAATACAATATTTTAGAACAGAATATTTTAAAATACAATATTTTAGAACAGAATATTTTAAAATACAATATTTTAGAACAGAATATTTTAAAAATACAATATTTTAGAATAGAATATTTTAAAATACAATATTTTAGAACAGAATATTTCAAAATACAATATTTTAGAACAGAATATTTTAAAATGCAAAATTTTAGAACAGAATATTTTAAAATTCAATATTTTAGAACAGAATATTTTAAAATGCAATATTTTAGAACAGAATATTTTAAAATGCAATATTTTAGAACAGAATATTTTAAAATGCAATATTTTAGAATAAAATATTTTAAAATGCAATATTTTAGAACAGAATATTTTAAAATGCAATATTTTAGAACAGAATATTTTAAAATGCAATATTTTAGAATAGAATATTTTAAAATGCAATATTTTAGAACAGAATATTTTAAAATGCAATATTTTAGAACAGAATATTTTAAAATGCAATATTTTAGAACAGAATATTTTAAAATACAATATTTTAGAACAGAATATTTTAAAATACAATATTTTAGAACAGAATATTTTAAAATACAATATTTTAGAACAGAATATTTTAAAAATACAATATTTTAGAATAGAATATTTTAAAATACAATATTTTAGAACAGAATATTTTAAAATACAATATTTTAAAACAGAATACTTCAAAATACAATATTTTAGAACAGAATATTTTAAAATACAATATTTTAGAACAGAATATTTTAAAAATACAATATTTTAGAATAGAATATTTTAAAATACAATATTTTAGAACAGAATATTTTAAAAATACAATATTTTAGAATAGAATATTTTAAAATACAATATTTTAGAACAGAATATTTTAAAATACAATATTTTAGAACAGAATATTTTAAAATACAATATTTTAGAACAGAATATTTCAAAAATACAATATTTTAGAAAAGAATATTTTAAAATACAATATTTTAGAACAGAATATTTTAAAAATACAATATTTTAGAACAGAATATTTCAAAAGACAATATTTTAGAACAGAATATTTTGAAATACAATATTTTAGAACAGAATATTTTAAAATACAATATTTTAGAACAGAATATTTTAAAAATACAATATTTTAGAATAGAATATTTTAAAATACAATATTTTAGAACAGACTATTTCAAAATACAATATTTTAGAACAGAATATTTTGAAATACAATATTTTAGAACAGAATATTTTAAAATACAATATTTTAGAACAGAATATTTTAAAAATACAATATTTTAGAATAGAATATTTTAAAATACAATATTTTAGAACAGAATATTTCAAAATACAATATTTTAGAACAGAATATTTTAAAATGCAATATTTTAGAACAGAATATTTTGAAATACAATATTTTAGAACAGAATATTTTAAAAATACAATATTTTAGAATAGAATATTTTAAAATACAATATTTTAGAACAGAATATTTCAAAATACAACATTTTAGAACAGAATATTTTAAAATGCAATATTTTAGAACAGAATATTTCAAAATGCAATATTTTAGAACAGAATATTTCAAAATGCAATATTTTAGAACAGAATATTTCAAAATGCAATATTTTAGAGCAGAATATTTCAAAATGCAATATTTTAGAACAGAATATTTTAAAATGCAATATTTTAGAACAGAATATTTCAAAATACAACATTTTAGAACAGAATATTTTAAAATGCAATATTTTAGAACAGAATATTTCAAAATGCAATATTTTAGAACAGAATATTTCAAAATGCAATATTTTAGAACAGAATATTTCAAAATGCAATATTTTAGAGCAGAATATTTCAAAATGCAATATTTTAGAACAGAATATTTTAAAATGCAATATTTTAGAACAGAATATTTCAAAATGCAATATTTTAGAACAGAATATTTCAAAATGCAATATTTTAGAGCAGAATATTTTAAAATGCAATATTTTAGAGCAGAATATTTCAAAATGCAATATTTTAGAGCAGAATATTTTAAAATGCAATATTTTAGAGCAGAATATTTCAAAATGCAATATTTTGTGGATAAAACAGTTTAAAATAGACAACAATTTCCCAATAGGAGACTACAAAAGGAACACTTCAGTATAGAACACTTTAGAACAGAACATTTAGGAACACGTAGAACATTGTGAACACAGCCGCAACATGGACGCTGCACAACATATCGGACACAATTCCTTGATTATTTAAAATAAAGTAGAATAGAACAACAAAAAGGGACGGTAACGCACGCAAGCGACATTGCGGGGGACACCGCACCTTCCCCCACATCCCACCCCGTGTGTTTTTGTGTTTTCTGCGGGGGTGCGCTGTGTTGTTCTTCCGTGTAGGGCACTGTGTGTTGTTTGTTTGTTTGTTTGTTTGCCCTGTTTATTTTGTTTGTTTGTTTGCTTGTCCTGTTTGTTTTGTTTGTTTGTTTGTTTGCTTGTCCTGTTTGTTTTGTTTGTTTGTTTGTTTGCTTTTCCTGTTTGTTTTGTTTGTTTGTTTGCTTGTCCTGTTTGTTTTGTTTGTTTGTTTGTTTGCTTGTCCTGTTTGTTTTGTTTGTTTGTTTGTTTGCTTGTCCTGTTTGTTTTGTTTGTTTGTTTGTTTGCTTGTCCTGTTTGTTTTGTTTGTTTGCTTGCTTGTTTACCTGCAATGTTTTTTTGTTTGTCTGTTTACTTCTTTGCTTAATGAAATGCTTATTAACCAACGACCGTTATGTTAAAATTGTTGAATTAGAAATACAAAACTTATAATCTTCTTGGTCCTCACGCTTATGTGTACATATATATATATATATATATATATATATATATATATATATATATATAAACAAACGATTCATGTATTATTTCCTGGCATCAATAATTGCGAAGTTTTATGTCATGTACATGTAAACTGTCAAAAGTGTTTTCACCTCACAATGAAAATGCATCGTCCAAGAAATTGTGTTGTCTCTTATAATTATCATTACATGTATTATCAAATGTAGATTAAGCAAGATTAGGAGTACATTGCCCTCAATTATTTTTTTTCGACTAGTGACATGGGTATTACAAGACTCATGTGTGTGTATCATCTAAGTGTATTAATTTTAATATATTTAAAAACCAATGATTGTAATATTGTACAATCTCTATTGGAAATGAAGTTCTTCTTGTCCTGTTTGTTTTGTTTGTTTGTTTGCTTGTTTGCAATGGTAGGCATGTATATCTGAAGAATTTCCTCAAGAACAAACTGATTAAGGGATATAATAGGAGTCCAATTACCTTCTTTGAATATTACTACGACTACGTTAAATAACGATAATAGTAGCTCAATTACCAGTTTTTATTTCATTGTCACTATATATTTTCGCCTATTCGTTGAATTTTTTCCTTCCAATACACCTGGTTCTTCTATTCGGACTTTTCCCTTCAATTTCCCCTCTTCCTGCCCTCATTTCCCTCTATCCCCTCCCTAGACCCCCCACAACCCCCCTCAACTCCCCCCTCCCTCACCCCGCAATCAAGCGTCTAACTTGCAAGGTCCTGAGAGCTCTCTAGGGGCGTAGTGTGAGGTGGCGAACTGTCTTAAGACCTGGTCTTTACTGCAGTGTTGTGGTGGTGGTGGTCTTAAGACTTGGTCTTTACTGCAGTGTTGTGGTGGTGGTGGTCTTAAGACCTGGTCTTTACTGCAGTGTTGTGGTGGTGGTGGTCTTAAGACCTGGTCTTTACTGCAGTGTTGTGGTGGTGGTGGTCTTAAGACCTGGTCTTTACTGCAGTGTTGTGGTGGTGGTGGTCTTAAGGCCTGGTCTTTACTGCAGTGTTGTGGTGGTGGTGGTCTTAAGACCTGGTCTTTACTGCAGTGTTGTGGTGGTGGTGGTCTTAAGACCTGGTCTTTACTGCAGTGTTGTGGTGGTGGTGGTCTTAAGACCTGGTCTTTACTGCAGTGTTGTGGTGGTGGTGGTCTTAAGACCTGGTCTTTACTGCAGTGTTGTGGTGGTGGTGGTCTTAAGACCTGGTCTTTACTGCAGTGTTGTGGTGGTGGTGGTCTTAAGGCCTGGTCTTTACTGCAGTGTTGTGGTGGTGGTGGTCTTAAGACCTGGTCTTTACTGCAGTGTTGTGGTGGTGGTGGTCTTAAGGCCTGGTCTTTACTGCAGTGTTGTGGTGGTGGTGGTCTTAAGCCTGGTCTTTACTGCAGTGTTGTGGTGGTGGTGGTCTTAAGCCTGGTCGTTACTGCAGTGTTGTGGTGGTGGTGGTCTTAAGACCTGGTCTTTACTGCAGTGTTGTGGTGGTGGTGGTCTTAAGACCTGGTCTTTACTGCAGTGTTGTGGTGGTGGTCTTAAGACCTGGTCTTTACTGCAGTGTTGTGGTGGTGGTGGTCTTAAGCCTGGTCTTTACTGCAGTGTTGTGGTGGTGGTGGTCTTAAGACCTGGTCTTTACTGCAGTGTTGTGGTGGTGGTGGTCTTAAAACCTGGTCTTTACTGCAGTGTTGTGGTGGTGGTGGTCTTAAGACCTGGTCTTTACTGCAGTGTTGTGGTGGTGGTGGTCTTAAGCCTGGTCTTTACTGCAGTGTTGTGGTGGTGGTGGTCTTAAGACCTGGTCTTTACTGCAGTGTTGTGGTGGTGGTGGTCTTAAGACCTGGTCTTTACTGCAGTGGTGGTGGTGGTCTTAAGACCTGGTCTTTACTGCAGTGATGTGGTGGTGGTGGTCTTAAGACCTAGTCTTTACTGCAGTGTTGTGGTGGTAGTCTTAAGACCTGGTCTTTACTGCAGTGTTGTTGTGGTGGTGGTCTTAAGACCTGGTCTTTACTGCAGTGTTGTTGTGGTGGTGGTCTTAAGACCTGGTCTTTACTGCAGTGTTGTGGTGGTGGTGGTCTTAAGACCTGGTCTTTACTGCAGTGTTGTGGTGGTGGTGGTCTTAAGACCTGGTCTTTACTGCAGTGTTGTTGTGGTGGTGGTCTTAAGGCCTGGTCTTTACTGCAGTGTTGTGGTGGTAGTCTTAAGACCTGGTCTTTACTGCAGTGTTGTGGTGGTGGTGGTCTTAAGACCTGGTCTTTACTGCAGTGTTGTGGTGGTGGTCTTAAGACCTGGTCTTTACTGCAGTGTTGTTGTGGTGGTGGTCTTAAGACCTGGTCTTTACTGCAGTGTTGTGGTGGTGGTGGTCTTAAGACCTGGTCTTTACTGCAGTGTTGTGGTGGTAGTCTTAAGACCTGGTCTTTACTGCAGTGTTGTGGTGGTGGTGGTCTTAAGCCTGGTCTTTACTGCAGTGTTGTGGTGGTGGTCTTAAGACCTGGTCTTTACTGCAGTGTTGTTGTGGTGGTGGTCTTAAGCCTGGTCTTTACTGCAGTGTTGTGGTGGTGGTCTTAAGACCTGGTCTTTACTGCAGTGTTGTTGTGGTGGTGGTCTTAAGACCTGGTCTTTACTGCAGTGTTGTTGTGGTGGTGGTCTTAAGACCTGGTCTTTACTGCAGTGTTGTGGTGGTAGTCTTAAGACCTGGTCTTTACTGCAGTGTTGTGGTGGTGGTGGTCTTAAGCCTGGTCTTTACTGCAGTGTTGTGGTGGTGGTCTTAAGACCTGGTCTTTACTGCAGTGTTGTTGTGGTGGTGGTCTTAAGACCTGGTCTTTACTGCAGTGTTGTGGTGGTGGTGGTCTTAAGACCTGGTTTTTACTGCAGTGTTGTGGTGGTGTGGTCTTAAGACCTGGTCTTTACTGCAGTGTTGTTGTGGTGGTGGTCTTAAGACCTGGTCTTTACTGCAGTGTTGTTGTGGTGGTGGTCTTAAGACCTGGTTTTCACTGCAGTGTTGTGGTGGTGGTGGTCTTAAGACCTGGTCTTTACTGCAGTGTTGTTGTGGTGGTGGTCTTAAGACCTGGTCTTTACTGCAGTGTTGTGGTGGTGGTCTTAAGACCTGGTCTTTACTGCAGTGTTGTTGTGGTGGTGGTCTTAAGACCTGGTCTTTACTGCAGTGTTGTGGTGGTGGTGGTCTTAAGACCTGGTCTTTACTGCAGTGTTGTGGTGGTGGTGGTCTTAAGACCTGGTCTTTACTGCAGTGTTGTGGTGGTGGTGGTCTTAAGACCTGGTCTTTACTGCAGTGTTGTGGTGGTGGTGGTCTTAAGACCTGGTCTTTACTGCAGTGTTGTGGTGGTGTGGTCTTAAGGCCTGGTCTTTACTGCAGTGTTGTGGTGGTGGTGGTCTTAAGACCTGGTCTTTACTGCAGTGTTGTGGTGGTGGTGGTCTTAAGACCTGGTCTTTACTGCAGTGTTGTGGTGGTGGTGGTCTTAAGACCTGGTCTTTACTGCAGTGTTGTGGTGGTGGTCTTAAGACCTGGTCTTTACTGCAGTGTTGTTGTGGTGGTGGTCTTAAGACCTGGTCTTTACTGCAGTGTTGTGGTGGTGGTCTTAAGACCTGGTCTTTACTGCAGTGTTGTTGTGGTGGTGGTCTTAAGACCTGGTCTTTACTGCAGTGTTGTTGTGGTGGTGGTCTTAAGACCTGGTCTTTACTGCAGTGTTGTGGTGGTGGTCTTAAGACCTGGTCTTTACTGCAGTGTTGTTGTGGTGGTGGTGGTCTTAAGGCCTGGTCTTTACTGCAGTG
Source organism: Morinoia aosen (assembly GCA_030386875.1). Classification (NCBI taxonomy): domain Eukaryota; kingdom Metazoa; phylum Arthropoda; class Malacostraca; order Amphipoda; family Talitridae; genus Morinoia; species Morinoia aosen. The sequence continues at coordinate 2,713,609 of CM059580.1, read as the reverse complement.
TTGTGGTGGTGGTGGTCTTAAGGCCTGGTCTTTACTGCAGTGTTGTGGTGGTGGTGGTCTTAAGGCCTGGTCTTTACTGCAGTGTTGTGGTGGTGGTGGTCTTAAGGCCTGGTCTTTACTGCAGTGTTGTGGTGGTGGTGGTCTTAAGACCTGGTCTTTACTGCAGTGTTGTGGTGGTGGTGGTCTTAAGACCTGGTCTTTACTGCAGTGTTGTGGTGGTGGTCTTAAGACCTGGTCTTTACTGCAGTGTTGTGGTGGTGGTGGTCTTAAGACCTGGTCTTTTGTGCAGTGTTGTGGTGGTGGTGGTCTTAAGACCTGGTCTTTACTGCAGTGTTGTGGTGGTGGTCTTAAGACCTGGTCTTTACTGCAGTGTTGTGGTGGTGGTGGTCTTAAGACCTGGTCTTTACTGCAGTGTTGTGGTGGTGGTGGTCTTAAGACCTGGTCTTTTGTGCAGTGTTGTGGTGGTGGTGGTCTTAAGACCTGGTCTTTACTGCAGTGTTGTGGTGGTGGTCTTAAGACCTGGTCTTTACTGCAGTGTTGTGGTGGTGGTCTTAAGACCTGGTCTTTACTGCAGTGTTGTGGTGGTGGTGGTCTTAAGACCTGGTCTTTACTGCAGTGTTGTGGTGGTGGTCTTAAGACCTGGTCTTTACTGCAGTGTTGTGGTGGTGGTGGTCTTAAGACCTGGTCTTTTGTGCAGTGTTGTGGTGGTGGTGGTCTTAAGACCTGGTCTTTACTGCAGTGTTGTGGTGGTGGTCTTAAGACCTGGTCTTTACTGCAGTGTTGTGGTGGTGGTGGTCTTAAGACCTGGTCTTTTGTGCAGTGTTGTGGTGGTGGTGGTCTTAAGACCTGGTCTTTACTGCAGTGTTGTGGTGGTGGTGGTCTTAAGACCTGGTCTTTACTGCAGTGTTGTGGTGGTGGTGGTCTTAAGACCTGGTCTTTACTGCAGTGTTGTTGTGGTGGTGGTCTTAAGACCTGGTCTTTACTGCAGTGTTGTGGTGGTAGTCTTAAGACCTGGTCTTTACTGCAGTGTTGTGGTGGTGGTGGTCTTAAGCCTGGTCTTTACTGCAGTGTTGTGGTGGTGGTCTTAAGACCTGGTCTTTACTGCAGTGTTGTTGTGGTGGTGGTCTTAAGACCTGGTCTTTACTGTAGTGTTGTGGTGGTGGTGGTCTTAAGACCTGGTTTTTACTGCAGTGTTGTGGTGGTGTGGTCTTAAGACCTGGTCTTTACTGCAGTGTTGTTGTGGTGGTGGTCTTAAGACCTGGTCTTTACTGCAGTGTTGTTGTGGTGGTGGTCTTAAGACCTGGTTTTCACTGCAGTGTTGTGGTGGTGGTGGTCTTAAGACCTGGTCTTTACTGCAGTGTTGTTGTGGTGGTGGTCTTAAGACCTGGTCTTTACTGCAGTGTTGTGGTGGTGGTCTTAAGACCTGGTCTTTACTGCAGTGTTGTTGTGGTGGTGGTCTTAAGACCTGGTCTTTACTGCAGTGTTGTGGTGGTGGTGGTCTTAAGACCTGGTCTTTACTGCAGTGTTGTGGTGGTGGTGGTCTTAAGACCTGGTCTTTACTGCAGTGTTGTGGTGGTGGTGGTCTTAAGACCTGGTCTTTACTGCAGTGTTGTGGTGGTGGTGGTCTTAAGACCTGGTCTTTACTGCAGTGTTGTGGTGGTGTGGTCTTAAGGCCTGGTCTTTACTGCAGTGTTGTGGTGGTGGTGGTCTTAAGACCTGGTCTTTACTGCAGTGTTGTGGTGGTGGTGGTCTTAAGACCTGGTCTTTACTGCAGTGTTGTGGTGGTGGTGGTCTTAAGACCTGGTCTTTACTGCAGTGTTGTGGTGGTGGTCTTAAGACCTGGTCTTTACTGCAGTGTTGTTGTGGTGGTGGTCTTAAGACCTGGTCTTTACTGCAGTGTTGTGGTGGTGGTCTTAAGACCTGGTCTTTACTGCAGTGTTGTTGTGGTGGTGGTCTTAAGACCTGGTCTTTACTGCAGTGTTGTTGTGGTGGTGGTCTTAAGACCTGGTCTTTACTGCAGTGTTGTGGTGGTGGTCTTAAGACCTGGTCTTTACTGCAGTGTTGTTGTGGTGGTGGTGGTCTTAAGGCCTGGTCTTTACTGCAGTGTTGTGGTGGTGGTGGTCTTAAGGCCTGGTCTTTACTGCAGTGTTGTGGTGGTGGTGGTCTTAAGGCCTGGTCTTTACTGCAGTGTTGTGGTGGTGGTGGTCTTAAGGCCTGGTCTTTACTGCAGTGTTGTGGTGGTGGTGGTCTTAAGACCTGGTCTTTACTGCAGTGTTGTGGTGGTGGTGGTCTTAAGACCTGGTCTTTACTGCAGTGTTGTGGTGGTGGTCTTAAGACCTGGTCTTTACTGCAGTGTTGTGGTGGTGGTGGTCTTAAGACCTGGTCTTTTGTGCAGTGTTGTGGTGGTGGTGGTCTTAAGACCTGGTCTTTACTGCAGTGTTGTGGTGGTGGTCTTAAGACCTGGTCTTTACTGCAGTGTTGTGGTGGTGGTGGTCTTAAGACCTGGTCTTTACTGCAGTGTTGTGGTGGTGGTCTTAAGACCTGGTCTTTACTGCAGTGTTGTGGTGGTGGTGGTCTTAAGACCTGGTCTTTTGTGCAGTGTTGTGGTGGTGGTGGTCTTAAGACCTGGTCTTTACTGCAGTGTTGTGGTGGTGGTCTTAAGACCTGGTCTTTACTGCAGTGTTGTGGTGGTGGTGGTCTTAAGACCTGGTCTTTTGTGCAGTGTTGTGGTGGTGGTGGTCTTAAGACCTGGTCTTTACTGCAGTGTTGTGGTGGTGGTGGTCTTAAGACCTGGTCTTTACTGCAGTGTTGTGGTGGTGGTGGTCTTAAGACCTGGTCTTTACTGCAGTGTTGTGGTGGTGGTGTGGTCTTAAGACCTGGTCTTTACTGCAGTGTTGTGGTGGTGTGGTCTTAAGACCTGGTCTTTACTGTAGTGTTGTGGTGGTGTGGTCTTAAGACCTGGTCTTTACTGCAGTGTTGTGGTGGTGGTGGTCTTAAGACCTGGTCTTTTGTGCAGTGTTGTGGTGGTGTGGTCTTAAGACCTGGTCTTTACTGCAGTGTTGTGGTGGTGGTGGTCTTAAGACCTGGACTTTACTGCAGTGTTGTGGCGGTGGTGGTCTTAAGACCTGGTCTTTACTGCAGTGTTGTGGTGGTGGTGGTCTTAAGACCTGGTCTTTACTGCAGTGTTGTGGTGGTGTGGTCTTAAGACCTGGTCTTTACTGTAGTGTTGTGGTGGTGTGGTCTTAAGACCTGGTCTTTACTGCAGTGTTGTGGTGGTGGTGGTGGTCTTAAGACCTGGTCTTTACTGCAGTGTTGTGGCGGTGGTGGTCATAAGACCTGGTCTTTACTGCAGTGTTGTGGTGGTGGTCTTAAGACCTGGTCTTTACTGCAGTGTTGTGGTGGTGGTGGTCTTAAGACCTGGTCTTTACTGCAGTGTTGTGGTGGTGGTGGTGGTGGTCTTAAGACCTGGTGTTTACTGCAGTGTTGTGGCGGTGGTGGTCTTAAGACCTGGTCTTTACTGCAGTGTTGTGGCGGTGGTGGTCTTAAGACCTGGTCTTTACTGCAGTGTTGTGGCGGTGGTGGTCTTAAGACCTGGTCTTTACTGCAGTGTTGTGGTGGTGGTGGTCTTAAGACCTGGTCTTTACTGCAGTGTTGTGGCGGTGGTGGTCTTAAGACCTGGTCTTTACTGCAGTGTTGTGGTGGTGGTGGTCTTAAGACCTGGTCTTTACTGCAGTGTTGTGGTGTTGGTGGTCTTAAGACCTGGTCTTTACTGCAGTGTTGTGACGTGGTGGTGATCTTAAGACCTGGTCTTTACTGCAGTGTTGTGGTGGTGGTGGTCTTAAGACCTGGTCTTTACTGCAGTGTTGTGGTGGTGGTGGTCTTAAGACCTGGTCTTTTGTGCAGTGTTGTGGTGGTGTGGTCTTAAGACCTGATCTTTACTGCAGTGTTGTGGTGGTGGTGGTCTTAAGACCTGGTCTTTTGTACAGTGTTGTGGTGGTGTAGTCTTAAGGCCTGATCTTTACTGCAGTGTTGTGGTGGTGGTGGTGGTGGTCTTAAGACCTGGTCTTTTGTGCAGTGTTGTTGTGGTGGTGGTCTAAGACCTGGTCTTTACTGCAGTGTTGTGGTGGTGGTGGTCTTAAGACCTGGTCTTATGTGCAGTGTTGTGGTGGTGTGGTCTAAAGAACTGGTCTTTTGTGCAGTGTTGTTGTGGTGGTGGTCTTAAGACCTGGTCTTTACTGCAGTGTTGTGGTGGTGGTGGTCTTAAGACCTGGTCTTTTGTGCAGTGTTGTGGTGGTGTGGTCTTAAGAACTGGTCTTTTGTGCAGTGTTTTTGTGGTGGTGGTCTTAAGACCTGGTCTTTACTGCAGTGTTGTGGTGGTGGTGGTCTTAAGACCTGGTCTTTTGTGCAGTGTTGTGGTGGTGTGGTCTTAAGACCTGGTCTTTACTGCAGTGTTGTGGTGGTGGTGTGGTCTTAAGACCTGTTCTTTACTGCAGTGTTGTGGTGGTGGTGGTCTTAAGACCTGGTCTTTTGTGCAGTGTTGTGGTGGTGGTGGTCTTAAGACCTGGTCTTTACTGCAGTGTTGTGGTGGTGTGGTCTTAAGACCTGGTCTTTACTGCAGTGTTGTGGTGGTGTGGTCTTAAGACCTGGTCTTTTGTGCAGTGTTGTGGTGGTGTGGTCTTAAGACCTGGTCTTTACTGCAGTGTTGTGGTGGTGGTGTGGTCTTAAGACCTGTTCTTTACTGCAGTGTTGTGGTGGTGGTGGTCTTAAGACCTGGTCTTTACTGCAGTGTTGTGGTGGTGGTGTGGTCTTAAGACCTGGTCTTTACTGCAGTGTTGTGGTGGTGTGGTCTTAAGACCTGGTCTTTACTGCAGTGTTGTGGTGGTGTGGTCTTAAGACCTGGTCTTTACTGCAGTGTTGTGGTGGTGGTGTGGTCTTAAGACCTGTTCTTTACTGCAGTGTTGTGGTGGTGGTGGTCTTAAGACCTGGTCTTTTGTGCAGTGTTGTGGTGGTGGTGGTCTTAAGACCTGGTCTTTACTGTAGTGTTGTGGTGGTGTGGTCTTAAGACCTGGTCTTTACTGCAGTGTTGTGGTGGTGGTGGTCTTAAGACCTGGTCTTTACTGCAGTGTTGTGGTGGTGGTGGTCTTAAGACCTGGTCTTTTGTGTAGTGTTGTGGTGGTGTGGTCTTAAGACCTGGTCTTTACTGCAGTGTTGTTGTGGTGGTAGTCTTAAGACCTGGTCTTTACTGCAGTGTTGTGGTGGTTTGGTCTTAAGACCTGGTCTTTTGTGTAGTGTTGTGGTGGTGTGGTCTTAAGACCTGGTCTTTACTGCAGTGTTGTTGTGGTGGTAGTCTTAAGACCTGGTCTTTACTGCAGTGTTGTGGTGGTAGTCTTAAGACCTGGTCTTTACTGCAGTGTTGTTGTGGTGGTGGTCTTAAGACCTGGTCTTTACTGCAGTGTTGTTGTGGTGGTGGTCTTAAGACCTGGTCTTTACTGCAGTGTTGTTGTGGTGGTGGTCTTAAGACCTGGTCTTTACTGCAGTGTTGTTGTGGTGGTGGTCTTAAGACCTGGTCTTTACTGCAGTGTTGTTGTGGTGGTGGTCTTAAGACCTGGTCTTTACTGCAGTGTTGTGGTGGTGGTGGTCTTAAGACCGGGTCTTTACTGCTGTGTTGTTGTGGTGTGCCTTGCTGCTGCAGTCTTAAAATCATTTTACTCAGATCACTTTCATCGTTTTTATTTCGAATTCGTTTGTATTGTCCATAAATTGTCCTAACGCACGTATGATTAATGGTGTTTTTTTTACGCCGGATGGAATGACTTCAAAATGTCTCTACATTAACTTCTGTGCTCCTTTTTTCAATGAAAACCGGCGATCGTTGTGTTCTTGGTTTTCATTTTTTTCTATTTTTTTTCAAAACCAGCGATCGTTTTGTTTCTTCTTCTAATTTTATTTGAATATTTTTATTTTCTTGTACAGGAAAACAATTGAAAATATGCTTCATTCAAAGGATTCATTTGAAACAACTGAGTAAGATTTGGCGATGGATAATAAAGTTAAGTAGCTAATTAAGAAAGAATCATATAATTGTTTTTTGTAGACTCACGTTCGTGGTAGGCCTATGTTCATTGTAGGCCTACGCTAAATCGTCCCTTGCTTTATATATATATTTTTTTGAGCAATCAAACATTTTTCTCAACCTTTCCTTGGAAATGACATGTTCGCGTTCATTGTTGTTTGTTAATTCTTTTTCTAATTCATTTCTTTTTTAGAAAATAAGCCTACAGGGAACTCACGCCTACGATTCAACGCAGGCCTGCAATCAACACAGGCCTGCAATCAACACAGGCCTGCAATCAACACAGGCCTGCAATCAACACAGGCCTGCAATCAACACAGGCCTGCAATCAACACAGGCCTGCAATCAACACAGGTCTACAATTCAACACAGGCCTACAATCAACACAAGCCTGCAATCAACACAGGCCTGCAATCAACACAGGCCTACAATCAACACAGGCCTGCAATCAACACAGACCTGCAATTCAACACAGGCCTGCAATCAACACAGGCCTACAATCAACACAGGCCTGCAATCAACACAGGCCTGCAATCAACACAGGCCTGCAATCAACACAGGTCTACAATTCAACACAGGCCTACAATCAACACAGGCCTGCAATCAACACAGGCCTGCAATCAACACAGGCCTACAATCAACACAGGCCTGCAATCAACACAGGCCTGCAATCAACACAGGCCTGCAATCAACACAGGTCTACAATCAACACAGGCCTGCAATCAACACAAGCCTACAATTCAACATAGGCCTACAGGGAACATAGGCCAACAATTCAACATAGGCTTACAATTCAACGCAGGCCTACAATTCAACACAGGCCCAAAATTCAACACTGGCCTACAATTCAACATATGCCTACAATTCCACATAGGCCTACAATTCAACATAGGCCTACAATTCAACACAGGCCTACAATTCAACACAGGCCTACAATCAACGCAGGCCTACAATCAACACAGGCCTACAACTCAACATAGGCCTACAGGAAACATAGGCCTACAATTCAACATAGGCTTACAATTCAACGCAGGCCTACAATTCAACACAGGCCTAAAATTCAACAAAGGCCTACAATTCAACATAGGCCTAAAATTCAACATAGGCCTACAATTCAAGATAGGCTTACAATTCAACACAGGCCTACAATTCAACACAGGCCTACAATCAACACAGGCCTAAAATTCAACATAGGCCTAAAATTCAACACAGGCCTAAAATTCAACATAGGCCTACAATTCAACATAGGCCTACAATTCAACATAGGCCTACAATTCAACATAGGCCTACAATTCAACGCAGGCCTACAATTCAACACAGGCCTAAAATTCAACACAGGCCTACAATTCAACATAGGCCTACAATTCAACATAGGCCTACAATTCAACACAGGCCTACAATTCAACACAGGCCTACAATTAAACATAGGCCTACAGGGAACATAGGCCTACAATTCGACATAGGCCTACAATTCAACATAGGCCTACAATTCAACATAGGCCTACAATTCAACATAGGCCTACAATTCAACACAGGCCTACAATTCAACACAGGCCTACAACTCAACATAGGCCTACAAGGAACATAGGCCTGCAATTCAACATAGGCCTACAATTCAACATAGGCTTACAATTCAACAGAGGCCTACAATTCAACACAGGCCTACAATCAACACAGGCCTGCAATCAACACAGGCCTACAAACAACACAACCCTACAATTCAACACAGGCCTACAGGGAACATAGGCCTACAATTCAACACAGGCCTACAATTCAACACAGGCCTACAATTCAACACAGGCCTACAATTCAACATAGGCCTACAATTCAACATAGGCCTACAATTCAACACAGGCCTACAATTCAACATAGGCCTACAATTCAACATAGGCCTACAATTCAACATAGGCCTACAATTCAACACAGGCCTACAATTCAACACAGGCCTACAATCAACACAGGCCTGCAATCAACACAGGCCTACAATCAACACAAGCCTACAATTCAACATAGGCCTACAGGGAACATAGGCCTACAATTCAACGCAGGCCTACAATTCAACACAGGCCTAAAATTCAGCACAGGCCTACAATTCAACATAGGCCTACAATTCAACACAGGCCTGCAATTCAACATAGGCCTACAATTCAACACAGGCCTACAATTCAACATAGGCCTACAGGGACCATAGGCCTACACGAGGCGGCGCAGGTCTACTATCCAACACAGGCCTACAATTCAACACAGGCCTACAATTCAACATAGGCTTACAATTCAACATAGGCCTGCAGGGAACATAGGCCTACACAAGGCGGCGCAGGCAGCATGCACGTCACGCACGTCGCCTCATGCAACATGCACATGGAGCGTTTTGCGTGCGTCGCCGTGCCCTCATACATGTTGTATGTAGGGAGCTCCTACTGCGTGTGTGTTTGTGTAGCCCCAATATTCATTTAATCCTAGGTCCAATGTTTATTTGGGCCTAGGTCCAATATTTATTTAGGCCTAGGCCCAATATTAATTTAGGCCTAGGTACAATATTTATCTAGGCCTAGGTCCAATATTTATTTAGGCCTAGATCCAATATTTATCTAGGCCTAGGTCCAATATTTATTTAGGGCTAGGCCCAATATTCATTTAGGCCTAGGCCCAATATTTATTTAGGCCTAGGTCCAATATTTATCTAGGCCTAGGTCCAATATTTATCTAGGCCTAGGTCCAATATTTATTTAGGCCTAGGCCCAGTATTCATTTAGGCCTAGATCCAATACTTATCTAGGCCTAGGTCCAATATTTATCTAGGCCTAGGTCCAATATTTATCTAGGCCTAGGTTCAATATTTATTTAGGCCTAGGCCCAATATTCATTTAGGCCTAGGCCCAACATTTATCTAGGCCTAGGCCTAATATTTATCTAGGCCTAGGTGCAATATTTATCTAGGCCTAGGTCCAATATTTATCTAGGCCTAGGTCCAATGTATATCTAGGCCTAGGTGCAATATTTATGTAGGCCTAGGTCCAATATTTCTTTAGGCCTAGGCACAATATTTATCTAGGCTTAGGTCCAATATTTATCTAGGCCTAGGTCCAATATTTATCTAGGCCTAGGTCCAATGTATATCTAGGCCTAGGTGCAATATTTATGTAGGCCTAGGTCCAATATTTCTTTAGGCCTAGGCCCAATATTTATCTAGGCTTAGGTCCAATATTTATCTAGGCCTAGGTCCAATATTTATCTAGGCCTAGGTCCAATATTTATCTAGGCCTAGGTCCAATATTTATCTAGGTCTAGGCCCAATAATTGTCTAGGCCTAAATCCTAAATTGGCCCATGCTAAAGTACTTGGTAATTATGTCGTAGAAAATTTTTCTCTATTTTCTTGTGCAAATAATCGGACCGAACAAAAAAATGCGGGGCGCAAATTTTTAGGAACGGATATTCAACCCGAAATTTTGTTTCTACAAAAATTGGCTGGAATTGGGCTGTCGAAAAATTTACCATTTTTTTAGTTAAAGTTTCTGCGGAATTATTTTTTTTGGAAATTTTTCATGAATTTAATTGACGGTGAAAATTTTTGAGTTTATTTTTTTTATGAAAAATTTTCCGGAATTTATTTCTTATTGACAAATTTTCATGAATTTTTTTTTCGCCGAAAATTTTCCTGGAATTTTTTAATTCGGTAAAAAATTTTTAGGATTTTTTTTTAATTTTACCAGAGATTATTGGACGAAATCCATTACAGTTGGCTCGTGGAGGTTCATCTGAGTGGAAGTTCCTACAGCAAATTACTAACTGTGATGTTATACTTTCATTTGAGATGTTATATTAAGTCTCTTTAGGAAATTATATTATATATCTACAGTATATTACATCTCTTTAGGAAATTAATATATGCATATCCACAGCCATGTTAAGGGGATCATACACCATGCATGTAGTCATACCACAACCAACTCTCCTATTCATCATCACCTTCTTGGTGATGGTAAACATCGTACACATAAATACACTTTGCATTTATATACATACATATATTCATATATGGACCTCACCACACACCACCACACACCACCACACCCCACCACACACCACCACACACCACCACACACCACCACACACCACCACCACACACCACCACACACCACCACACACCACCACACACCACCACACACCACCACACACCACCACACACCCCCACACACCCCCACACACCCCCACACACCACCACACACCACCACACACCACCACACACCACCACACACCACCACACACCACCACACACCACCACACACCACCACACACCACCACACACCACCACACACCACCACACACCACCACACACCACCACACACCACCACACACCACCACACACCACCACACACCACCACACTCCACCACCACACACCACCACACACCACCACACACCACCACACACCCCCACACACCACCACACACCCCCACACACCCCCACACACCACCACACACCACCACACACCACCACACACCCCCACACACCCCCACACACCACCACACACCCCCACACACCACCACACACCACCACACACCACCACACACCCCCACACACCCCCACACACCACTACACACCCCCACACACCACCACACACCACCACACACCACCACATACCACCACACACCACCACACACCACCACACACCACCACACACCACCACCACACACCACCACATACCACCACATACCACCACACACCACCACACACCACCACACACCACCACACACCACCACACACCACCACACACCACCACACACCACCACACACCACCACACACCACCACACACCACCACACACCACCACACACACCACCACACACCACCACACACCACCACACACCACCACACACCACCACACACCACCACACACACCACCACACACCACCACACACCACCACACACACCACCACACACCACCACGCACCACCACACACCACCACACATCACCACACACCACCACCAAGCAATAATCAGGCCCCGTGACGGTATGCAAAATAAGGCCACCATTTCACACGCAAATTGCAAGTGATATGCCGCACTTAGATGGCCGGATTAGGCTTATTTTTTGTTCAGTTAGGCCTGCTGGTATGAGGGGTGACGTGTGGGGTGTGTGTGGGGTGACGTGTGGGGTGTGTGTGGGGTGACGCGTGGGGTGACGTGTGGGGTGACGTGTGGGTTGTGTGTGGGGTGACGTGTGGGGTGACGTGTGGGGTGACGTGTGGGATGACGTGTGGGGTGACGTGTGGGGTGACGTGTGGGGTGACGTGTGGGGTGACGTGTGGGATGACGTGTGGGATGACATGTGGGGTGACGTGTGGGGTGACGTGTGGGGTGCCGTGTAGGGTGACGTGTGGGGTGATTTGTGGGGTGACGTGTGGGGTGACGTGTGGGGTGACGTGTGGGGTGACGTGTGGGGTGACGTGTGGGGTGCCGTGTAGGGTGACGTGTGGGGTGACTTGTGGGGTGACGTGTGGGGTGACGTGTGGGGTGACGTGTGGGGTGACGTGTGGGGTGACGTGTTGGGTGTGTGGGGTGACGTGTGGGGTGACGTGTGGGGTGACGTGTGGGGTGACGTGTGGGGTGACGTGTGGGGTGACGTGTGGGGTGACGTGTGGGGTGCCGTGTAGGGTGACGTGTGGGGTGACTTGTGGGGTGACGTGTGTGGTGACGTGTGGGGTGACGTGTGGGGTGACGTGTGGGGTGACGTGTTGGGTGTGTGGGGTGACGTGTGGGGTGACGTGTGGGGTGACGTGTGGGGTGACTTGTGGGGTGACGTGTAGGGTGACGTGTGGGGTGACTTGTGGGTTGACGTGTGGGGTGACGTGTGGGGTGACGTGTGGGGTGATGTGTGGGGTGACGTGTGGGGTGATGTGTGGGGTGACGTGTGGGGTGATGTGTGGGGTGACGTGTGGGGTGACGTGTGGGGTGACGTGTGGGGTGACGTGTGGGGTGATGTGTGGGGTGACGTGTGGGGTGACTTGTGGGTTGACGTGTGGGGTGATGTGTGGGGTGACGTGTGGGGTGATGTGTGGGGTGACGTGTGGGGTGACGTGTGGGGTGACGTGTGGGGTGACGTGTGGGGTGACGTGTGGGGTGATGTGTGGGGTGACGTGTTGGGTGTGTGGGGTGACGTGTGGGGTGACGTGTGGGTTGTGTGCGGGGTGACGTGTGGGGTGACGTGTTGGGTGTGTGGGGTGACGTGTGGGGTGACGTGTGGGGTGACGTATGGGGTGACGTGTGGGGTGACGTGTGGGGTGACGTGTGGGGTGACGTGTAGGGTGACGTGTGGGGTGACTTGTGGGTTGACGTGTGGGGTGTGGGGTGAGGTGTGGGGTGACGTGTGGGGTGACGTGTGGGGTGACGTGTGGGGTGCCGTGTGGGGTGACGTGTGGGGTGACGTGTGGGGTGACGTGTGGGTTGTGTGCGGGTGACGTGTGGGGTGACGTGTTGGGTGTGTGGGGTGACGTGTGGGGTGACGTGTGGGGTGACGTGTGGGGTGACGTGTGGGGTGACATGTGGGGTGACGTGGGGTGACGTGTGGGGTGACGTGTGGGGTGACGTGCGGGGTGACGTGTGGGGTGACGTGTGGGGTGACATGTGGGGTGACGTGTGGGGTGACGTGTGGGGTGACGTGCGGGGTGACGTGTGGGGTGACGTGTGGGGTGACGTGTGGGGTGACGTGTGGGGTGACGTGTGGGGTGACGTGTGGGGTGACATGTGGGGTGACGTGGGGTGACGTGTGGGGTGACGTGTGGGGTGACGTGTGGGGTGACGTGCGGGGTGACGTGTGGGGTGACGTGTGGGGTGACGTGTGGGGTGACATGTGGGGTGACGTGGGGTGACGTGTGGGGTGACGTGTGGGGTGACGTGTGGGATGGCGTGTGGGGTGACATGTGGGGTGACGTGGGGTGACGTGTGGGGTGACGTGTGGGGTGACGTGTGGGGTGACGTGTGGGGTGATGTGTGGGGTGACGTGTGGGGTGACGTGTGGGGTGACGTGTGGGGTGACGTGTGGGGTGACGTGTGGGGTGACGTGTGGGGTGACGTGTGGGGTGACGTGTGGGGTGACGTGTGGGGTGACGTGTGGGGTGACGTGTGGGGTGACGTGGGGTGACGTGTGGGGTGACGTGTGGGGTGACGTGTGGGGTGACGTGTGGGGTGACGTGTGGGGTGACGTTTGGGGTGACATGTGGGGTGACGTGGGGTGACGTGTGGGGTGGCGTGTGGGGTGACATGTGGGGTGACGTGGGGTGACGTGTGGGGTGACGTGTGGGGTGACGTGTGGGGTGACGTGTGGGGTGACGTGTGGGGTGACGTGTGGGGTGACGTGGGGTGACGTGTGGGGTGACGTGTGGGGTGACGTGTGGGGTGACGTGTGGGGTGACGTGTGATGTGACGTGTGGGGTGTGTGGGGTGACGTGTGGGGTGTGTGGGGTGACGTGTGGGGTGACGTGTGGGGTGACGTGTGGGGTGACGTGTGGGGTGACGTGTGGGGTGACGTGTGGGGTGACGTGTGGGGTGACGTGTGGGGTGACGTGTGGGGTGACGTGTGGGGTGACGTGTGGGGTGACGTGTGGGGTGACGTGTGGGGTGACGTGTGGGGTAACGTGTGGGGTGACGTGTGGGGTGACGTGTGGGGTGACGTGTGGGGTGACGTGTGGGGTGACGTGTGGGGTGACGTGTGGGGTGACGTGTGGGGTGACGTGTGGGGTGACGTGTGGGGTAACGTGTGGGGTGACGTGTGGGGTGACGTGTGGGGTGACGTGTGGGGTGACGTGTGGGGTGTGTGGGGTGACGTGTGGGGTGTGTGGGGTGACGTGTGGGGTGACGTGTGGGGTGACGTGTGGGGTGACGTGTGGGGTAACGTGTGGGGTGACGTGTGGGTTGTGTGTGGGGTGACGTGTGGGGTGACGTGTGGGGTGACGTGTGGGGTGACGTGTGGGGTGACGTGTGGGGTGACGTGTGGGGTGACGTGTGGGGTGACGTGTGGGGTGACGTGTGGGGTAACGTGTGGGGTGACGTGTGGGTTGTGTGTGGGGTGACGTGTGGGGTGACGTGTGGGGTGACGTGTGGGGTGACGTGTGGGGTGACGTGTGGGGTGACGTGTGGGGTGACGTGTGGGGTGACGTGTGGGGTGACGTGTGGGGTGACGTGTGGGATGACGTGTGGGGTGACGTGTGGGGTGACGTGTGGGGTGACGTGTGGGGTGACGTGTGGGGTGACGTGTGGGGTGACGTGTGGGGTGACGTGTGGGATGACGTGTGGGGTGACGTGTGGGGTGACGTGTGGGGTGACGTGTGGGGTGACGTGTGGGGTGACGTGTGGGGTGACGTGTGGGGTGACATTTGCAGCAACAGGCGTGAACATGCTACAAAACTTTCATTTCTCAAACGTATATAACTTCTCTAAAACATTTACAAATCATGTTTAATTTACAAGTATGGAACCGCAACGCAGAATTAAATTCACGGACAAGTTTGGTTTTGTCGGAAATACTTTCGAATTCATGTTTTTTTTAAGAAACGTTGCTTGGTCCCTACAATTCCTTTCTTTTCTTTTTACCGAGTATTTTCTGAGTGGAATGCATGCTCTAGGTAATGGAGAAGTGTGTGGGGGTGCAGAATATATTACAATATATACAATATATAACAAGAACCCATCGCAGGAAGGAAAAATGGAAGAATTTGAAGGATAAATTGAGGTCATTTTCAGGAACCTCAAAGGCCCCAGATGTGCTGAAGACCTGCGAGTCAAAGTTGTCAATGTGATCAGAAGCATGAATGACCGTTGGTTGGGCAGATTGAAACATATAATGGATCTGTCAATTGGGCAGATTGAAACAAAACGGATCTGTCAATTGGGCAGATTGAAACATATAAAGGATCTGTCAATTCTGCAGATTGACACAAAACGGATCTGTCAATTGGGCAGATTGACACAAAACGGATCTGTCAATTGGGCAGATTGAAACATATAAAGGATCTGTCAATTGGGCAGATTGACACAAAACGGATCTGTCAATTGGGCAGATTGAAACATATAAAGGATCTGTCAATTGGGCAGATTGACACAAAACGGATCTGTCAATTGGGCAGATTGAAACAAAACGGATCTGTCAATTGGGCAGATTGAAACAAAACGGATCTGTCAATTGGGCAGATTGACACAAAACGGATCTGTCAATTGGGCAGATTGAAACAAAACGGATCTGTCAATTGGGCAGATTGACACAAAACGGATCTGTCAATTGGGCAGATTGACACAAAACGGATCTGTCAATTGGGCAGATTGACACAAAACGGATCTGTCAATTGGGCAGATTGACACAAAACGGATCTGTCAATTGGGCAGATTGAAACAAAACGGATCTGTCAATTGGGCAGATTGAAACAAAACGGATCTGTCAATTGGGCAGATTGAAACATATAAAGGATCTGTCAATTGGGCAGATTGACACAAAACGGATCTGTCAATTGGGCAGATTGACACAAAACGGATCTGTCAATTGGGCAGATTGAAACATATAAAGGATCTGTCAATTGGGCAGATTGACACAAAACGGATCTGTCAATTGGGCAGATTGAAACATATAAAGGATCTGTCAATTGGGCAGATTGACACAAAACGGATCTGTCAATTGGGCAGATTGAAACAAAACGGATCTGTCAATTGGGCAGATTGAAACATATAAAGGATCTGTCAATTGGGCAGATTGACACAAAACGGATCTGTCAATTGGGCAGATTGACACAAAACGGATCTGTCAATTGGGCAGGTTGAAACAAAAACGGATCTGTCAATTGGGCAGATTGAAACAAAACGGATCTGTCAATTGGGCAGATTGACACAAAACGGATCTGTCAATTGGCCAGATTGAAACGAAACGGGTCTGTCAATTGGCCAGATTGAAACAAAACGGATCTGTCAATTGGGCAGATTGAAACAAAACGGGTCCGTCAATTGGGCAGATTGAAACAAAACGGGTCTGTCAATTGGGCAGATTGACACAAAACGGATCTGTCAATTGGGCAGGTTGAAACAAAACGGATCTGTCAATTGGGCAGGTTGAAACAAAACGGATCTGTCAATTGGGCAGATTGACACAAAACGGATCTGTCAATTGGGCAGATTGAAACAAAACGGGTCCGTCAATTGGGCAGATTGAAACAAAACGGATCTGTCAATTGGGCAGATTGAAACAAAACGGATCTGTCAATTGGGCAGATTGAAACAAAACGGATCTGTCAATTGGGCAGATTGAAACAAAACGGATCTGTCAATTGGGCAGATTGACACAAAACGGATCTGTCAATTGGGCAGATTGAAACAAAACGAATCTGTCAATTGGGCAGATTGAAACAAAACGGGTCTGTCAATTGGGCAGTTGACACAAAACGGATCTGTCAATTGGGCAGGTTGAAACAAAACGGATCTGTCAATTGGGCAGATTGACACAAAACGGATCTGTCAATTGGGCAGATTGAAACAAAACGGGTCCGTCAATTGGGCAGATTGAAACAAAACGGATCTGTCAATTGGGCAGATTGAAACAAAACGGATCTGTCAATTGGGCAGATTGAAACAAAACGGATCTGTCAATTGGGCAGATTGAAACAAAACGGATCTGTCAATTGGCCAGATTGAAACAAAACGGATCTGTCAATTGGGCAGATTGAAACAAAACGGATCTGTCAATTGGCCAGATTGAAACAAAACGGATCTGTCAATTGGGCAGATTGAAACAAAACGGATCTGTCAATTGGCCAGATTGAAACAAAACAGATCCGTCAATTGGGCAGATTGAAACAAAACGGATCTGTCAGTCGGGCAGATTGAAACAAAACGGATCTGTCAATTGGGCAGATTGAAACAAAACGGATCTGTCAGTCGGGCAGATTGAAACAAAACGGATCTGTCAATTGGGCAGATTGAAACAAAACGGATCTGTCAGTCGGGCAGATTGAAACAAAACGGATCTGTCAATTGGCCAGATTGAAACATAAAACGGATCTGTCAATTGGGCAGATTGAAACAAAACGGATCTGTCAATTGGGCAGATTGAAACAAAACGGATCTGTCAATTGGCCAGATTGAAACATAAAACGGATCTGTCAATTGGGCAGATTCAAACAAAACGGGTCCGTCAATTGGGCAGATTGAAACAAAACGGATCTGTCAATTGGGCAGATTGAAACAAAACGGATCTGTCAATTGGGCAGATTGAAACAAAACGGATCTGTCAATTGGCCAGATTGAAACAAAACGGATCTGTCAATTGGGCAGATTGAAACAAAACGGGTCTGTCAATTGGGCAGATTGAAACATAAAACGGATCTGTCAATTGGGCAGATTGAAACAAAACGGATCTGTCAATTGGGCAGATTGAAACAAAACGGGTCCGTCAATTGGGCAGATTGAAACATAAAACGGATCTGTCAATTGGGCAGATTCAAACAAAACGGGTCCGTCAATTGGGCAGATTGAAACAAAACGGATCTGTCAATTGGGCAGATTGAAACAAAACGGATCTGTCAATTGGCCAGATTGAAACAAAACGGATCTGTCAATTGGGCAGATTCAAACAAAACGGGTCCGTCAATTGGGCAGATTGAAACAAAACGGGTCTGTCAATTGGGCAGATTGAAACATAAAACGGATCTGTCAATTGGGCAGATTGAAACAAAACGGATCTGTCAATTGGGCAGATTGAAACAAAACGGGTCCGTCAATTGGGCAGATTGAAACATAAAACGGATCTGTCAATTGGGCAGATTCAAACAAAACGGGTCCGTCAATTGGGCAGATTGAAACAAAACGGATCTGTCAATTGGGCAGATTGAAACAAAACGGATCTGTCAATTGGCCAGATTGAAACAAAACGGATCTGTCAATTGGGCAGATTCAAACAAAACGGGTCCGTCAATTGGGCAGATTGAAACAAAACGGATCTGTCAATTGGCCAGATTAAAACAAAACGGATCTGTCAATTGGCCAGA
Source organism: Morinoia aosen (assembly GCA_030386875.1). NCBI lineage: Eukaryota > Metazoa > Arthropoda > Malacostraca > Amphipoda > Talitridae > Morinoia > Morinoia aosen. The sequence goes on along the minus strand of CM059580.1, from coordinate 2,695,511 downwards.
TTGAAACAAAACGGATCTGTCAATTGACCAGATTGAAACAAAACGGATCTGTCAATTGGGCAGATTGAAACAAAACGGATCTGTCAATTGGCCAGATTGAAACAAAACGGATCTGTCAATTGGCCAGATTGAAACAAAACGGGTCCGTCAATTGGGCAGATTGAAACAAAACGGATCTGTCAATTGGCCAGATTGAAACAAAACGGATCTGTCAATTGGCCAGATTGAAACAAAACGGATCTGTCAATTGGGCAGATTGAAACAAAACGGGTCCGTCAATTGGGCAGATTGAAACAAAACGGATCTGTCAATTGGGCAGATTGAAACAAAACGGATCTGTCAATTGGCCAGATTGAAACAAAACGGATCCGTCAATTGGGCAGATTGAAACAAAACGGATCTGTCAATTGGCCAGATTGAAACAAAACGGATCTGTCAATTGGCCAGATTGAAACAAAACGGATCTGTCAATTGGCCAGATTGAAACAAAACGGATCTGTCAATTGGCCAGATTGAAACAAAACGGATCTGTCAATTGGGCAGATTGAAACAAAACGGATCTGTCAATTGGCCAGATTGAAACAAAACGGATCTGTCAATTGGGCAGATTGAAACAAAACGGATCTGTCAATTGGCCAGATTGAAACAAAACGGATCTGTCAATTGGGCAGATTGAAACAAAACGGATCTGTCAATTGGCCAGATTGAAACAAAACGGATCCGTCAATTGGGCAGATTGAAACAAAACGGATCTGTCAATTGGCCAGATTGAAACAAAACGGATCTGTCAATTGGCCAGATTGAAACAAAACGGATCTGTCAATTGGCCAGATTGAAACAAAACGGATCTGTCAATATGCCAGATTGAAACAAAACGGATCTGTCAATTGGGCAGATTGAAACAAAACGGATCTGTCAATTGGCCAGATTGAAACAAAACGGATCTGTCAATTGGGCAGATTGAAACAAAACGGATCTGTCAATTGGCCAGATTGAAACAAAACGGATCTGTCAATTGGGCAGATTGAAACAAAACGGATCTGTCAGTCGGGCAGATTGAAACAAAACGGGTCCGTCAATTGGGCAGATTCAAACAAAACGGGTCCGTCAATTGGCCAGATTGAAACAAAACGGATCTGTCAATTGGGCAGATTGAAACAAAACGGATCTGTCAGTCGGGCAGATTGAAACAAAACAGATCTGTCAGTCGGGCAGATTGAAACAAAACGGATCCGTCAATTGGGCAGATTGAAACAAAACGGGTCCGTCAATTGGCCAGATTGAAACAAAACGGATCTGTCAATTGGGCAGATTGAAACAAAACGGATCTGTCAGTCGGGCAGATTGAAACAAAACGGATCTGTCAGTCGGGCAGATTGAAACAAAACGGATCCGTCAATTGGCCAGATTGAAACAAAACGGGTCCGTCAATTGGGCAGATTCAAACAAAACGGGTCCGTCAATTGGGCAGATTCAAACAAAACGGGTCCGTCAATTGGCCAGATTGAAACAAAACGGGTCCGTCAATTGGGCAGATTCAAACAAAACGGGTCCGTCAATTGGCCAGATTGAAACAAAACGGGTCCGTCAATTGGGCAGATTCAAACAAAACGGGTCCGTCAATTGGCCAGATTCAAACAAAACGGGTCCGTCAATTGGGCAGATTCAAACAAAACGGGTCCGTCAATTGGCCAGATTGAAACAAAACGGGTCCGTCAATTGGGCAGATTCAAACAAAACGGGTCCGTCAATTGGCCAGATTGAAACAAAACGGGTCCGTCAATTGGGCAGATTCAAACAAAACGGATCCGTCAATTGGCCAGATTGAAACAAAACGGGTCCGTCAATTGGGCAGATTCAAACAAAACGGGTCCGTCAATTGGGCAGATTGAAACAAAACGGGTCCGTCAATTGGGCAGATTCAAACAAAACGGGTCTGTCAATTGGCCAGATTGAAACAAAACGGATCTGTCAATTGGCCAGATTCAAACAAAACGGATCTGTCAATTGGCCAGATTGAAACAAAACGGATCTGTCAATTGGGCAGATTGAAACAAAACGGATCTGTCAATTGGCCAGATTGAAACAAAACGGATCTGTCAATTGGGCAGATTGAAACAAAACGGATCTGTCAATTGGCCAGATTGAAACAAAACGGATCCGTCAATTGGGCAGATTGAAACAAAACGGATCTGTCAATTGGCCAGATTGAAACAAAACGGATCTGTCAATTGGGCAGATTGAAACAAAACGGATCTGTCAATTGGCCAGATTGAAACAAAACGGATCTGTCAATTGGGCAGATTGAAACAAAACGGATCTGTCAATTGGCCAGATTGAAACAAAACGGATCCGTCAATTGGGCAGATTGAAACAAAACGGATCTGTCAATTGGCCAGATTGAAACAAAACGGATCTGTCAATTGGCCAGATTGAAACAAAACGGATCTGTCAATTGGCCAGATTGAAACAAAACGGATCTGTCAATATGCCAGATTGAAACAAAACGGATCTGTCAATTGGGCAGATTGAAACAAAACGGATCTGTCAATTGGCCAGATTGAAACAAAACGGATCTGTCAATTGGGCAGGTTGAAACAAAACGGATCTGTCAATTGGCCAGATTGAAACAAAACGGATCTGTCAATTGGGCAGATTGAAACAAAACGGATCTGTCAGTCGGGCAGATTGAAACAAAACGGGTCCGTCAATTGGGCAGATTCAAACAAAACGGGTCCGTCAATTGGCCAGATTGAAACAAAACGGATCTGTCAATTGGGCAGATTGAAACAAAACGGATCTGTCAGTCGGGCAGATTGAAACAAAACGGATCTGTCAGTCGGGCAGATTGAAACAAAACGGATCCGTCAATTGGGCAGATTGAAACAAAACGGGTCCGTCAATTGGCCAGATTGAAACAAAACGGATCTGTCAATTGGGCAGATTGAAACAAAACGGATCTGTCAGTCGGGCAGATTGAAACAGAACGGATCTGTCAGTCGGGCAGATTGAAACAAAACGGATCCGTCAATTGGCCAGATTGAAACAAAACGGGTCCGTCAATTGGGCAGATTCAAACAAAACGGGTCCGTCAATTAGGCAGATTCAAACAAAACGGGTCCGTCAATTGGCCAGATTGAAACAAAACGGGTCCGTCAATTGGGCAGATTCAAACAAAACGGGTCCGTCAATTGGCCAGATTGAAACAAAACGGGTCCGTCAATTGGGCAGATTCAAACAAAACGGGTCCGTCAATTGGCCAGATTCAAACAAAACGGGTCCGTCAATTGGGCAGATTCAAACAAAACGGGTCCGTCAATTGGCCAGATTGAAACAAAACGGGTCCGTCAATTGGGCAGATTCAAACAAAACGGGTCCGTCAATTGGCCAGATTGAAACAAAACGGGTCCGTCAATTGGGCAGATTCAAACAAAACGGATCCGTCAATTGGCCAGATTGAAACAAAACGGGTCCGTCAATTGGGCAGATTCAAACAAAACGGGTCCGTCAATTGGGCAGATTGAAACAAAACGGGTCCGTCAATTGGGCAAATTCAAACAAAACGGGTCTGTCAATTGGCCAGATTGAAACAAAACGGATCTGTCAATTGGCCAGATTCAAACAAAACGGATCTGTCAATTGGGCAGATTAAAACAAAACGGGTCCGTCAATAAGGCAAATTGACAGAAGCATCATCTTCCAACAAGAGAGCGCTCCAAGAACGGTTGGGATTCCAACGTCGCGTAAATGCCTCCTCCCATTCTTCCAATTCGATATTCTTCTAATTCAGATATTTGGATGAGACTCTCAATTGAAGTGAAAACCGCACTTGATTCTTCGAACACATTTCTATCCTTTCTGAGAAGCGTAAAAAAGTTTTAAAGAGTACGATAATATTTACTCTAGAAATAACTGGTTGATTAGAATGTTGTACATTTTTACCGGCATACATGTATCATTTCTAGGGAGAGTTAAAATGTAATATGAAATCAATTTGCAGTACATGTTAATATTTAGTTAGGAAAAAATTTAATAAGTTTGATGCTACACATTGTCACCGATACGTGAGAGCGCACACAATTGACTTAGCCGTACACACATGTGCGTAGTTAATGTGCGAATAAATGTTAGGAAATGATTGTTAGGAAATAAATGTTGAGAAATAAATGTTAGGAAATAAATGTTGAGAAATGAATGTTAGGAAATAAATGTTGAGAAATGAATGTTAGGAAATACATGTTGAGAAATGAATCTTAAGAAATGATTTTTAGGAAATGAATGTCGAGAAATAAATATTCGAAAAATAAATGTTAAGAAATAAATATTAGGAAATAAATGTTGAGAAATAAATGTTGAGAAATAAATGTTAGGAAATAAATGTTGAGAAATAAATGTTAAGAAATGATTTTTAGGAAATAAATGTCGAGAAATAAATATTCGAAAAATAAGTGTTAAGAAATAAATATTAGGAAATAAATGTTGAGAAATAAATGTTGAGAAATAAATGTTAGGAAATAAATGTTGAGAAATAAATGTTAAGAAATGATTTTTAGGAAATAAATGTCGAGAAATAAATATTCGAAAAATAAGTGTTAAGAAATAAATATTAGGAAATAAATGTTGAGAAATAAATGTTGAGAAATAAATGTTAGGAAATAAATGTTGAGAAATAAATGTTAAGAAATGATTTTCAGGAAATAAATGTCGAGAAATAAATATTCGAAAAATAAGTGTTAAGAAATAAATATTAGGAAATAAATGTTGAGAAATAAATGTTGAGAAATAAATGTTAGGAAATAAATGTTGAGAAATAAATGTTAAGAAATGATTTTTAGGAAATAAATGTCGAGAAATAAATATTCGAAAAATAAATGTTAAGAAATAAGTATTAGGAAATAAATGTTAAGAAATAAATGTTAAGAAATAAATATTAGGAAATAAATGTTAAGAAATAAATGTTGAGAAATAAATGTAGAACAAACCTCCCCATTCACCGCCACTACCGAACAACAAAGAACCGGTTTCTCTCTCTCACAGCCGGCGAAACCGAAGAGAAAGCGAGAAAAGAACCCAAAGTTGCCCCCTCGGCGCCCCCTAATGACTGGGGGGTGAGGGGTGAGGGGTGAGGGGTGAGGGGTGAGGGGTGAGGGTGAGGGGGTGAGGGGAGTGGCATTCCCGATGTGAGAATTCCGTGAATTCCTCACCCCGGCTGCCCTGCACTCCCTGCACTCCCTGCACTCTCTACACTCTCTACACTCTCTACACTATCTACACTATTTACACTCTCTACACTCTCTACACTCTCTACACTCCCTACACTCTCTACACTCTCTACACTCCTCATACTCCCTACACACCCCACCTCGTTCTTCACGTTCCCCAACACACAATACCCATTACTTTATCACACACTAAACACTCCCTAGATTTCACACCCTCAGTACACGCTCTAACGAGCTTCAACTACACACCCACGTCATCCGTTCACCTTTTAACACACCCGTGTGGTCACCCTGGCCGAGTGGTCGCGAGCGCGCACTTCACGGGAAGGTCGGCAGTTCGAATCCCGGCAGTGCCGCCCGGTTTTTCTCCCCGTTGGGAAAAGGGAGAACTCAGCCACAATTCCCTACTCTACCCAGGTGTCGGAAATGGGTACCGGCTTGACCGGGGGTAACCGTCATGGCGTCCTGGTATTAGTGCTCGCCATAGCCATGTGGCTAGAGGGTTCTGCCGCCGTGCGGCAGACCCGGGATCGAATCTCGGCGCTGGAGGTGGCGATTTTCTCTGTTGGGTATAAGAGAAAAATTCCAAGCACAATACCCCACTCTACCCAGGTGTCTGAAATGGGTACCGGTCTCGACCGGGGGAAAGCGTCATGGCGTCCTGGCGTTAGTTATAAGGCATTTGAAAATCCAATGTACAAGGTGATGTGTATCAGGCTTGATTGGAAATAAAGCATCCTTAGATGCCTTCATCATTCATTATTTAGTTAGGAGGCATTTGATATACCAGTGTCCGAGGTGGTGTATCTCTGGCATTATTGGAATGAAACATCCTTTGCTATATCTTCCCTTACACCTGTGTTACACTCCTACAACACACCCATTCACACGGCTCTATAACACCCCACTACACACAATACTACACCCCACTACGACACTCCCCCCCCCCCCCCCCCCCGTCCGGGTCCCATTAAGACTTTCTTTTCAATCAATTAGCAGACGACGCCGCGCACCTCATGCGTCGCCTAAATAAACTCCGCCAAATTATTTAATTATGGCCGTCTGGGGTAAATATCGCGCTTTTCTGGGGTAAGTATGGCCTTTTGTGGGGTAAATATGGCGCGTTGTGGGGTAAGTATGGCGCTTTGTGGGGTAAATATGGCGCTTTGTGGGGTAAATATTGGGCTTTGTTGGGTAAATATGGGACCTTGTGGGGTAAATAAGGATTTTCTTGGGTAAATATGGGGCTTTGGGGGGTAAATATGGGGCTTTGTGGGGTAAATATGGGGCTTTGGGGGGTAAATATGGGGCTTTGTGGGGTAAATATGGGGCTTTGTGGGGTAAATAAGGATTTTCTTGGGTAAATATGGGGCTTTGGGGGGTAAATATGGGGCTTTGTGGGGTAAATATGGGACCTTGTGGGGTAAATAAGGATTTTCTTGGGTAAATATGGGGCTTTGGGGGGTAAATATGGGGCTTTGTGGGGTAAATATGGGGCTTTGGGGGGTAAATATGGGGCTTTGTTGGGTAAATATGGGACCTTGTGGGGTAAATAAGGATTTTCTTGGGTAAATATGGGGCTTTGGGGGGTAAGTATGGGGCTTTGTGGGGTAAATATGGGGCTTTGGGGGGTAAATATGGGACCTTGTGGGGTAAATAAGGATTTTCTTGGGTAAATATGGGGCTTTGGGGGGTAAATATGGCGCTTTGTGGGGTAAATATTGGGCTTTGTTGGGTAAATATGGGACCTTGTGGGGTAAATAAGGATTTTCTTGGGTAAATATGGGGCTTTGGGGGGTAAATATGGGGCTTTGTGGGGTAAATATGGGGCTTTGGGGGGTAAATATAGGGCTTTGTGGGGTAAATATGGGGCTTTGGGGGGTAAATATGGGGCTTTGTGGGGTAAATATGGGGCTTTGGGGGGTAAATATGGGGCTTTGGGGGGTAAATATGGGGCTTTGTGGGGTAAATATGGGGCTTTGGGGGGTAAATATGGGTCTTTCTGGGGTAAATATCGGGCTTCTATGGGGTAAATGCACGCTCTTTCGGGTAAATGTGGGTCTATTCTGGGGTTAATGTGGAGCTTTGTGGGTGAATATTTTTTTGTGGGGTAAATACGGGGCTTTTTAAAGTTAATAAAATTATGTGCAGTTATCGTTATGTAGTTAAAATTATAAAATGTTAAATAATAGTTAATAAAATGTGGAGTTCTTTAGTCAATATGTTTTTTGTGGGGTAAATATGGGGCTAGGTGGGGTAATGATAATTTTCTTGTGATAATACATGTGATGATAGAAGAGATAGGTAGGATAGTTTCCAACTTCTTCGAATCATTTCGAAAGTTACATGTGGGTGAACTTACATTTGAGTGGCGAGGATGATCTGGAAAATACCCATGTATTATACCTAGGTTAAGGTTCTGTGAATTAGGTTAAACATTATTGTACACCTTAGAATAACGTGATGGTAGGATGCCCTCGAAATCACTGAACTTATTCGGGCCCACAGGAGCTATACTCAAATGTGTCCATTGTACTAGACTTGAGAAACAGTCTACCTCTGTATCACCTGTGGTAAGTAAATTGTTTAAAATGTTTAAATATCTGTTCCTATATATAAATAATATATATATTCATATACCGCATATATATATATATATATACATTCATGTGAGGAAGGGATATGGATGTGGTGGACTGTGAGGATGGGATATACATATATGTACATGGGATATATATATATATATATATATATATATATATATATATCCCTGTTCAATACATGTAGACATTGAAATACTTGTTGAAAAAATATTGACAAATATTATACTAAAAAAATATATTTAAAAAATATCTACAAAATATTTCAATAATTTCAAAAATATTCATATTTATAAGAAAGAAAATATTTACCTAATAAATAAGGTTATATTTAAATTGGGGCACGTAAAACAGATATTGCAGCACGTGCGAGTACACCGCCTGAATATTAGCTCTATCACATTAGTATATTTTATTTTTAGTGTATATATATTTTAGTTATAGACATCATACATGTATATATATATATGTATATGTATATGTATAAAAAACAGAGATGTTTATGTTTCGTATAAACTTTTTCAGCATGTACAAGTTTCGTTTTTTTCTATTTTTACATTTGTTCGTAATGAAATGTAATGAAAATGTTGTCCCCTAAAAAAATTCGACTTGTTAAATGATTATATCTCCGCTTTAAATTAACATATTTAAATTCTTTTTTTTACACTGTAGGGAATTTCGTTTTTTTTTCGAATATATTAATTTTTTTAATATCGGTTGAATAACCACTTTACCACGATCGATTTACTGAAAGTGGTTGAAAACTAATTTTTCAAAGGAGAAGTTTTTAAAACAGCATCGATATTCTTCCTTATTTTGTACTTTCCAAAAACCGAACAAACAAAAATTTGGACGAGTAACAAGTGAATACCTTAAATGACGTTTAAATAAGTAAAGTAATTTAGTACCCTTCAACATACCCTCCATTTCTCTCGAGGCAAGTATCACATCTGGCCATCATTGAACGGAGAGTTTTGCGGATTATTTCACCATCAGTTCTTAAAACACTATATCAATTCGTTGTCAAATAACTATTAATGATAAAGGTGATACACACTTAGTGGTGTGTAGGATCCATCATTGTGAAATTATTTTCAACTGTAGGTATTGAGTAATGAAGAAGAACACCAGTGTTGGTTTTAAAACATTTGCTTTGAACAAGTACTTTTCCACCACTTTCAGTAAATCGATCACTGTAAAGTGGTTATTCAACCGGTTTTCAAAAACTTGAACTGTTCGAAAAGGAAAAAAAATTTTCACTGCATAGAGAAAAAAGACAATTCAAATATGTCAATTTGAAGCGGTGGTATAATCATTTAGAAATTCGGGGACATTTTTGTGGGACACCCGGTATAAACGTTGGTATTTTTATTAATTAGGAGGCAATATTTTTTATATTATTTCATTATTATCTATAGTAATATCACGCCGTTTAATATTATTTAATAGAAATTATCAATTAAATTATTAGGGATTATGTTATTTCATTATTATCTATAGTAATATCACGCCGTTTAATATTATTTAATAGAAATTATCAATTAAATTATTAGGGAAGCCCAAACTATCATAATAAATTCCAATAATTGTAATTCCGAGGGAACAAAATCTTGCCCTAAAACCAGCTCCAATTTTCCGAGGGGAAATTTTTTTTAAGCTCTGATCTATTTAATTAAATAATTTGATTTAATTTAAGCTTTTGAGCGTGTTTGTTCTAAATTCATTAATTCAATACGCGTTCGAAATTCATTATTATTCCTAATTTCATTTTTAAATTTTTATTTTAACAGTTTAATTTTAATATTTGATTTTCATGTTATATATTTCACCTAAATTTCTAAATAAATTCGTCTGAATTTAAATCAATTCATTAATTAATATATTTTCGTTTTATATTAATTTAAAATAATTAAGTTTAATTCAATTGGATAAATAATCGATTTTTATCGAAAATCTTATTCTCTATCAATAAAAGTCGTATTGGAAGATAAATTTATTTGACATTTTAAAATTTTTTTTATTTATTTTGCAAATTATCAAAAAATTTGAAGTCTGATATGTATTTTGATATATATCAATATGTTAATTTTGGTTTTAGATTTAAATATCTACCAAAGTATTGACTTTGATTTGTGTTCGTTAAGAATACATTTATTAATGAAATTAATATTTCAAAGTTTGTTATAAATTTAGTTATTCATGAACATATGAAAAGAGACATTCAAAACTTGACACAGTTTCCCTTCAAAAAATGGAACCCAAAAATTTTCTGTTCGTTGAATAGAAAACTAAAAATTGAAGGGGGCACTGATACATACTGACACACCCACAGTGTTTCTCAGGACAGGGTAAAATCAACATTGTTTATTGGAATCAAGTTGACACACGCCACATTCAACATTCCAGCCAAGCTGACACACGCCACATTCAACATTCCAGTCAAGCTGACACATGTCACAATCAACATTCCAGTCAAGCTGACACACGCCACATTCAACATTCCAGTCAAGCTGACACATGCCACATTCAACGTTCCAGCCAAGCTGACACATGCCACATTCAACATTCCAGTCAAGTTGACACACGCCACATTCAACATTCCAGTCAAGCTGACACATGCCACATTCAACGTTCCAGCCAAGCTGACACATGCCACATTCAACATTCCAGTCTAGTTGATAGACGCCATTTGAACAATTTTGTGCTAGGTCACCGAGGCCGAGTGGTTAAGAGAGCGCCCTTCACGGGGGGGTCGCCAGTTCGAACCCCGGTATGGCGACCCGGTTTTTTCCCCGTTGGGAAAAGGAAGAACTCAGCCACAATTCCCCACTCTACCCAGGTGTTCTCCCCGTTGGGAAAAGAGAGAACTCAGCCACAATTCCCCACTCTACCCAGGTGTTCTCCCCGTTGGGAAAAGAGAGAACTCAGCCACAATTCCCCACTCTACCCAGGTGTTCTCCCCGTTGGGAAAAGGAAGAACTCAGCCACAATTCCCCACTCTACCCAGGTGTTCTCCCCGTTGGGAAAAGAGAGAACTCAGCCACAATTCCCCACTCTACCCAGGTGTTCTCCCCGTTGGGAAAAGGAAGAACTCAGCCACAATTCCCCACTCTACCCAGGTGTTCTCCCCGTTGGGAAAAGGGAGAACTCAGCCACAATTCCCCACTCTACCCAGGTGTCGGAAATGGGTACCGGCTTGACCGGGGGTAACCGTCATGGCGTCCTGGTGTTAGTTATGAGGCATTTGATATACCAACCGTCATGGCGTCCTGGTGTTAGTTATGAGGCATTTGGTATACCAACCGTCATGGCGTCCTGGTGTTAGTTATGAGGCATTTGATATACCAACCGTCATGGCGTTTTGGTGTTAGTTATGAGGCATTTGAAATACCAACCGTCATGGCGTCCTGGTGTTAGTTATGAGGCATTTGATATACCAACCGTCATGGCGTCCTGGTGTTAGTTATGAGGCATTTGATATACCAACCGTCATGGTGTCCTGGTGTTAGTTATGAGGCATTTGATATACCAACCTTCATGGTGTCCTGGTGTTAGTTATGAGGCATTTGGTATACCAACCGTCATGGCGTCCTGGTGTTAGTTATGAGGCATTTGATATACCAACCGTCATGGCGTTTTGGTGTTAGTTATGAGGCATTTGAAATACCAACCGTCATGGCGTCCTGGTGTTAGTTATGAGGCATTTGATATACCAACCGTCATGGTGTCCTGGTGTTAGTTATGAGGCATTTGATATACCAACCGTCATGGTGTCCTGGTGTTAGTTATGAGCCATTTGATATACCAGTGTACGAGGTGGTGTGTACAGAGCTTAATTGGGATAAAGCATACAAGCTGGAATTATGTGGGTTGAGGTTTTCTTTGATCAGCTGTCATACCCAAGTTAAATGGCGGCATACCTGTATATATCTACTTTCCAATACAATTTTGGTTAGTCTGCTTGGTTGGGTATTACCGTTTACTGGAAGTGTTCTAAAATCACATAGGGCACAACACAACACCCTGCCTTCAGTAACAACATAGGGCACAACACAACACCCTGCCTTCAGTAATAACATAGGGCACAACACAACACCCAGCCTTCAGTAACAACATAGGGCACAACACAACACCCTGCCTCCAGTAACAACATAGGGCACAACACAACACCCTGCCTTCAGTAATAACATAGGGCACAACACAACACCCTGCCCTCAGTAACAACATTGGGCACAACACAACACCCTGCCTTCAGTAACAACATCGGGCACAACACAACACCCTGCCTTCAGTAACAACATAGGGCACAACACAACACCCTGCCTTCAGTAACAACATGGGGCACAACACAACACCCTGCCTTCAGTAACAACATAGGGCACAACACAACACCCTGCCTTCAGTAACAACATAGGGCACAACACAACACCCTGCCCTCAGTAACAACATAGGGCACAACACAACACCCTGCCTTCAGTAATAACATAGGGCACAACACAACACCCTGCCTTCAGTAACAACATAGGGCACAACACAACACCCTGCCTTCAGTAATAACATAGGGCACAACACAACACCCTGCCTTCAGTAACAACATAGGGCACAACACAACACCCTGCCTTCAGTAATAACATAGGGCACAACACAACACCCTGCCTTCAGTAACAACATAGGGCACAACACAACACCCTGCCTTCAGTAACAACATAGGGCACAACACAACACCCTGCCTTCAGTAACAACATAGGGCACAACACAACACCCTGCCTTCAGTAACAACATAGGGCACAACACAACACCCTGCCTTCAGTAACAACATAGGGCACAACACAACACCCTGCCTTCAGTAACAACATAGGGCACAACACAACACCCTGCCTTCAGTAACAACATAGGGCACAACACAACACCCTGCCTTCAGTAACAACATAGGGCACAACACAACACCCTGCCTTCAGTAACAACATAGGGCACAACACAACACCCTGCCTTCAGTAACAACATAGGGCACAACACAACACCCTGCCCTCAGTAATAACATAGGGCACAACACAACACCCTGCCTTCAGTAACAACATAGGGCACAACACAACACCCTGCCTTCAGTAACAACATAGGGCACAACACAACACCCTGCCTTCAGTAACAACATAGGGCACAACACAACACCCAGCCTTCAGTAACAACATAGGGCACAACACAACACCCAGCCTTCAGTAACAACATAGGGCCACAACACAACACCCTGCCTTCAGTAACAACATAGGGCACAACATAACACCCTGCCCTCAGTAATAACATAGGGCACAACACAACACCCTGCCTTCAGTAACAACATAGGGCACAACACAACACCCTGCCTTCAGTAACAACATAGGGCACAACACAACACCCTGCCTTCAGTAACAACATAGGGCACAACACAACACCCAGCCTTCAGTAACAACATAGGGCACAACACAACACCCTGCCTTCAGTAACAACATAGGGCACAACACAACACCCTGCCTTCAGTAACAACATAGGGCACAACACAACACCCTGCCTTCAGTAACAACATAGGGCACAACACAACACCCTGCCTTCAGTAACAACATAGGGCACAACACAACACCCTGCCTTCAGTAACAACATAGGGCACAACACAACACCCTGCCTTCAGTAACAACATAGGGCACAACACAACACCCTGCCTTCAGTAACAACATAGGGCACAACACAACACCCTGCCTTCAGTAACAACATAGGGCACAACACAACACCCTGCCTTCAGTAACAACATAGGGCACAACACAACACCCAGCCTTCAGTAACAACATAGCACAACACAACACCCTGCCTTCAGTAACAACATAGGGCACAACACAACACCCTGCCTTCAGTAACAACATAGGGCACAACACAACACCCTGCCTTCAGTAACAACATAGGGCACAACACAACACCCTGCCTTCAGTAACAACATAGGGCACAACACAACACCCTGCCTTCAGTAACAACATAGGGCACAACACAACACCCTGCCTTCAGTAACAACATAGGGCACAACACAACACCCTGCCTTCAGTAAAAACATAGGGCACAATACAACACCCTGCCTTCAGTAACAACATAGGGCACAATACAACACCCTGCCTTCAGTAACAACATAGGGCACAACACAACACCCTGCCTTCAGTAACAACATAGGGCACAACACAACACCCTGCCTTCAGTAACAACATAGGGCACAACACAACACCCTGCCTTCAGTAACAACATAGGGCCACAACACAACACCCTGCCTTCAGTAACAACATAGGGCACAACACAACACCCTGCCTTCAGTAACAACATAGGGCACAACACAACACCCTGCCTTCAGTAACAACATAGGGCACAATACAACACCCTGCCTTCAGTAACAACATAGGGCACAATACAACACCCTGCCTTCAGTAACAACATAGGGCACAACACAACACCCTGCCTTCAGTAACAACATAGGGCACAACACAACACCCTGCCTTCAGTAACAACATAGGGCACAACACAACACCCTGCCTTCAGTAACAACATAGGGCACAACACAACACCCTGCCTTCAGTAACAACATAGGGCACAACACAACACCCTGCCTTCAGTAACAACATAGGGCACAACACAACACCCTGCCTTCAGTAACAACATAGGGCACAACACAACACCCTGCCTTCAGTAACAACATAGGGCACAATACAACACCCTGCCTTCAGTAACAACATAGGGCACAACACAACACCCTGCCTTCAGTAACAACATAGGGCACAACACAACACCCTGCCTTCAGTAACAACATAGGGCACAATACAACACCCTGCCTTCAGTAACAACATAGGGCACAACACAACACCCTGCCTTCAGTAACAACATAGGGCACAACACAACACCCTGCCTTCAGTAACAACATAGGGCACAATACAACACCCTGCCTTCAGTAACAACATAGGGCACAATACAACACCCTGCCTTCAGTAACAACATAGGGCACAACACAACACCCTGCCTTCAGTAACAACATAAGGCACAACACAACACCCTGCCTTCAGTAACAACATAGGGCACAACACAACACCCTGCCTTCAGTAACAACATAGGGCACAATACAACACCCTGCCTTCAGTAACAACATAGGGCACAATACAACACCCTGCCTTCAGTAACAACATAGGGCACAACACAACACCCTGCCTTCAGTAACAACATAGGGCACAACACAACACCCTGCCTTCAGTAACAACATAGGGCACAACACAACACCCTGCCCTCAGTAACAACATAGGGCACAACACAACACCCTGCCTTCAGTAACAACATAGGGCACAACACAACACCCTGCCTTCAGTAACAACATAGGGCACAACACAACACCCTGCCTTCAGTAACAACATAGGGCACAACACAACACCCTGCCTTCAGTAACAACATAGGGCACAAGACAACACCCTGCCTTCAGTAACAACATAGGGCACAACACAACACCCTGCCTTCAGTAACAACATAGGACACAACACAACACCCTGCCTTCAGTAACAACATAGGGCACATCACAACACCCAGCCTTCAGTAACAACATAGGGCACAACACAACACCCTGCCCTCAGTAAAAACATAGGGCACAAAACAATACCCTGCCTTCAGTAATAACATAGGGCACAACACAACACCCTGCCTTCAGTAACAACATAGGGCGAAACACAACACCATGCCTTCAGTAACAACATAGGACACAACACAACACCCTGCCTTCAGTAACAACATAGGGCACAACACAACACCCTGCCTTCAGTAACAACATAGGGCACAACACAACACCCTGCCTTCAGTAACAACATAGGGCACAACACAACAACCTGCCTTCAGTAACAACATAGGGCACAACACAACACCCAGCCCTCAGTAACAACATAGGGCACAACACAACACCCTGCCCTCAGTAACAACATAGGGCACAACACAACACCCTGCCTTCAGTAACAACATAGGGCACAACACAACACCCTGCCTTCAGTAACAACATAGGGCACAACACAACACCCTGCCTTCAGTAACAACATAGGGCACAACACAACACCCTGCCTTCAGTAACAACATAGGGCACAACACAACACCCTGCCTTCAGTAACAACATAGGGCACAACACAACACCCTGCCTTCAGTAACAACATAGGGCACAACACAACACCCTGCCTTCAGTAACAACATAGGGCACAACACAACACCCTGCCTTCAGTAGCAACATAGGGCACAACACAACACCCTGCCTTCAGTAACAACATAGGGCACAACACAACACCCTGCCTTCAGTAACAACATAGGGCACAATACAACACCCTGCCTTCAGTAACAACATAGGGCACAACACAACACCCTGCCTTCAGTAACAACATAGGGCACAACACAACACCCTGCCTTCAGTAACAACATAGGGCACAACACAACACCCTGCCTTCAGTAACAACATAGGGCACAACACAACACCCTGCTTTCAGTAACAACATAGGGCACAACACAACACCCTGCCTTCAGTAACAACATAGGGCACAATACAACACCCTGCCTTCAGTAACAACATAGGGCACAATACAACACCCTGCCTTCAGTAACAACATAGGTCACAACACAACACCCTGCCTTCAGTAACAACATAGGGCACAACACAACACCCTGCCTTCAGTAACAACATAGGGCACAACACAACACCCTGCCTTCAGTAACAACATAGGGCACAACACAACACCCAGCCCTCAGTAACAACATAGGGCACAACACAACACCCTGCCTTCAGTAACAACATAGGGCACAACACAACACCCTGCCTTCAGTAACAACATAGGGCACAACACAACACCCTGCCTTCATTAACAACATAGGGCACAACACAACACCCTGCCTTCAGTAACAACATAGGGCACAACACCCTGCCTTCATTAACAACATAGGGCACAACACCCTGCCTTCAGTAACAACATAGGGCACAACACAGCACCCTGCCCTCAGTAATAACATAGGGCACAACACAACACCCTGCCTTCAGTAACAACATAGGGCACAACACAACACCCTGCCTTCAGTAACAACATAGGGCACAACACAACACCCTGCCTTCAGTAACAACATAGGGCACAATACAACACCCTGCCTTCAGTAACAACATAGGGCACAACACAACACCCTGCCTTCAGTAACAACATAGGGCACAACACAACACCCTGCCTTCAGTAACAACATAGGGCACAACACAACACCCTGCCCTCAGTAACAACATAGGGCACAACACAACACCCTGCCTTCAGTAACAACATAGGACACAACACAACACCCTGCCTTCAGTAACAACATAGGGCACAACACAACACCCTGCCTTCAGTAACAACATAGGGCACAACACAACACCCTGCCTTCATTAACAACATAGGGCACAACACCCTGCCTTCAGTAACAACATAGGGCACAACACAACACCCTGCCTTCAGTAACAACATAGGGCACAACACAACACCCTGCTTTCAGTAACAACATAGGGCACAACACAACACCCTGCCTTCAGTAACAACATAGGGCACAACACAACACCCTGCCTTCAGTAACAACATAGGGCACAACACAACACCCTGCCTTCAGTAACAACATAGGGCACAACACAACACCCTGCCTTCAGTAACAACATAGGGCACAACACAACACCCTGCCTTCAGTAACAACATAGGGCACAACACAACACCCTGCCTTCAGTAACAACATAGGGCACAACACAACACCCTGCCCTCAGTAATAACATAGGGCACAACACAACACCCTGCCTTCAGTAACAACATAGGGCACAACACAACACCCTGCCTTCAGTAACAACATAGGGCACAACACAACACCCTGCCTTCAGTAACAACATAGGGCACAACACAACACCCAGCCTTCAGTAACAACATAGGGCACAACACAACACCCAGCCTTCAGTAACAACATAGGGCCACAACACAACACCCTGCCTTCAGTAACAACATAGGGCACAACATAACACCCTGCCCTCAGTAATAACATAGGGCACAACACAACACCCTGCCTTCAGTAACAACATAGGGCACAACACAACACCCTGCCTTCAGTAACAACATAGGGCACAACACAACACCCTGCCTTCAGTAACAACATAGGGCACAACACAACACCCAGCCTTCAGTAACAACATAGGGCACAACACAACACCCTGCCTTCAGTAACAACATAGGGCACAACACAACACCCTGCCTTCAGTAACAACATAGGGCACAACACAACACCCTGCCTTCAGTAACAAAATAGGGCACAACACAACACCCTGCCTTCAGTAACAACATAGGGCACAACACAACACCCTGCCTTCAGTAACAACATAGGGCACAACACAACACCCTGCCTTCAGTAACAACATAGGGCACAACACAACACCCTGCCTTCAGTAACAACATAGGGCACAACACAACACCCTGCCTTCAGTAACAACATAGGGCACAACACAACACCCTGCCTTCAGTAACAACATAGGGCACAACACAACACCCAGCCTTCAGTAACAACACAGCACAACACAACACCCTGCCTTCAGTAACAACATAGGGCACAACACAACACCCTGCCTTCAGTAACAACATAGGGCACAACACAACACCCTGCCTTCAGTAACAACATAGGGCACAACACAACACCCTGCCTTCAGTAACAACATAGGGCACAACACAACACCCTGCCTTCAGTAACAACATAGGGCACAACACAACACCCTGCCTTCAGTAACAACATAGGGCACAACACAACACCCTGCCTTCAGTAACAACATAGGGCACAATACAACACCCTGCCTTCAGTAACAACATAGGGCACAATACAACACCCTGCCTTCAGTAACAACATAGGGCACAACACAACACCCTGCCTTCAGTAACAACATAGGGCACAACACAACACCCTGCCTTCAGTAACAACATAGGGCACAACACAACACCCTGCCTTCAGTAACAACATAGGGCCACAACACAACACCCTGCCTTCAGTAACAACATAGGGCACAACACAACACCCTGCCTTCAGTAACAACATAGGGCACAACACAACACCCTGCCTTCAGTAACAACATAGGGCACAATACAACACCCTGCCTTCAGTAACAACATAGGGCACAATACAACACCCTGCCTTCAGTAACAACATAGGGCACAACACAACACCCTGCCTTCAGTAACATTATAGGGCACAACACAACACCCTGCCTTCAGTAACAACATAGGGCACAACACAACACCCTGCCTTCAGTAACAACATAGGGCACAACACAACACCCTGCCTTCAGTAACAACATAGGGCACAACACAACACCCTGCCTTCAGTAACAACATAGGGCACAACACAACACCCTGCCTTCAGTAACAACATAGGGCACAACACAACACCCTGCCTTCAGTAACAACATAGGGCACAACACAACACCCTGCCTTCAGTAACAACATAGGGCACAACACAACACCCTGCCTTCAGTAATAACATAGGGCACAACACAACACCCTGCCTTCAGTAACAACATAGGGCACAATACAACACCCTGCCTTCAGTAACAACATAGGGCACAACACAACACCCTGCCTTCAGTAACAACATAGGGCACAACACAACACCCTGCCTTCAGTAACAACATAGGGCACAATACAACACCCTGCCTTCAGTAACAACATAGGGCACAACACAACACCCTGCCTTCAGTAACAACATAGGGCACAACACAACACCCTGCCTTCGGTAACAACATAGGGCACAATACAACACCCTGCCTTCAGTAACAACATAGGGCACAATACAACACCCTGCCTTCAGTAACAACATAGGGCACAACACAACACCCTGCCTTCAGTAACAACATAGGGCACAACACAACACCCTGCCTTCGGTAACAACATAGGGCACAATACAACACCCTGCCTTCAGTAACAACATAGGGCACAACACAACACCCTGCCTTCAGTAACAACATAGGGCACAACACAACACCCTGCCTTCAGTAATAACATAGGGCACAACACAACACCCTGCCTTCAGTAACAACATAGGGCACAACACAACACCCTGCCTTCAGTAACAACATAGGGCACAACACAACACCCTGCCTTCAGTAACAACATAGGGCACAACACAACACCCTGCCTTCAGTAACAACATAGGGCACAACACAACACCCTGCCTTCAGTAACAACATAGGGCACAACACAACACCCTGCCTTCAGTAACAACATAGGGCACAATACACAATGGCCACACGCCGTATTGTGGACACGGTCTCCCACAATACCCATTGTACGGAGAATATTTCCCAGGAATTGCTTGCAAAAGCTACTTGACCAACGTACCCCCCCTCCCCCATTTCCCATATTTCACCCTCTCCTCCCCATCCCCCCTGCCTTCCCCCTTTTTTTGAGGGGGAGGGGGCATGACGCCAGCCCTATAGTTCCGGGACCCCCCCCCCCCCCTTCCGTCTTCCCTTGTACCGTCAATTTATGTAGACGGGGAGAACAGGCCGAATAAAACGGTTTATGGGATAGGAAAAAGGGAAACGAAAGATGGAAAAAAGAGAAACAGAGAAGAAAAAATAGAAACGAAAACGGAAAAAGAGGAAAGGAAGAAGGAAAAAGAGAAATGAAAGAAGAAAAAAGAGAAACAGAGAAGAAAAAATAGAAATAAAAGAAGAAAAAAGAGAAAAAGAGAAGAAAAAGGAAACGAAAGAAGACAAAAGAGGAAAGGATGAAGAAAAAAGAGAAAAAAAGAAGAAAAAAGAGAAATGAAAGAAGAAAAAAGAGAAATGAAAGAAGAAAAAAGAGAGAAAAAGAAGAAAAAAGAGAAATGAAAGAAGAAAAAAGAGAAAAAAGAAGATAAGAAAGAAAAAAAGAAGAAAGAAAAAAAGATACGGAAGAATGGAAAAGGGGAAGGAAAGAATGGAAAACATCTCATTTAAATAAATTAGTCACACGACAAGCATACAAATGAGGGTTGTCGACGGAAAGCTGATGAATCGCTCGGAAAAATCCGAGAGTTTGAAGGGAACGTTGAGTGACCGTAAGATAATGGAGATACTAATAACGCAAGATAATGGAGATACTAATAACGCAAGATAATGGATTTTATTGAGGAATTTTGAAAATTTCTCGTAGTGGAAATTTTGGGAAAAATGTTAATGAATGACAGAAAAAATGGCAACAAACTATAAATTTTGAACATGCAAGCAGAGATGAAACATTCTGGAATTGGAAATACCGCAACACATTCCTGTTATATCTTTAATTCATTTTAATTTTAACTAACAAATTATTCAATGAACTTTAATTTTAATTAAAATATCTCAACCACAAAGTGCTGAAGTTATTAACAAAGACTTAAGTGTTTCGAAAAAAATAAAAAAATTCGGAAAAACAGCAGAAATGCCCAAAAATTAATAAAAGAAGAGGGAAAAATGAAAAAGTCATGGTATAGCATATATATAAAATATTTACAATTTATAAAATAATGCAAGAAGTACAAGATCACATCACGGAAGCAACATCTCTAACTGCAGAGAAAAGGCATAGTCATTAAGTCAAATAAATAAGTAAAATAATCAAAACTACAAAAAAAATAAAAAATTGCTGCGGTTGTATTGCAAAATTGTAAAAACCCCAAAAATCACAAAAAATAATAACTCAATAACTTATTAGCTTTATGGTAACCCTTTAATAACTCAATAATAACCTAATAGTTTAATACAATAACTAAGTAAACGTATGCAAGCTAAGACCTACACATGTGTAGGCCTAAGTATGTGTAGGTTATAGACATGTAAGTACGCGAGTGGACATGCTGTGTGGTGGGGAAAAGGAAGAAACACCGGCACACGTGCATTAGAAATATCAAGTAAATTATTCATTCGAATTTCATATCCAATAATTCAGAATTCTTTAAAAAAAATTTTTATGTGTTTGTGTACACTCAAAAAAAATAAACATCCGTCAAAGCAATTGGTTTCTTTCCTCACTGTCATTGATCTTTATTGATCATAAGTTTATTTACAAATGAGATGTCGATATCCTTCCTCTTCTCAGTGATATACACTACTAGTGTAACCCCTTCATTTGAAATAAGAAAGAAGACGAAATGATATATAGAAATGAAAACGTCAATTTCTACGGAGTTGACGTGGCCGCGTGCACACAGCCCATCGAACATGTATGATAATTACTCCGATTATTGTGGAGTTGATGAAACCTGTATCACAGATACGTAATTGTGGAGTTGATGAAGCTTGTATCACAGATACGTAATTGTGGAGTTGATGAAGCTTGTATCACAGATACGTCATTGTGGAGTTGATGAAGCTTGTATCACAGATACGTCATTGTGGAGTTGATGAAGCTTGTATCACAGATACGTAATTGTGGAGTTGATGAAGCTTGTATCACAGATACGAAATTGTGGAGTTGATGGAGCTTGTATCACAGATACGTCATTGTGGAGTTGATGAAGCTTGTATCACAGATACGTAATTGTGGAGTTGATGAAGCTTGTATCACAGATACGTAATTGTGGAGTTGATGGAGCTTGTATCACAGATACGTCATTGTGGAGTTGATGAAGCTTGTATCACAGATACGTCATTGTGGAGTTGATGAAGCTTGTATCACAGATACGTAATTGTGGAGTTGATGGAGCTTGTATCACAGATACGTAATTGTGGAGTTGATGAAGCTTGTATCCCAGATACGTAATTGTGGAGTTGATGGAGCTTGTATCACAGATACGAAATTGTGGAGTTGATGGAGCTTGTATCACAGATACGTAATTGTGGAGTTGATGAAGCTTGTATCACAGATATGTAATTGTGGAGTTGATGAAACCTGTATCACAGATACGTAATTGTGGAGTTGATGAAGCTTGTATCACAGATACGTCATTGTGGAGTTGATGAAGCTTGTATCACAGATATGTAATTGTGGAGTTGATGAAGCTTGTATCACAGATACGTAATTGTGGAGTTGATGAAGCTTGTATCACAGATACGTCATTGTGGAGCTGATGAAGCTTGTATCACAGATACGTCGTTGTGGAGTTGATGAAGCTTGTATCACAGATACGTCATTGTGGAGTTGATGAAGCTTGTATCACAGATACGTAATTGTGGAGTTGATGAAGCTTGTATCACAGATATGTAATTGTGGAGTTGATGAAGCTTGTATCACAGATACGTAATTGTGGAGTTGATGAAGCTTGTATCACAGATACGTAATTGTGGAGTTGATGAAGCTTGTATCACAGATACGTCATTGTGGAGTTGATGAAGCTTGTATCACAGATACGTAATTGTGGAGTTGATGAAGCTTGTATCACAGATACGTAATTGTGGAGTTGATGAAGCTTGTATCACAGATATGTAATTGTGGAGTTGATGAAGCTTGTATCACAGATATGTAATTGTGGAGTTGATGAAACCTGTATCACAGATACGTAATTGTGGAGTTGATGAAACCTGTCTCACAGATACGTAATTGTGGAGTTGATGAAGCTTGTATCACAGATATGTAATTGTGGAGTTGATGAAGCTTGTATCACAGATACGTAATTGTGGAGTTGATGAAGCTTGTATCACAGATACGTCATTGTGGAGCTGATGAAGCTTGTATCACAGATACGTCATTGTGGAGTTGATGAAGCTTGTATCACAGATACGTCATTGTGGAGTTGATGAAGCTTGTATCACAGATACGTAATTGTGGAGTTGATGAAGCTTGTATCACAGATATGTAATTGTGGAGTTGATGAAGCTTGTATCACAGATACGTAATTGTGGAGTTGATGAAGCTTGTATCACAGATACGTAATTGTGGAGTTGATGAAGCTTGTATCACAGATACGTCATTGTGGAGTTGATGAAGCTTGTATCACAGATACGTAATTGTGGAGTTGATGAAGCTTGTATCACAGATACGTAATTGTGGAGTTGATGAAGCTTGTATCACAGATACGTAATTGTGGAGTTGATGAAGCTTGTATCACAGATACGTAATTGTGGAGTTGATGAAGCTTGTATCACAGATACGTCATTGTGGAGTTGATGAAGCTTGTATCACAGATACGTCATTGTGGAGTTGATGAAGCTTGTATCACAGATACGTCATTGTGGAGTTGATGAAGCTTGTATCACAGATACGTCATTGTGGAGTTGATGAAGCTTGTATCACAGATACGTAATTGTGGAGTTGATGAAGCTTGTATCACAGATATGTAATTGTGGAGTTGATGAAACCTGTATCACAGATACGTAATTGTGGAGTTGATGAAACCTGTATCACAGATACGTAATTGTGGAGTTGATGAAACCTGTATCACAGATACGTAATTGTGGAGTTGATGAAACCTGTATCACAGATACGTAATTGTGGAGTTGATGAGGCTTGTATCACAGATACGTAATTGTGGAGTTGATGAAGCTTGTATCACAGATACGTAATTGTGGAGTTGATGAAACCTGTATCACAGATACGTAATTGTGGAGTTGATGAAACCTGTATCACAGATACGTAATTGTGGAGTTGATGAAGCTTGTATCACAGATATGTAATTGTGGAGTTGATGAAGCTTGTATCACAGATATGTAATTGTGGAGTTGATGAAACCTGTATCACAGATACGTAATTGTGGAGTTGATGAAACCTGTCTCACAGATACGTAATTGTGGAGTTGATGAAACCTGTATCACAGATACGTAATTGTGGAGTTGATGAAGCTTGTATCACAGATACGTAATTGTGGAGTTGATGAAACCTGTATCACAGATACGTAATTGTGGAGTTGATGAAGCTTGTATCACAGATACGTAATTGTGGAGTTGATGAAGCTTATATCACAGATACGTAATTGTGGAGTTGATGAAACCTGGATCACAGATACGTAATTGTGGAGTTGATGAAACCTGTATCACAGATATGTAATTGTGGAGTTGATGAAACCTGTATCACAGATACGTAATTGTGGAGTTGATGAAGCTTGTATCACAGATACGTCATTGTGGAGTTGATGAAGCTTGTATCACAGATATGTAATTGTGGAGTTGATGAAGCTTGTATCACAGATACGTAATTGTGGAGTTGATGAAGCTTGTATCACAGATACGTCATTGTGGAGCTGATGAAGCTTGTATCACAGATACGTCATTGTGGAGTTGATGAAGCTTGTATCACAGATACGTCATTGTGGAGTTGATGAAGCTTGTATCACAGATACGTAATTGTGGAGTTGATGAAGCTTGTATCACAGATATGTAATTGTGGAGTTGATGAAGCTTGTATCACAGATACGTAATTGTGGAGTTGATGAAGCTTGTATCACAGATACGTAATTGTGGAGTTGATGAAGCTTGTATCACAGATACGTCATTGTGGAGTTGATGAAGCTTGTATCACAGATACGTAATTGTGGAGTTGATGAAGCTTGTATCACAGATACGTAATTGTAGAGTTGATGAAGCTTGTATCACAGATACGTAATTGTGGAGTTGATGAAGCTTGTATCACAGATACGTAATTGTGGAGTTGATGAAGCTTGTATCACAGATACGTCATTGTGGAGTTGATGAAGCTTGTATCACAGATACGTCATTGTGGAGTTGATGAAGCTTGTATCACAGATACGTCATTGTGGAGTTGATGAAGCTTGTATCACAGATACGTCATTGTGGAGTTGATGAAACCTGTATCACAGATACGTAATTGTGGAGTTGATGAAGCTTGTATCACAGATTCGTAATTGTGGAGTTGATGAAACCTGTATCACAGATACGTAATTGTGGAGTTGATGAAACCTGGATCACAGATACGTAATTGTGGAGTTGATGAAGCTTGTATCACAGATATGTAATTGTGGAGTTGATGAAGCTTGTATCACAGATACGTCATTGTGGAGTTGATGAAGCTTGTATCACAGATACGTCATTGTGGAGTTGATGAAGCTTGTATCACAGATACGTAATTGTGGAGTTGATGAAGCTTGTATCACAGATACGTCATTGTGGAGTTGATGAAGCTTGTATCACAGATACGTAATTGTGGAGTTGATGAAACCTGTATCACAGATACGTAATTGTGGAGTTGATGAAGCTTGTATCACAGATTCGTAATTGTGGAGTTGATGAAACCTGTATCACAGATACGTAATTGTGGAGTTGATGAAACCTGGATCACAGATACGTAATTGTGGAGTTGATGAAGCTTGTATCACAGATATGTAATTGTGGAGTTGATGAAGCTTGTATCACAGATACGTCATTGTGGAGTTGATGAAGCTTGTATCACAGATATGTAATTGTGGAGTTGATGAAGCTTGTATCACAGATACGTCATTGTGGAGTTGATGAAGCTTGTATCACAGATACGTCATTGTGGAGTTGATGAAGCTTGTATCACAGATACGTAATTGTGGAGTTGATGAAGCATGTGTCACAGATACGCTCATCACACTCTTTCGGCTGGCGGGTGTGACACAGGGACGAACACACGGACGGACACACGGACGGACACACGGACGGACTCATGGACGGACACACGGACGGACACACGGACGGACACACGGACGGACACACGGACGGATACACGGACGGACTCATGGACGGACACACGGACGGACACACGGACGGACACACGGACGGACACACGGACGGACACACGGACGGACACACGGACGGACACACGGACGGACACACGGACGGACACACGGACGGACACACGGACGGACACACGGACGGACACACGGACGGACTCATGGACGGACACACGGATAGACACACGGACGGACACACGGACGGACACACGGACGGACACACGGACGGACACACGGACGGACACACGGACGGACACACGGACGGACACAAGGACGGACTCATGGACGGACACACGGACGGACACACGGACGGACACATGGACGGACACACGGACGGATACACGGACGGACACACGGACGGACACACGGACGGACACACGGACGGATACACGGACGGACACACGGACGGACACATAGACGGACACACGGAAAGACACATAGACGGACACACGGACGGACACACGGACGGACACACGGACAGACACATAGACGGACACACGGACGGACACATGGACGGACACACGGACGGACACACGGACGGACACACGGACGGAACACGGACGGATACACGGACGGACACCCGGACGGACACACGGACGGACACACGGACGGACACACGGACGGATACACGGACGGACACACGGACGGACACACGGACGGACACACGGACGGACACATGGACGGACACACGGACGGACACACGGACGGACACACGGACGGACACACGGACGGACACACGGACGGACACACGGACGGACACACGGACGGACACACGGACGGACACATGGACGGACACACGGACGGATACACGGACGGACACACGGACGGACACACGGACGGACACACGGACGGACACACGGACGGACACATGGACGGACACACGGACGGACACACGGACGGACACACGGACGGACACACGGACGGACACACGGACGGACACACGGACGGACACATGGACGGACACACGGACGGACACACGGACGGACACACGGACGGACACACGGACGGACACACGGACGGACACACGGACGGACACATGGACGGACACACGGACGGACACACGGACGGACACACGGACGGACACACGGACGGACACACGGACGGACACACGGACGGACACACGGACGGACACACGGACGGACACACGGACGGACACATGGACAGACACACGGACGGACACACGGACGGACACACGGACGGACACACGGTTGTACACACGGACGGACACACGGACAGACGCGGCTCTTATTATATCATAGATTCATTCATTTCCACCTTTGCATTTTATTGTAAGGCGGCCCATAGACGATCAATTCAATAGTCAATATCATTGACTCAATATATTGAAGAAATTTTTATGCCCACTAAGTCAATTAATTGACGGTCGTTAATTTTTCTGGCTGTAACTCAGCGAAGAGGGAACCTTGAATGGCTAAATAATCACATTTCCTTGCAACTCCCATAGGGTATCTTGAGGTCACCGTGCGGGTGCCTCGGAGTGCCTCCTCAGTGTCGCGCCGACCGGCCCCCAGTAAGGACACGTGTAGCTCGCTCTCTTCCGGGTATCATAGATACGAGGTACGTACATGCAGTGAAGGTGCAATAGCAGTCAAATTAATGGAGATAAATATATGTAATCAATGATAATTAAATCATAAGCTTAGACTCATCTTTTCCAGCTCACATAGGGATTATGTTTATATGAGCGTATTTTTGAAACGCCCTGGGAGGTGATACGAGGTATGTTGTTGAGCAGGTTCATTGTAAAAGTAGATTGGTGTATTTAGAAGTGTTTCTTTTATATAAATCAAACTTTGCAAGTTACGATGGTCTTGGTTCTGATACTTTAGGTAGACGGTGCACAGAAGTGACATAAAATTCCTAAATCTTGGCCCATACAAAAATTGTTCATTTGTTCGTATACGAGCAGAAAGTGCATAAGATCCTTGTTGTTACATAGTTAGATTAACATCTCCTTCCTCACATACTCTAGTATGTACAATTTATTCATACAAAAGCACATTGATTGCGACATTTACATCTTTTTTCGGATTCTAAGGGAGCCGTTTTTTTTTGTTAGACGAATTTGGTTTAAAAAATATTTTTTGAACAATAACTGGATTTCTGGTGCTGGAACATGACCTATATACATAATGGTGCTCTGAAATAATGGAATAACTGAAATTAGTCATCTGTAGCCGTTATTTAACATGTTAACCGCCACGTGCACCACCGGTGGTACACGGAGGAAATTTCCATAATGATGCTCACCGACCAGTAGTCGGTGTATTTTTATAAATACTTAATCAAAGCTAAATGAAGGCACGATCCCGTCAATGTTTGCCATTTTCAACATTGCTTTCTACAATTGACTATAAATTTGAATTAAATGTTAACTTTAATTCACCCCAAGGCGGTTAATATGTACAGTGACACACGTACAGTTATAGTTAGGTTAGGTTAGGTTAGGTTAGGTTAGGTTAGGCGGTTAACATGTACAGTGACACACGTGCAGTTATAGTTAGGTTAGGTTAGGTTAGGTTAGGTTAGGTTAGGCGGTTAACATGTACAGTGACACACGTGCAGTTATAGTTAGGTTAGGTTAGGTTAGGTTAGGTTAGGTTAGGCGGTTAACATGTACAGTGACACACGTACAGTTATAGTTAGGTTAGGTTAGGTTAGGTTAGGTTAGGCGGTTAACATGTACAGTGACACACGTGCAGTTATAGTTAGGTTAGGTTAGGTTAGGTTAGGTTAGGTTAGGTTAGGCGGTTAACATGTACAGTGACACACGTGCAGTTATAGTTAGGTTAGGTTAGGTTAGGTTAGGTTAGGTTAGGTTAGGCGGTTAACATGTACAGTGACACACGTACAGTTATAGTTAGGTTAGGTTAGGTTAGGTTAGGTTAGGCGGTTAACATGTACAGTGACACACGTACAGTTATAGTTAGGTTAGGTTAGGTTAGGTTAGGTTAGGCGGTTAACATGTACAGTGACACACGTGCAGTTATAGTTAGGTTAGGTTAGGTTAGGTTAGGTTAGGTTAGGCGGTTAACATGTACAGTGACACACGTGCAGTTATAGTTAGGTTAGGTTAGGTTAGGTTAGGTTAGGCGGTTAACATGTACAGTGACACACGTGCAGTTATAGTTAGAATGCACTTTATGCTAAATTTAGCCCTAATATTAGTATTAAAATTAACCTAGAATTAGTAGATAAATAAGCTCTAAAGTTATTAGTTAAATTAGCACCAAAATTATCGGGTAAATTAGCACTAAAATTATTAGTAAAACAAGCATTAAAATTTGTAGTTAAATTAGCACTAAAACTATATGTTAAATTAGCATTCAAATTAGTAGTAAAATTGACCCAAAATTAGTAGTTAAATTAGCACTAAAATTATTTGTTAAATTAGCATTTAAATTAGTAGTAAAATTAACCGAAAATTAGTAGTAAAATTAGCACTAAAATTATATGTTAAGTTAGCGTTTTAATTAGTAGTAAAATTAACCCAAAATTATTAGTAAAATTAGCACTAAAATTATATGTTAAATTACCATTTAAATTAGTAGTAAAATTAACCCAAAATTAACAGTAAAATCAGCACTAAAATTAGTACATTCAGTTCTAAATCCCACAAAATATAAGTTACATAAAGAAATAGTCCGTATCAACAGCAGAATTTAAACGGTTTGCAGTACAAACATTTTGTAAAAGTCAAGGAACAAACATTAACAAACAAATTATATGAAAAATGATATATAAAATACTTGGGAATTTGTAATACAGGAATTAGTAATTTAGTTAATAATTTAATTTAACTAGTGATTTACGAATTAGGGAACGTGGGAATCCAAGCATGCACGGATTCGGGATGTCCGAATTTTCGCACGGAACCTGAATTATACAGAAGCGTTTTTTGTTTATGAATAACGCTTGTGTCAAGAAGAAAATATTCTTTTAAAATTATTTTGTCAAAGGAATCCTGCTTTTTTTTTGGAGCAAAAAATTTTACCAGTACTTCTTCATGTCGATGCATGCACCCCATACGCAACTATATATTAACATGTATTTGCACAACACAATATGGACAATGTATAAACATTGTGTGTATTGAATACACTATATACATATACATCTTACACACAAGAATGAGTGCTAAGCACACACCACATACACAACACGCAACAACACACAACACACATCAACACCTACACACAACAACACACAAAACGAATGATAAGCACCAACTAACTCCATAACATGCCGGCAGGCGCGAGAATGAGAGGATTCCTGGCGCTGTCGCTTCTGGTGCTCACCGTGGCGGTGACCCTCTCCAGCAGTGGTGGGTGGACGCGTCTTTATGTTGTAATGACCGTATCTGTGATACTAATGACCGTATCTGGGATACTAATGACCGTATCTGGGATACTAATGACCGTATCTGTGATGCTAATGACCGTATCTGGGATACTAATGACCGTATCTGGGATGCTAATGACCGTATCTGGGATACTAATGACCGTATCTGTGATACTAATGACCGTATCTGTGATGCTAATGACCGTATCTGTGATACTAATGACCGTATCTGTGATGCTAATGACCGTATCTGGGATACTAATGACCGTATCTGTGATGCTAATGACCGTATCTGTGATGCTAATGACCGTATCTGTGATACTAATGACCGTATCTGGGATGCTAATGACCGTATCTGTGATGCTAATGACTGTATCTGTGATGCTAATGACCGTATCTGTGATACTAATGACCGTATCTGTGATGCTAATGACCGTATCTGTGATGCTAATGACCGTATCTGTGATACTAATGACCGTATCTGGGATACTAATGACCGTATCTGGGATGCTAATGACTGTATCTGTGATGCTAATGACCGTATCTGTGATACTAATGACCGTATCTGGGATACTAATGACCGTATCTGTGATACTAATGACCGTATCTGTGATGCTAATGACCGTATCTGGGATACTAATGACCGTATCTGTGATGCTAATGACCGTATCTGTGATACTAATGACCGTATCTGGGATACTAATGACTGTATCTGGGATACTAATGACTGCATCTGTGATGCTAATGACTGTATCTGTGATGCTAATGACCGTATCTGGGATACTAATGACCGTATCTGTGATACTAATGACCGTATCTGTGATACTAATGACCGTATCTGGGATACTAATGACCGTATCTGTGATGCTAATGACCGTATCTGGGATACTAATGACCGTATCTGGGATACTAATGACCGTATCTGGGATACTAATGACCGTATCTGTGATACTAATGACCGTATCTGGGATACTAATGACCGTATCTGGGATACTAATGACCGTATCTGTGATACTAATGACCGTAGCTGTGATACTAATGACCGTATCTGGGATGCTAATGACCGTATCTGTGATGCTAATGACTGTATCTGTGATGCTAATGACCGTATCTGGGATACTAATGACCGTATCTGGGATACCAATGACCGTATCTGTGATACTAATGACCGTATCTGTGATGCTAATGACCGTATCTGTGATACTAATGACCGTATCTGGGATACTAATGACTGTATCTGGGATACTAATGACCGTATCTGGGATACTAATGACCGTATCTGTGATACTAATGACCGTATCTGTGATGCTAATGACCGTATCTGTGATACTAATGACCGTATCTGTGATGCTAATGACCGTATCTGTGATGCTAATGACCGTATCTGTGATACTAATGACCGTATCTGGGATACTAATGACCGTATCTGTGATACTAATGACCGTATCTGGGATACTAATGACTGTATCTGGGATACTAATGACCGTATCTGGGATACTAATGACCGTATCTGTGATACTAATGACCGTATCTGGGATACTAATGACTGTATCTGGGATACTAATGACCGTATCTGGGATACTAATGACCGTATCTGTGATACTAATGACCGTATCTGTGATACTAATGACCGTATCTGTGATACCAATGACCGTATCTGTGATACCAATGACCGTATCTGTGATACGAGTTTCACCAGTGCACAAGTACAAGAATATTTTAATGGCGGGTACTGTTGGGATGGATATTTTTATTTGTCATCCATGCCTTGAGACTTCATAAACGAAACTATCGAATCCCGTCATTTTTGACAAGTCATGTTCACTAGCGTATGATAATGCTCGACAAATCACTTGACGCAAGTTTCTGTTCCCTACCAATACACGTGATATTCATTCCTACTCCGAATGTGATGGATTAATGCACCGAAAATTGTGGAGTTGATGAAGCCTGTATCACAGATACGCTCATCTCACGCTCTCTGTAGTTCAAGTAATAAGTGAGTAATTAATCCTATTACGTATTTACTATTATGTATTTATATATGTTTTTGTCTAAAAACATCATTTACGCTCGCTTTAAAATATCATCTTAGGCATTAACTTTTGGAGTGCGTTTTATGTTAGCTACTTAAAAAGAATTTTTCGATCTTTCAGTATTTTGCCTTGAAAATATGATGCGCGAAACATAGCCAGCTGAAACATCGTGCAGAAAATTTATGCGTAGCTTACCTCTTCTCGCAGCGGTTCCGCCTGTATTGTTGACCTTGGGCAGCGGTGACTTTAGCAGGACTTCTTTGTCATTTCTTAAGACTGCACCCAACACACCAATAATTACTGGGCACATGCTCATTTCTTGGAAACAAAAAAATGGAAACCTATGCAATGGTGTTGCCAACGCGCGGTTTCAGCGATGTTCAAGACAAGAGAAAATTTCTTGAAGCCTGCGTGAAAATCCGAACCTTAAAAGAATGTTCATTTACAAGCTTTTTAGGATTCTTGAGGTGTGAAAACTATGAGGCTAATTTTAAAAAATATAATCAAACTTTAAAATGGTAGAGAATGTTCGTTTTGCGAATTTTCCCCGTAAATTTCGTAAACGTGACCCATTTTACAGAATTTTAGGTTTCAAGGATTTTCCGTCTGGCAACACTGCCTCTCCATCAGAGGAGCGGCATGAACTTCAAACGAAAATAACAGCGCAGCGACGCGCACTTTGTCGTAAATAATGGCTTGTCGTGAGCACAAAGATTGAATCATTGAAGTCGTCCTGCATTGACACTATGATTATATAGCAATCCTGTCAAGATTAAAATCTCCCCAGACACAAAAAGGCATTTGCCATTGTGTAGCTGAATTGAGTGCGTTTTTGTTTTGTCTATTTTACGCTAGCTAGAAGTGTGCCTGAAGAATGGATTAATTTTCACGCTGGGTTTATACAAAATGTGGTTGAAAAACAAAAAATAAATAACTTAAATGCTTTCAAGTATTAAAAAATACTACACTTCGTTTCACCCAGGTCATCAATTCATGTGACTTTTCAAAAATTTATTTTTAAGATTTTGTTTATGTTTGATTTATATTAAACAAAAATACTCTGATTCTGTGGCAAAAAATAAATTAACTGTTTTAGAATTAATAGGTATAAATTATATTTCTGGTTCATTTCCAAATTACTGAATTACAAGTTTTAAATTACTCCTACAATCATCATTTATTTATCAGCTCAGTATGCGTAACCTAACAACTTATCAACTCACCACAACACCACCACCACTGGATAACATTCATCATTCCACCACACACACACGACCTCATTATCCCTTCCAAAACCCCAAAATATTAAACTCTAGGATTCGCAGTCCGTCAAAAACGACGGAATTCATTATTTTCCTCAAATAAATCCTCAAGATGTGAAAAACAAACAGATATATCCATCCTAACAGTACCCGCCATTAAAATATTCATGTACTTAATTGTGCACTGGTGAAACTCGTATCACAGATACGGTCATTGTGCATCTTTATGAGCGTGGCAGACTTTACCGCGGCAGAAATTTTCATGCGATTAGCATCTAAGAAAAGGTCAAAAAGAAGGAGAATTAGTTACCACTACGCAGAAAGACACAGCGGTGATTATTCAGACCCGTTCGTGACTTGCAAGTTCATTGTAGACGCAGCCATCTTGATGGTCGTGGCGAGCGCTCGGCTCTTGCGCTTTGTTTCCTGTAACTCATCCTAGCCCCGGAGTGGGGGAAGGTGGGGAGGTGAAGGGGGGGGGGGGGAGAGCGAAGTCGGGGTGGTGTAATGAATGGTGTTGTTGCACACCCTGCCGAGATGAGAAGATATACCGTAGGTATGCCCATACAGAAACATATGTGTTTCATGTTTTATTTCACGCGAAAAGTAGTTGTCGCAGTGATACCTTGAAAAACTTTCAAATATATATGATTTATGATGCCAATAGATTCATTTGAACAACTTGGATAACTGACATAGTATTCTAATCGAGCTTAGTACAATTAAATGTATGTATTATCCAACATGACATACTAACGGGCTCACCCGGAAACTTTTTGCAAGATACCCTAGAAATCCCGTAGAGAACCCCAATAACCCGGTAAATAACTTTGACAATCCCCTAGAGAGTCCTAGTAATCTTGTAGATAACCTTAGCAATCGCGTAGATGATTGTCATCTACGGGATCTAGAGTCAAAACTACAAGTTTCAGGATCTGAAAGTCGCCTCAGAAAGTATGGAATCAAACCTTTTTACCAACATGCCTATAATTTCCAAGATTTCCTAAAACTCCACTTTTTAACTAAACACAGGTAGCCATACTCGAATTTGACAATTGTGCTAGACTTAAGAAACAATCTACTTCTGTATCGCTTGTAGTAAATAAATTGTTTGAATTTTCAGGACCTGAATGCCGTAATTGCGATGTGGGCGGATGCGTGTCGGTGCAGCGCGCAGATGGTGGGTGCCCAGGGTGCATCTGCAACGGTCTCCTCATGTCCGACTGCCCCCAACTCAACT
Organism: Morinoia aosen; assembly: GCA_030386875.1. Lineage (NCBI taxonomy): Eukaryota > Metazoa > Arthropoda > Malacostraca > Amphipoda > Talitridae > Morinoia > Morinoia aosen. The sequence goes on along the minus strand of CM059580.1, from coordinate 2,660,129 downwards.
GCACCTCGACTTGCGAAGTGAGACCAACTTCCGACGGGTGCTCTGAATGTTTCTGCATCGACTCCGACCAGGAAATTTGTGATCCGATTCCCCCGTGTCCATCGCGGTGCCAAATTCAACTTGGCGGGGGATGCCCCCGTTGTACTTGCCCTGAAGAACTAGGTCCTCAATGTCCCAAGGTGTCCTGTCCCTCAGCATGTAACAAGATCACCAAAGAAGACGGATGTCCAGGATGCGAGTGTCCGCCAGAGGACAAAGTTTGCCCGGAAATGCCAGCTTGTCCTTTAGGATGCATAGACACCTTGGCTGATCCAGCGCTGTCTGGATGTCTGGACTGCAACTGCACCTTACTGGACGATCTGGCTTCCGAGAACCAAATCCTTCCAGAACCAGAGAACCAAGTCCTTCCAGAACCCGTGACACCTCCTGGCTTCAACACGGAAGCCGAACTGGTGACGGATCCCATTGACGACGGCCTGCTGACCACGATGGGAGGTCCGAACCCACAAACAGGAGTCCCAACAGACAACAACACGCCTATGGTTCCCGGTACCGATAACCCAGCGATGCCCAACAACAACATACCAATGGGATCTGATCCTAACATGGTCGGGAACACTCCACAGCAAAACGGTATCCCTGTGACCACCGAAAACGGATCTCCAGGTAACGTTTCCGGTGACAGTCCTAACGTCACCGACCCTAGCAGCCTTGAAGATAACCCTATCAATCCAGTAGATGACCCTAGTATTCTTGTAGATAACCCTAGTGATCACGTAGGTGACCCTAACAGCCCTGACGATGAACCTAACAATCCTGAAGATAACCCTAGCAGTCCCGTAGATGACCCTAACAAACCTGAAGATAACCCTAGAAGTCCCGTAGATGACCCTAACAAACCTGAAGATAACCCTAGCAGTCCTGTAGATGACCCTAACAAACCTGAAGATAACCCTAGCAGTCCCGTAGATGACCCTAACAAACCTGAAGATAACCCTAGCAGTCCCGTAGATGACCCTAACAAACCTGAAGATAACCCTAGCAGTTCCGTAGATGACCCTAACAAACCTGAAGATAACCATAGCAGTCCCGTAGATGACCCTAACAATCCTGAAGATGACCCTAGAAGTCCTGTAGATGACCTTAACAATCCTGAAGAAATCCCTATCAATCCCTTCGATGACCCTAGCAGTCCCGAAGAGAACAAAATGTTTCCAGAAGATAATCCTACCAATTCAGAAGATAACCCGATGAATCCTCAAGATAACCCTACTAGTCCCAGAGATAACCCTAATAAATCAATTGATAAGCCTATCAACCTTGAAGATGACTCAAAAAATCCTGACAACAATCCTACTGATCCTCTGAACAAAGGGAATAATCCAGAGGCTCCAACTGAGTCTGGTATAGGCATGGTCAGCCCTATCAACCCTGCCATTAGTCCTAACAATAATCCTGATAACCCTGACAATAATCCTAACAATAACCCTGTTAACCCTGACAGCAATCCCAATACCCCTGATAACAATCCTAATACCTCCGACTACCCAGACAATATCCCTGAAAGCAACCCCAATGACCCTAGTGATAACCCCAAAAATTCCCCTAACAACGACAACGACCCTGATAACACCAGCAGCAACCCTAATGATCCTAATCGCAACCTTAACAACCCCGTAAATCCCACGGAAAATGCTAATCCTGATAACCCTACTGACCCGATATCCTCTGATGCTAATCCTGATAACATGATTAACCTCAATACTAACACTAACAGCCTGCCAGAGGACCAGAATAATAATTCTAATGATACTCCTGTAAACAATCCTAGCACGAATTCTGTTGTTGATTCTAATTCTCCATCAATAAATCCTGATACCAACAGTATGCCCACTGACCTTAATAATCCGGCCGTTCCGCCAAGTAATCCAAATATTCCTGTTGATAATCCTACTATACCTCAAAACAACTTCATGACTCCTGTGAGCGAGCAAAGCCCAAATAATTTTAACCTGAACCTCAATACCCAAATTGACACTCCTAATGTTCTTCAGAATAACCCACCTGGTCCTCAAAGGAATCCTGCTGAACCACCTGCTGGTAACCCTGCTTCCACTAATGCTGCTTCCCCTCCAGGTACTCCTCTTGCATCCTTCCGACCTTCAGGTCAACCCGACCCCTCTAGCTCGGGTCCAATGAACAACTTCCCTGGGGTCCCCGTAGCCCCACGGATAGGACCTGGACCCATTTCCAACATCCCAGTAGACCCCCAAGTAGGACCTAGACCCAGTCCCAACGCCCCAGTAGACCCGCGGGTAGGACAAACCCAACCTGGACCGAGTCTCAACGCCCCATTAGACCCGCGGGTAGGACAGACCCAACCTAGACCGAGTCCCAACTCCCCTGTAGCCCCACGGGTAGGCAACAGACCCAATATCAACGCCCTTAGTGGGGCCCCCAATCGGCGTAGGCCTCACATCCCGTGCGGAGAAACGTCATGTCCACGGGGCTGCGTTCTGTGTATCCAGAGGAACTCCTGCGGGCGGTGCCTGTGTGGAAACTCTGCTAGGGTGTGCCCTGCTGTACCCGCCTGCGCTCCATCCTGCATCATGCCAGGAAGGGACGGCTGCTTCACCTGTTCCTGTCCTAACCCACAAGGATCCTTCCTCAGAAATCCTGGAGGTTTCCCTCCTCAATCGTTCTTCCCTGGGGCTCCCTCAGGTCAGATTTTCCCTATCAGAGGGTCTACCAACGGAGGCCAGTCCCCGTTCCATCCTGTGATTCGGGTGAACCTTGCCCGACCACAGCGCCCTCGGTCACAGTCCCCAGGACGACTCGCTATCCAGAGCATTCCTCCTGAGCTGCTCGGTGTCAGCAGGTTCCACGTTTCAGGGTGAAGTTTCGCCTAATGAATCAGTTATTACTGTGTAATTCTACTGATTATAGACCCAAATGATTTATGCTCCTCATATCTGTTTAGAAATTGTTTCAACTGCCCAATAGAATTTAGGCCGAATCTAATTACAAAATTAGTGGAGAGATTGCCAGAATAGTTATCATTTCGAAATATTTTTCCAAATTAAATGTACAGCACTCACTTCTTAATAAAAATCCATGTTGTTTGTGTTACGGGCACAAAACGAGAACTCTGCGCTGCGACCATCAGTTGCCCACCCAATCTAATTGTAACTGTTGAAGGGGACAGCCAGTTGAACTTTCTGGATACAACATTTCTACCGTCAAAAATTTGTCCAATTGTTAAATGATGAATAAGTTTACCAGGCCACCCACTGCAGAAGTAGCAACATTTGATCTAAGAAACCGTCAAATGTTTAATTAACCGAGTATTGAGTTTTTATTCCGTCTTATTTTATTGAGTAATTGTGAATATTTTGAATTTTTCTTCCGGCTCATTTTTATCCTTTGTTTTCCTAAGCTGTAAAATCTAGATTCTCCATGACCAATTGTTAATAAGTGTCATATTTGATTTTCACGAACAGAGAAATCTTATAACTTCTCTACGGTTGCAAATATTTTTCGAAGAAAAGAACCGGTGCTGTGCATGTCCTTGGTTAACTTTCCATACGCTGTCCATATAAATAAATTGGTTTAATTGATTGGTATGTGCAATTTTCTCCTTGAACAGAATAGAAACTTTTACAGCATTAAAAATTAAAAACCGCATTAAAATCAAACGAATTTTTTTAAACTTACGTGGATGAAATTAATTATTATTGGTCGTCAAACTAAGAAAAATTGGAAGAAAAAGAAATTATATAAAGAAAAACTACGCACATGAGTACGTTCTCATTCCGGAGCTGCTGCACTGCGAGGTTAGCAAAGATTTGTAAGAAATCCTTTCAATGAAGCTTTTGATCAAACTGTATTCGTAAATAGGTTGAAAGAAACTTTGATGGCATGACTACCCCTTTGATTTTCCCAACGTAAGCACTACCGGTCAACACAAGAAATAAAACGATTTTACGTAGAAACAGGTGAGCTTTGAAGAATATTGAACTAACTTTACTGTGAACGATGCATTTAAGTATATTCCTGACTGGTCTTATTTAATTTTTTATTGACGAGGAAGGCTGAATAACAGTATTTTTTTCAAGAAACGCATTAGATCCCCTCGGTGTTGCAAGAACGAAGTCACCGCAGCTCACAACCCCATCTATGTTGATCAACTTGTAAGAAACACAAAATCGCAACTTTTATACACAAGGAATTAAATTCACTGAAAGCCCTTGCATAGTCTGCATATAATTTTAACTTATTTAAGTATAGAAGATCTGCATACAGGATAGCAAATAAATTGGGATCGCCGTGTAAAGGATCAAGAAAAAGTACCGTTTCAAAAATCTATTTGCTTCTGCGAGCAAGTTATCAAGAATTTTAAATTGTGCGGAAGCTTTGCGCTTGGCGGCAATGGTACGAGTTGGGGGCAGGCTACACGAGCAGCCACCTCACTGCCCAGGCCCGCCGCTCGCCGTTCCAACTCAATCCACAATCCAAGAACTATAAATCGAGCCGGAACTTTGCGCTTGGCGGCAATGGTACGAGTTGGGGGCAGGCTACACGAGCAGCCACCTCACTGCCCAGGCCCGCCGCTCGCCGTTCCAACTCAATCCACAATCCAAGAACTATAAATCGAGCCGGAACTTTGCGCTTGGCGGCAATGGTACGAGTTGGGGGCAGGCTACACGAGCAGCCACCTCACTGCCCAGGCCCGCCGCTCGCCGTTCCAACTCAATCCACAATCCAAGAACTATAAATCGAGCCAGAACTTTGCGCTTGGCGGCAAATGGTACGAGTTTGGGGGCAGGCTACACGAGCAGCCACCTCACTGCCCAGGCCCGCCGCTCGCCGTTCCCTCCTTGAGTCTCCAAGCACTGGAAGTAAAGAATGAGAGTGAACATACAGGTACTTGATCCTTAATTGCCTGAAAAAGAATTTACGTAATTAATTTTAGTTTGTTTGATGAGCCACCATCAAACGCGATCCATCAATATATTGCTCAGAATAATGCGTGATAATGGTTAGAGTCCTAAAGGAAATCTCCATGATATAAATGGCAGGGGTTCGGAAACTTTAGGGGTTTGGCAAGTCCGGCAAGCTTCCTCACCTCAAGGCATAACTCCACGAGATGTAGATCCCCTGGTAGTGGATTTACGTCCGCCTGTCCCCAGTCTGGTAAGTGGACGCAGCGCGGAAGTCAAGCGCCTCCAGCAGGTAAGTGTGGAGCAGCGTGGAAGTCAAGCGCCTCCAGCAGGTAAGCGTGGAGCTGCGTGCTCCCCGTAGATTACGTAGGATATGGCATTAAATGAGCAGTTTACGCCGATGGTGGTGCCCGATTGGAGGTCTGTGAAAAGTCTGATTATTCGGTGCTAATGCACTCTTAAGTATACTTCTTATCGATCGTCAGTCGCTAAGAAGAACGGAAACTGCCGGGCCAAGAATTTGTTCCCTACATCCTGCCCTTTAAATCATGAAAATAATTTTACTAACCTGATGTTCTTAAATCTAGCTTAAATCTAATAGGCGAGCTGGCAGAAGAAAATAAACAAGGCAGCTCGCCGAACCAAGGCTAGAAATTCGTACACAGGAATGTTAAATCTAAGTATAATAGATTCAACTGCAACACGTCATCTCTCGAGTACGCTGTGAGCTAATGTGACCATGCATCGAGTTTTACGTGCTAATAACTACTACGTGGTCATGGACTTCATGAATTATATTTAATCAAATAAGGTCAGTTTCATTCAAAGTTAGAGGTTTGCAATATCGTCGTGTTTGCGTAAGTATTCAATTTGCATAGTCGACAAACATGTTTTTGTTTCTAAAAATCTCGTTGGGTAATAATAATCGAAAATTATACAGAAAGTTATACCTGCCTATTGAACGAACATTTTTTTTAATTTAAGATGAACATTCAGGAAAAAAACGTGCATGACTTATTTTTACCAACGCTTCTGTATTAAAATTTCCATCGAACTGACAAACAGAAATGAGTAAATGAATTTACAATTAGTAGAGAAATAGGACACGAATAAGTTTCGGTAAAAATAATAGTTCTGTCTCAGTTTAAAAATCTTAGATTCTAAATAACCCGTTGTTTTATCTTTTTCAAAGTATGCAAACCCTAAAAAATCGTTAAATGACTGATTTTTTTTAAATTTATTCAAAAAATTTATTAAATACAGCATCAAATATAGAGTAAATTATCCCATTGATCATTCAAAAGCGAAACTAGGTTAAGTGAATTAGGTTAAACATGTGCTCGCGGTGGCCCAGCGGTTAAGGGATCGGATTTGTGTGTTGGAAGTTGCGGGTTCGTATCCCGGCGCTGGCGCTGCGATTTTCTCCGTTGGGTATATATATATAAGGGAAAGCTCAAGCACAATACCCCACTCGACCCAGGTGTCGGAAATGGGTACCGGCTTTACGGGGGAACTGTCATGGTGTCCTATATATATAGGGTTAGTTATAAGACATTTGAAAAACCAATGCTTAAGATCATTTGTATCAGGCTTGATTGGAAATAAAGCATCCCAAAGATACCGGTGTGTAAACTTTAGGTTGTTGGGCGTAGTTCAAGTTTTACTTTGTACAGGGTCGCTAATTTAAACTGCTTCCAAAGTGGGGAGGTTCAGTTTAAAGTTCTTAATTTAGCAAATTAACAGCATTGGTGTTCTTGATAAAGCGAGGTCACCAGCGCGTGGGGACGCGCATTGAATTTACAAGGAATTAAGTATAGCCCCTGCTTCAGCAGGAGTTGCAAGGTGTTCTGGGCTTCTGCCCCTGTTTAATCAAATCTAAACAACGAGCTTTACCACGGACTGGACCAATCAGAAGGAAAAGAAAAGAGATATATATGGTTAGATAATCTGGCCTTTTTATTTGCAGCTGGCAGATTGGTCTCTTCAGGATGAGCTGATGTTGAGGTCCGATCTTGAGTAGGACTGCAACAGGCTCACAGCTGCGTTGGTTATGTGGTGAGTGTATTTGTGGAGAGGGTCGTGTGCATGGTAATCCCGAGGGCTAGAGACGGCAAATAGCGTTACTGATAAATGAGGACGGTTAAACGATCTATTCCCCAAGTTTGATTGAATATTGAATTGTTGGGGAAGCAGCAGTTGACTTAGATGCAACCCAAGGGGCTCAATTCGATGGTTGATGGGGAATGAGGGAAAACTGCATTAACCGTCCATTAATTGAATGATAAGAACAAAGGAGAAGGAGTAGGGAACCCAATGAAGGAGGTAGTTTTTGTAAACATGCCAAGTCTGGCTACCGGGTTATTTTACCCTTTTGATATGATCGGGCAAGGTAGGTGACGTGGCAGTGGAATGTGAAAGTGTCTCGTGGCTTCCTGTACGGGGAGGAGACGCTGGGTGAAAATGCACACGGTATCTTGGGAAACCACATATCAACACAAGCTATGCTGCAAACAATCTGGCATTAACATGCCGCCTCAAAGCGAGGAGTCTCTTCGAAAAACGACCCCCACCAGCACTCTGGCGCCGGAGTGCAAGCGGGGATCAACTTCGGAGCACTGACAATTTGCTCGGAGCCAGATATTTTTCTTAATATTTTTAACGGCATGAAGCTAAAAATTTTACACTAGTAATTCACACAGGCAAAACTTTGCCTGGCGAAACTAAGATGGCATAAGCAGTGAACCGAGTATAATGTCTCACTTAATTAATAGCTAATGGTAAAAATATCTACAGCATCTGCTAATGCAAATTAATAAGGAATTTCTAAACAATACAAATGAAGGAGGGAAAACCTCTATATAAGAAGTTCCGGAGTAAGGTCACAACTATCTCAGCTTAGCACCAGGAAAAATGTTTCCCCAGTTTCATAACTGAAGTAATAATAACTAGTTTGAGTTTTACGTGGAATAACTTAAGTGTTATTCACGCTAGGAATCAATGTACAATGACTAAAATTATAAAATTACCATCTAAATAACCCTAAAAAACACCACTAATATTTAAATGTATAAATACTGATTCTATTAGGAAAAACAGGCGGTAAAATGTGCTTGGTATTTACAAGGATAGTTCTGATTAACCATCATAACAAAGATTCACTCAAAAATTGGTTAAGAATGGTTTTTAATGTTGACTGTAAAAAAACTAAAACATTGTAATTATATCAAAACCCTACTTAATTGAAAATACAGCTGTGACAACAAGGTTTATAATTGATGCAATGCCTAACTTTATTAAGAAAGGTACAGCTGTAGATAAACAAATGATAATTGATGCAAGCCTAACTTCATTAAGAAAGGTACAGCTGTAGATATTAAAAATGATAATTTATGATTGCTTCACACCCTAAAAAACACACTTGATTACAATGCCCGACAGTAAAATGAAATAATCAAAATTCTAGCTACTGCAGTGTCAAAAGTTAATTGAATTATAATGCTAACTGAACTGGTAAAAATACCAGTGCGAATCCGTTAAATTAAACAAATTCCAATTGGGATCTGATGCTAAAGTGAATATGCAAGTTTGCACGGCTAAATTAATTCAGGGAAAAACACTGACGAAATGGCGCAGTGAACTTGAAGCTTGTGCCTAACTACACCGGCACAGATAAACACAGTGAATGTTCCTAAGACACAATAACGAGCGCTCCCTAACACGGAACAAGTTAAGACACAACACAGGAAAGTTAAGACATAATACACACTTAACATTAACACAAAAAAAAAAAAACAAAACCGTTTATTTCCAAGTTGTCACATGAGATACATATGCCAACATATTGGCTTTTAAGAGTTCCTTAATATAAGACGTCCTAAAACAAAAGATCCATACGAGGAGTATTAATTGACAAACCATCCGAGGTGTAAAAATAGATAAGCCATACGAGGCATAATAATCGACAAACTATATGAGGTGTGCTAATAGATAAACTATCAGAGGTGTACAAATAGATAGACCATACGAGGCATATTAATAGACATAATATACGAGGCGTACTATAATAGACAAACCACACGTGGTGTACTTACAATTGCCCCTCTGGGGCCCAAGCACTAACACAGGAGAATTGAATACGAGAATGACGCCTCTGCCTGAAAATGGCTATCTGAACTTGCGAAATGGTTCTACGTAATGTTTCCAACGGAAGTGACGGGCGGAAACGTAGTCGGAAAATATTTTCGAAAGACATTTTTTTATAACATTTTGGGTTTTAACGAATAAATTCGGTCTTGTAAATTTTTAAAAATAATTACATTTGTATAATTTAATTTTAGGATGTTAGTTTTTAATATTTTATGAAATTAGGCTGAAGTGCGGCTGAGGGCGATCACTACAGCTACCCCCCAACGCATTTAGACCGAAAGGTCTGGTAACAGTGAAGCTGTTACTTGTAAGATGCTCGAGGGAGTTACAAAGGGAAGTTCCCAAACGAAAGCTTGACAGAGGAAAATAGATGAAAATAGTGGAAGGTTAACTCTGGAACTATGAAAGTTTCAGCTCGGATCCCCAACTGGGACCGTAAAAGAATCTGTGAGGTTAGCATCACTGGGCATACAGATGCCAGAGTATCCGCCGAAATGGAAGCGCCCGAATTACCTGATTCCGACTGCGTTCTTTGAACGGTGTAACGGGGAATCTAGAATTGGTCGACTTCCACGACTTTGGAACTCAAAGCGAACTACGACGTACGATTTCGTTGGCTCGACAGGTGTTGACCTGAGGCGAAATCGCAGTCTGGGTTTGTGAAATTATGCCCTCAAAAAGAATATAAAAGATCAGTTCCTTACTTTCCCAAAACACATATGCCGGTTAAATACAGCAAATGTGCGACGTAAGTCGTTTGTACAGCCTCCCTAGGCAACGTGCGTGCTCCTCAGGCGTCCCCAAGGCTTCAAGCACACCGACCAGACGGCGATACAAAAATTGGGAGATCGGGTAAGAGCTTGGTAGTTGGGCTACGGAGGAACTTACAAAAGACCAACGGTGCACATCCGGCAGTCCCTTGCAACGATCGCAGCGTTGAAATTTATGGTTGGGGAACATATTTGAAAAAAATAAGTCAATTGCTCAGAATGACAAGTTGGTGTTTCGTACACGTTATTTAATTTGGTGCTTCAGTAGCAATGGTGCTGCAGTAGCAATGGAAATTTCGAAGGTTATTAGTAAGGAGCTTCAGTAGCAATGGAAAAATAATCCTAGAAGGTCTCCTATGGTTTGCTTCAGTAGCAATGGAAATGCATGAAGAGTTTCGTAAAAGGTGGCTTCAGTAGCAATGGAAAAACATGAAAAATTTGTGAGAATAGGCTGCAGTAGCAATAACTTATTATTAGGGAAGAGTTTAGAGAGGAAATACTATGTTTGACTACTGAGAGTAGAGAAAAAAAGATGGAAAGGAAAACTACCTCCTCCAAGGTTCAACATGCAACAGCTGCAAACAGCCTCGACATGCGCTCAAAAACCTCCAAATGATGGCTGCGGCAACCCAGTTGTTTGATTATTTATCTAGCTCTGAGGATTCACCAATGTAAACTTTAGGTTGATAGGCGTAACTCAAGTTTACTTTAGACAGGTTTGAATACTTGGATAAAGGGTCAACAAATCAACTTTTTCCAAAGTGGGAATTTGGCTAAATGACTTGCATTTGGAAGCTTTAAAATCAAGTTGTTAGAATGTTATGATGATCTAGATGTGAGAGTTAAGGTTGATATTGAGGAATTTATCAAGTGACAAGGAAGATGTTCTTTTGATAATGGCGAGGTCACCAGCGCGTTGGAACGCGCATTGAATTACTTTGGTTTGCAAGACTCAGAAGGAGTTAAGGATGGGGTTCGGACGCAAAATTTCTAGCGTCTAATAATCCATGAAACAACAAAATTACCACAAGCCAACACCGGGGGAAAATAAGAGAATAGTTTCACTCGCCGGTATGGGATTTATTGAGGAGAAGGTTGAACGCCGAAGTGCGAAGCTTGATTTTTGTTCGAGAGACGTCCTTGGGGAGAGTCCGAGGAGGTTGCAGGACTTCAGACGATTCGTTCAGCTCAGGCTTGCGAAGCGCGTGCTGGAGTGTGAAGTCGATGCTGGAGTAAGTGTGGGAGGTTCCGACACTAAGTGAGTAGTGAATCGAGTGCTGCGTATGGGATTTGTTACCGGTTGGGAAAACTCGGTAAGAAATAGGGACTCTCGACCAAATGGTCTCAACTGGAGATTTTAGCGGCTTAGGTGCAGGGATGCAGGCCTTCCAGTATAGTGAAATTTGAACAGGAGGAGCAACTTGGAGAAGAAACTCGGAGGAGGTAAGCTCCTTAAATTAAGTTAGGGTTTGGTTTCATACGTGTTTGTGAGTGCATGAATGTGTGGTCCAGTCGATCCTGTCAGGGGACATCGTGCTGGATTATTTGAACAAAAAAAAAACGAGTCTATTCATACACATGTGCAAGACTGCTGCATCTGCTACTTACAGGAAGAACAATGGCAGAAGTTAGTGCTAAGGTCAGTGCGCAGCTCCAGCGCCCGAGCTGCACCCGGAATCATCTTAACACACAGAACCGGTGTTCGAGACCAACTGGTCATAAGCTCTATCCTGATATCCAAAGCAGTGACACAACTGAGTTTAAATGAACTACAGCCAAAAATAGCTAAAGCACTGAGGTAATTAGGTAATTAATGTACTAAAATATAAGTATGAAAAAAGGTGAAGTCTCTATACTCTATTATTCAGATGAGCAAGAGTTGCAGCAAAATGACATAAAAAATAGTAGCATATAAAAAGACGACAGTAACAACAACTAGAGATGGACAAAGTTACAGTGATTTACAAAGGCTCAATTAAATTCTTGGAAAAATATTGAAAGATTGTAATATAGCGAGTAGTGTAAGTTCTAGTTAGAGAGACCATAAGTTGGCAACGCTCGAGAGAGCAACACTCGCAAGTCAGTCTGCGATTGGCCTCGGGTTCAACAACAAGTACATGTTGACCGAGTGTGTAAATAATTACCATACTGTGGTTGGTATCTAACTTCTTAAGTTCTAAACTAATGTACTAATTCTATTCTACGCTATTCTACATATTTCCCGTCTATCTCCGCTCTACTCTTGCTAGCCACAGTATTGAAAATGGAGTATTAAGTTAAGGTATCCAAGAGGTGAGTGAACTATTTACCTAAATTGCTGTGTCATTGCAATTGTCTATTTTGTGCAGTACTCTATCTATGTTGTCTATGTGGAACCTATGCTGTGCTCTAGTGTAGGGCTATCCACTCTATAATACTGGCGACGAGGATTATTTTTTGTAGAACTATTGGGAGAGGCTAGACTAATGAAGGAACTCAGAATTTATATTATTCAGTGACTAGAGTATTGAAGCTGTAAATTTGTGATTTTTTTTTAACAAGGGGTATTATTACAGCCTCTTGAATTGGCTACTCTTGCAACTGATATTGTTGCTACTACTATTTCAGGTAGATATCTGACAATTAGCTGTAAAGCTGGGTAAAAATGCCAATGCTAGGCTCAGTGGGAGAATTCAATCCTTTAGAGGAAGAATTCCCAGAATATGAAGTCAGGCTAAACTGTTTCCTTAGTATTAATAAAGTGGAAGATTCAAATAAAGCTAAAACATTTATTGCTCTGGTGGGTCCTAAAATTGTTAGGTTAGCCAAAGACCTACTCTCACCTAAAAGACTTTTAGATGCTACCTATGAGGAGATCATGGAAGCGTTAAGACGGCATTTTAAGCCGACACGCAACCAGATCTTTGAAAGGTTTGGGTTCCATAAGCGGAACCAGAAACAAGGGGAGAGCATTGCTGATTTTGTGGCTAGCTTAAAGGCCCTTTCAGACACCTGTAATTTCAAACAGGAAGTTCTGGAAGAAACTCTGCTAGATAGGTTAATACTGGGTGTGGCCAGTAATGATGTTCAAAATTGTTTGCTTAATGAAAATGACCTCACATGGAAAAAAGCCGTGGATCTGGCAACTGCCAAAGAAACTCAACTGAGGGAGACGGTTGTGTTAAGGCAACCTAATTCCATTCTAAATGTGGGCCAGCATAGAGTAAAGCAAACTGCTATTAAGCCTCAGGGCAAAACTCAGGCTCAAGCTAGCCCCAAATCAGCATGCAGCGGCTGTGGTAATCTGCACTGGCGTAGAGATTGCCCCTATAAAGACAGTGTTTGTCATGGTTGTGGCCAAAAAGGCCATCTTAAGAAGTGTTGCTTTAAATTGAAAAATCAAAATTCTGCTAAAGGCAACAAAAATAATTTTGTGCATGCTATGCATGAAAAAAGGGGGAGGGAACACCACCCTAACCCTAATAGAACTAACAATGCAACCTGTGCAGACTATCCAGTTGCTAATCTAGGCTGTTATGGAGAGATTTTCTCAATAGCCGAGGAAATGAAACCCCCAATCGAAATAAAATTGTTACTAAATGGTGTGCCATTAGAGATGGAGGTAGATACAGGTGCCGCCAGGTCTATCCTTTCAATGGCCACCTACTCTAAAATACCAGCTAAGTCAAGACCCGAGCTGAGACCTTCTGATGTTAAGCTTAGGACTTATGGGGGAGCGGAGCTAGTAGTTTGCGGAGAGATTAGGGCTAACATCCAGCGTGAATCTGGTAATATGGTTCCTCAACTAGCAACTATTGTGATTGTAGACAGGAAGGGGCCAGCTTTGCTGGGTAGGGACCTGATTGATTCCCTTGGGCTAACTATAGTATCAAATAATGTCAACAAATTGACTACCTGCCCTGAAGAGTTAGCAAATAAATTCCCTGACCTTTTTCAACCGGGTCTAGGTTGCTTTAAGGGAAGGAATTTCAAAATAGAAGTGGATCCAGCCATACCACCAAAATTTTGTAAGGCCAGGAACGTGCCTTACACACTGAGACCTAAGGTGGAGGCAGAACTTGATAGACTGGTGCAGGAAGGTATCCTCACCCCTGTACAATACTCGAGATGGGCAGCGGCGATTGTCCCTGTGCTCAAGGCTGATCAAAGCATCCGCATCTGTGGGGACTACAAATTAACAGTCAACAGAGCCACTAGGCTTGATACCTACCCTATACCCAGAGTGGAAGATCTATTTAGCGGGTTAGCAGGAGGAGTTATATACTCCAAGCTAGATATGTCTCAGGCATACGCTCAACTACCCTTGGATGAAGACTCCAAGGAACTCACGGTAATAAACACCCACAGAGGTTTATTTGCCTACAACCGTCTCAGTTTTGGAATTGCGTCCGCACCTGGAATCTTTCAGCGTGCCATGGAAGGACTATTGCAGGGCCTCCCAGGAGTGTTCTGCTACCTGGATGACGTCCTGGTGAGTGCCACTAATGAGCAAGAGCACAACAAGCGTCTCTATCAAGTCTTATCTAAACTACAGGAGGCAGGACTAAAACTGAAAATGGATAAATGCCAAATTGGAGTGCCACAGGTATCCTACCTTGGATACCAAATTGACAAGGATGGATTGCACCCCACTGCAGAGAAGGTAGCAGCAATCCAGAAGGCACCAGCCCCTACTAATGTAACTCAACTGAGAGCCTACCTTGGGCTGCTAAATTTCTATAGGAAATTTCTAAAATCATCTGCAACTATGCTGGAGCCCCTAAATACCTTACTGAGAGACAAAACCCCTTGGAAATGGGATGCAGGTCAGGAGAGAGCCTTCCAGAAATCTAAACAAGCCCTCCTGGACTCTCAGACTCTAGTCCATTTTGACCCTCGGAAACCCATAGTGGTAGTGGCGGACAGTAGTGCGTATGGTGTGGGAGCGGTGCTGTGTCACCTTATTGATGGGATTGAACGCCCCGCCTATTTTGCCTCCCGAACTCTAACAGCAACAGAACGCAACTACTCTCAAACTGAGAAAGAAGCCCTAGCTATGGTGTTCGCACTTCGAAAATTTCATTGCTACCTGTGGGGACAGGATTTCACTGTGGTTACGGACCACAAACCTTTGTTAGGACTATTTGATCCGGGTAGAAGCATTCCTCCGATGGCATCCGGGCGCATTCAAAGGTGGGCTTTACTACTGCAGTCCTACAAGTTCACCTTGCGTCACCGGTCCGGCGTGCTGTTGGGCACAGCTGATGCTCTCAGTCGTCTACCTTTGACAACTCCCGAGGAAGCCACACCTATTCCTGCGGAATGGACGTCCTTAGTTAATTTCCTTGAGTCAGCTCCAGTCACCAGCACCCACATCCGCGACGGCACCCTAAGGGACCCAGTACTTTCAAAGGTATACAAATACTGCCAAGTAGGCTGGCCTTCGACGGTAATTGGTGACCCTGATCTCGCTCCGTATACTAGGAGGCGAGACGAATTGTCCACACAAAATGGCTGTGTGCTCTGGGGAGCAAGAATTATTGTACCCCAAGCTCTCAGACAAGCCATTGTGGACGAACTGCACTCTGGCCATGCTGGATCATCCAGGATGAAGGAGTTAGCTCGCAGCTATGTATGGTGGCCGCTGCTGGACAAAGATCTAGAAGAAACGACTAAGTCATGCAGCGAGTGCCTGAGCACTCGAGCTGCACCAACGAAAGCTGAACTCCATCTGTGGGAATGGCCTGCGAAGCCTTGGCATCGCATACACATTGACTACGCGGGCCCAATGGATGGAAAATACTATCTAGTGATCGTGGATGCACACTCTAAGTGGGTTGAAATTTTTCCCACATCTACTACAACCTCTAGCGAAACGATCTCGTGCCTGAAACACACTTTTGCGACATTTGGATTTCCAGTAACAATTGTTTCTGACAATGCAACGTGTTTCACATCGGCTGAATTCCAAGAATTTGTGAAGGCATGTGGTATGCGACATATTACGAGCGCACCATACCACCCTTCAACTAATGGACTGGCAGAGCGCATGGTACAAACTTTCAAGAAGAATATACGAAAGTCAACGGAACCCCTACGCCTAGCACTAGACAGGTTTCTGTTCAACTATCGGCTGATACCCCACACGACAACAGGTGTTACGCCCGCCGAACTGATGTTAGGCAGAAAAGTTCGCTCTCGTCTTGATCTGCTTTGGCCGTCAGAAGCAATCGCGTCCAAAGTTGCTCAACGCCAGGACGCTCAGAAAAGATACCACCCAGGGTCTCGCGCGGTTGATATTCCGCCGGAGTCTCCTGTGATGGTCCGTCAATACACGCCGGGTTCCCCAAAATGGACCCCTGCTACCACCATTGAGAAAACAGGCCCGGTATCCTACAAGTGCCAACTGAAGGGGGGAGAAGTCATTCGTCGACACCAGGACCAAGTTATTACCTGCTCGAACACCATCCCTGAACCCTTGGAACAACCTACGGAGGAAACCGTCTTGTTTCCACAACCTGCTCAAAATTCATACCCACCACCTCCGACCAATGAACCTGACACCGGAACACCTGATTACCCGACTCCCACCCAGGAGGCTAGGATGCACGAGCCTCCAAGTGCTAACATCTCACGCAGGTCTACCCGGGCTCGGAAGCCTGTGGTGAGAATGGACCTTTAGGATTGACTATATTGAATAAGGGGACGGGGGATACAGGGGGAGGGTTTCTAATTAAGGAGGGAGGGGTGTAATATAGCGAGTAGTGTAAGTTCTAGTTAGAGAGACCATAAGTTGGCAACGCTCGAGAGAGCAACACTCGCAAGTCAGTCTGCGATTGGCCTCGGGTTCAACAACAAGTACATGTTGACCGAGTGTGTAAATAATTACCATACTGTGGTTGGTATCTAACTTCTTAAGTTCTAAACTAATGTACTAATTCTATTCTACGCTATTCTATATATTTCCCGTCTATCTCCGCTCTACTCTTGCTAGCCACAGTATTGAAAATGGAGTATTAAGTTAAGGTATCCAAGAGGTGAGTGAACTATTTACCTAAATTGCTGTGTCATTGCAATTGTCTATTTTGTGCAGTACTCTATCTATGTTGTCTATGTGGAACCTATGCTGTGCTCTAGTGTAGGGCTATCCACTCTATAATAAAGATAAGAACACTGATTTCTGTAATTATTTCAAACCCTACTTAATTGAAAATACAGCTGTGACAACAAGGTTTATAATTGATGCAATGCCTAACTTTATTAAGAAACGTACAGCTGTAGATATAAAAAATGATAATTGATGCAAGCCTAACTTCATTAAGAAAGGTACAGCTGTAGATATTAAAAATGATAATTTATGATTGCTTCACACCCTAAAAAACACACTTGATTACAATGTCCGACAGTAAAATGAAATAATCAAAATTCTAGCTACTGCAGTGTCAAAAGTTAATTGGATTATAATGCTAACTAAACTGGTAAAAATACCAGTGCGAATCCGTTAAATTAAACAAATTCCAATTGAAATCTGATGCTAAAGTGAATATGCAAGTTTGCACGGCTAAATTAATTCAGGGAAAAACACTGACGAAATGGCGCAGTGAACTTGAAGCTTGTGCCTAACTACACCGGCACAGATAAACACAGTGAATGTTCCTAAGACACAATACACACTCAACATTAACACTTGATACTTACAATTGCCCCTCTGGGGCCCAAGCACTAACACAGGAGAATTGAATACGAGAATGACGCCTCTGCCTGAAAATGGCTATCTGAACTTGCGAAATGGTTCTACGTAATGTTTCCAACGGAAGTGACGGGCGGAAACGTAGTCGGAAAATATTTTCGAAAGACATTTTTTGTTACATTTTGGGTTTTAACGAATAAATTCGGTCTTGTAAATTTATAAAAATAATTACATTTGTATAATTTAATTTTAGGATGTTAGTTTTTAATATTTTATGAAATTAGGCTGAAGTCCGGCTGAGGGCGATAACTACAGATGTTTGTTTGTTATTGTACACCTTAGAATAACGTGGTAGTACATCCCCGAAGGCCCCGACGCTGTCGGCCCTCAATTTCAAGTTCAAGTTCAAGTTCAAGTAGGCTGCTCTATAAATCACTGAACTTATTCGGGCCCACAGTTAGATATTCTCTAGTTTGACCAATGTGCTAGACTTAAGAAACATTCTACCTCTAAATCACCTGTGGGAAATAAATTTTTTAAATTGTCTAAATTGTTTATATCTAACGATCATAATGAAAGCCATGATACGAATTTAGAATAAGATTTTGATTGATTGTTTTTATGTATAGGGGTTTATCAATATGCATTACATTACTATACAACAATATGCATTATATAAATAATCTTGACTATTGTGAAATTATGACTAGGTAAGTCGACGATTGCGGATCTTTCCATTGATGTTTACCTCTGTCCTAGTTTAGAGCACGTGGATCGTGGGATAATTACTAAATTTACTTGACAACAAGTATGAAATATTAACAAGGATTGTACGAGAACACTGTAGGTGCCCTCTGATTGTGATGGGTGACATGAATGGCCATGTTGGTATACTTGGTGAGCCAGTGAATGCAAATGGACAAAAATTGATAGATTTTTGTGATGAGAATGAACTTGAAAACCTGAATGTCACAATAGGAAATGGCTTGCATACATGGCAAAGCAGGGAATGGAAAACTGCAATTGACTATATGATTGTGAATAGTAGAGCAAGAGAGTGTGTCAATGAAATGTTTGTAGATGAAGATGATTTTGATATTGATAGTGACCATAAAATGCTTGTGCTTGAATATAACTGGGGTAGAAAGGACTCAATGCAAAAGGTCAGTAGTGTGAAAGAAAGTTGGCAGATAAAAAAGGCAAACTGGGAAGAATTTAAGAATGAATTGAGTAGGTATAACTGGAACAGGTGTGGAAATGTAAATGACCTAAATGGTGAGATTGCAAGAACCTTGTATGATGTGGCAGAGCAAAAGATTGGTAGAATAAAATGTAAGAAAGGGACAGGGAATGCCAGGTGGTTTACAAGTGAGATAAAGAAAGAACGAATGAGAAGAAAGACTTTAAATAAGAAACAACGCAGTATGAGGAAAATGTATGAAAGAAACAGAATTACTGAGGATGAATGGCAGAGTGCATGGAATGAGTACAAGGACCAGCAGAAGAAAGTAAGGAGAATGATTAATGAGGCTAGAGTTAAAGAGGAGAGACACCAAGTTGAAAATCTAAGAAAGAAAGGTCCGGATGGAATAAAAGATTGGTATAAGTTTATACAAGGTAATGATAGAAGTAGTGAAGTTCAAGTTGATGAATTAGTAGTTAATGGTTGCAGTGTGCAAGATAGGATGCAACTGGTGAAAGCAGTTGAAGAATACTGGGAGGACATTGGTGGAATGAATGAGCAGGTTACAGATAATGCACCCATAAATTTTCTGATTGATGAACGTGAACTGCAAATGGAAGACGAAATCACTTGTGAAGAGATTGTAAGTTTTTTGAAGAAAGTGAAAAATGGAAAGGCATGTGGCCCTGATAAGATCCCATATGAGTTCTATAAATTTGGAGGAGAGAATGTGGTCAGTATGTTGAAATGTTTATTTGATGAGATATGGAAGAGTGAAAGAGTACCGGATGACTGGAACAAGTGTAATGTAGTTCTGTTGCATAAGGGTGGACATAAGAGTATGAAAGAACTTAAAAATTACAGACCAATTGCACTGGGTGACACTGTATGTAAGATATTTTGTGGTATTTTGAATGAGAGAATGAAAAATTT
This sequence comes from Morinoia aosen, assembly GCA_030386875.1. Lineage (NCBI taxonomy): Eukaryota > Metazoa > Arthropoda > Malacostraca > Amphipoda > Talitridae > Morinoia > Morinoia aosen. The sequence continues at coordinate 2,640,488 of CM059580.1, read as the reverse complement.
AGTTGAGGAATTAGGAGTCCTAGGTGAAGAACAGAATGGTTTTAGGCAGGATAGACGTGGGGAAGATAATCTGTTTGTAGTGAGTGAAATAATTGAGCGAATGAGGAAGGATGATAAGAAGGTGTATTTAGCATTCCTGGATATTGAAAAAGCGTATGACAGAGTGGATCGGGTTAGGCTCTTTGAAGTTCTGAGAAAAGTTGGGTTTAGCAGGAAAATAGTAAAAATTGTACAAAGTCTGTATGAGAACACAAGCGCTATATACAGGTTAGGAAATTTGGAAACGGGGCAAGTGAGGAGTGTTAGAGGAGTGAGACAGGGCTGTACTCTGTCTCCCCTGTTGTTTGGATTGTACACAGAAGAATTAGCAGTTCGACTGAGAAGGAGTGGCTTAGGACTGAAAGTTGGTAATGAGAGACTGAGCTGTTTGTTGTATGCTGATGATGTGGTTGTGGTTAGTGGATGTGGACATGAACTGCAAAGGATGCTTGACATTGTGAACGGATATAGTACAGATTTCAAGATGAACTTCGGTGCCGACAAAAGCAAGGTTATGGTTATAAATAGTGATGAGACTGATAGAGACAGACTGTGGAATATTGGAGAAATCAGAATAGGTAGAACAAAAGAATACAAATATCTAGGTTGTATGATAAGTGAAGATGGATGCACTAGAACTAAGGGTGAGAAAGTGGCAAAAGCTATGCAGTGGAGTGGACGATTAAGTAGCGTGGCCAGATACAGAGCAAACAAGTATGAATGTGTGAGAGGAATGTGGAAGTATGTTGCTGTACCTAGTGTCATGTATGGTATGAGTGCTCTTGCCTGGAATGGAAGTGATCTTGAAAAGCTGGATGTAATACAAAATAAGGTAGGACGGTTAGCATTGGGTGCTCCAAAATGGACAGCTACAGAAGCCATTAGAGGTGACCTTGGGTGGAGCCTATTTTCGGAAAGAATGATGAAGGCAGTGCTGAATTATAAGGTGAGAATTGAAAGAATGCAGAATAGCAGATGGGTAAAGCGAATTTTTGAATGGAATCTGAGTGTAAGCTATTGGGAGAAAGTGTGTTGGGGGCATGCAAGGAAGCTTAGTATGCAAAAGATTATTCATGTTAGAATTGGGAGACCTGTGGATGACTGGAGTTTAATAAATCCTGGAGGTGTAGGGCCTGAGTGGGACTGCAAGAGGTGGAAGAAAGAGATTGAGAGGAAAACAAAAGAGTATGGATTGAATAAGTGGAGGCTTAGCATGGTGCGGAAGCCTACACTTGACTGGTATATGAAAAAAGAAGCACCCAAGTTTGAGATGTTCTATGATGGTAGTTTTGGAAGTCAACTCTTGTTTGCTGTGAGATGTAAGTCATTGAGTGTGAACAGACGTACATGGAGGTGGAATGAGAATAATAACAGATTATGTCGGCAGTGTATTAGTGGAGTGGAGGAAACAATTGAGCATTTTGTGCTGGAATGTAGTAAGTATGAGCAAGAGAGAGAAAGTTTTATGAATGTGGTGCATGAGCAGTATGGAGAGAATGAGTGGTATGCCAGATGTGCTGAAGATGATTGCGGTATGAGCTGTCTTGCTGGATTGGATCAGGAGTGCAATTTGAGTATCATTGAAGCTATGAAATTGTTTCTTGTGCGTGCCTGGAGTAAGAGACAGTGACTGGAATGAGCCAGTCAGGTAGAATGGTCAGTAATGACCCAATATGCCTGGGGATGGTGTTTTGACGCACTGGCTATCCCAGTGGCGCCATCCAATGGCAGCTTGTGACAAGGATTGGTAAATCCTGAGTAGTTTAGTGGACAAGTCTGGTACCAGGCGCTGAACTCTTTGTATGATAACTGTGGAGGGAATTGTAGGCCGTTACAAAGGCCCCGACGCTGTCGGCCCTCAATTTCAAGTTCAAGTTCAAGTTGAGATCGTGCGTTGGGAGAGAACATACGATTTTTGCAGAGCCTCTACGTTAACTAATAAAATAACTTATAATTATAAATAAAGTTTTTAATAGTTGTGTCTATAAAGTTTTTCTCTGTTGTAAGGTAAGTCCAAATTTATTAATTTTCAGCTAATGATTGAGACGTTTTTTGTAAAATCTTAACTTGAAAGTGTCAAGTGAACTATTATGCAGAGGCCGAATTCCACAGTGGCTGCTCGAGGAATAAATTTTGGCTATTAAAAGCTTGTTTTTATTCATTTTTGTTATTTTATAGCAAAGATACTCTATTGGAAATGAACTTTTTTCTTTTCTTAGAGAGATTGGAAATGGAACTCATCAGTTTCACTAACGTTTTCAGATAGGTAGAACCTCTGAAAATAGGGTAAATGTGTAGCATTGAAAAAGCGTATGACAGAGTGGATCGGATTAGGCTCTTTGAAGTTTTGAGAAAAGTTGGGTTTAGCAGAAAAATAGTAAAAATTGTACAAAGTCTGTATGAGAACACAAGTGCTAACCCTATATACAGGTTAGGAAATTTGGAAACGGGGCAAGTGAGGAGTGAGACAGGGCTGTACTCTGTCTTCCCTGTTGTTTGGATTGTACACAGAAGAATTAGCAGTTCGACTGAGAAGGAGTGGCTTAGGACTGAAAGTTGGTAATGAGAGACTGAGCTGTTTGTTGTATGCTGATGATGTGGTTGTGGTTAGTGAATGTGGACATGAACTGCAAAGGATGCTTGACATTGTGAACGGATATAGTACAGATTTCAAGATGAACTTCGATGCCAACAAAAGCAAGGTTATGGTTATAAATAGTGATGAGACTGATAGACAGACTGTGGAATATTCAAGAAATCAGAATAGGTAGAACAAAAGAATACAAATATCTTGGTTGTATGATAAGTGAAGATGGATGCACTAGAACTAAGGGTGTACTAGAGATGGATGTACTAGAACTAAAGGTGAGAAAGTGGCTAAAGCAATGCAGTAGAGTGGACGGTTAGGTAGTGTGGCCAGATACAGAGCAAACAAGTACGAATATGTGAGAGGAATGTGGAAGTATGTTGCTGTACCTAGTGTCATGTATGGTATGAGTGCTCTTGCTTGGAATGGAAGTGATCTTGAAAAGCTGGATGTGATACAAAATAAGGTAGGACGCGTAGCATTGGACGCTCCAAAATGGACAGCTATAGAAGCCATTAGAGGTGACCTAGGGTGGAGCCTATTTTCAGAAAGAATGATGAAAGCAGTGCTGAATTATAAGGTGAGAATTGAAAGAATGCAGAATAGCAGGTGGGTAAGGCAAATCTTTGAATGGAATCTGAGAGTAAGCTATTGGGAGGAAGTATGTTGGGGGCATGCAAGGAAACTCAGTATACAAAAGATTATTCATGTTAGAATTGGGAGACCTGTGGATGACTGGAGTTTAATAAATGTTGGAGGTGTAGGGCCTGAGTGGGACTGCAAGAGGTGGAAGAAAGAGATTGAGAGACAAACAAAAGAGTATGGATTGAATAAGTGGAAGCTTAGCATGATGCAGAAGCCTACACTTAACTGGTATATGAAAAAGAAAGCACCTAAGTTTGAGCTGTTCTATGATGGAAGTTTTGGAAGTCAACTCTTGTTTGCTGTGAGATGTAAGTCATTGAGTGTGAACAGACGTACATGGAGATGGAATGAGAATAATAACAGATTATGTCAGCAGTGTAATAGAGGAGTAGAGGAAACAATTGAGCATTTTGTGCTGGAATGTAGTAAGTATGAGCAAGAGAGAGAGAGTTTTATGAATGTGGTGTCTGAGCAGTATGGAGAGAATGAGTGAAATGCCAGATATGCTGAAGATGATTGCGGTATAAGCTGTCTTGCTGGATTGGATCAGGAGTGTAATGCAAGTATCACTGAGGCTATGAAAGTGTTTCTTGTGCGTGCCTGGAGTAAGAGACAGTGACTGGAATGAGCCAGTCTGGTAGAATGGGCTGCAATGACCCAATGTGCCGGGGGATGGTGTTTTGACACACTGGCTGTCCCGGTGATGCCTTCCAATGGAGGCTAGTGACAAGGATCGTAGATCCTGAGTAGTTTAGTGGACAAGTCTGGTACCAGGCGCTGAACTCTTTGTGTGAAAATTGTGGAGGGAATTGTAGGCCGTTACAAAGGCCCCGACACTGTCGGCCCTCAAGTTCAAGTTCAAGGGTGAGAAAGTGGCAAAAGCTATGCAGTGGAGTGGTCGGTTAAGTAGTGTGGCCAGATACAGAGCAAACAAGTATGAATGTGTGAGAGGAATGTGGAAGTATGTTGCTGTACCTAGTGTCATGTATGGTATGAGTGCTCTTGCCTGGAATGGAAGTGATCTTGAGAAGCTGGATGTAATACAAAATAAGGTAGGACGGTTAGCATTGGGTGCTCCGAAATGGACAGCTACAGAAGCCATTAGAGGGGACCTTGGGTGGAGCCTATTTTCAGAAAGAATGATGAAAGCGGTGCTGAATTATAAAGTGAGAATTGAAAGAATGCAGAATAGTAGATGGTTAAAGCGAATTTTTTAATGGAACCTGAGTGTAAGCTATTGGGAGAAAGTGTGTTGGAGGCATGCAAGGAAGCTTAATATGCAAAAGATTATTCATGTTAGAATTGGAAGACCTGTGGATGACTGGAGTTTAATAAATCCTGGAGGTGTAGGGCCTGAGTGGGACTGCAAGAGGTGGAAGAAAGAGATTGAGAGACAAACAAAAGAGTATGGATTGAATAAGTGGAGGCTTAGCATGATGCGGAAGCCTACACTTGACTGGTATATGAAAAAAGAAGCACCTAAGTTTGAGATGTTCTATGATGGTAGTTTTGGAAGTCAACTCTTGTTTGCTGTAAGATGTAAGTCATTGAGTGTGAACAGACGTACATAGAGGTGGAATGAGAATAATAACAGATTATGTCAGCAGTGTATTAGTAGAGTGGAGGAAACAATTGAGCATTTTGTGCTGGAATGTAGTAAGTATGAGCAAGAGAGAGAAAGTTTTATGAATGTGGTGCTTGAGCAGTATGGAGAGAATGAGTGGTATGCCAGATGTGCTGAAGATGATTGCGGTATGAGCTGTCTTGCTGGATTGGATCAGGAGTGTAATTTGAGTATCATTGAAGCTATGAAAATGTTTCTTGTGCGTGCCTGGAGTAAGAGACAGTGACTGGAATGAGCCAGTCAGGTAGAATGGTCAGTAATGACCCAATATGCCTGGGGATGGTGTTTTGACACACTGGCTATCCCAGTGATGCCATCCAATGGCAGCTTGTGACAAGGATTGGTAGATCCTGAGTAGTTTAGTGGACAAGTCTGGTACCAGGCGCTGAACTCTTGGTGTGAAAATTGTGGAGGGAATTGTAGGCCGTTACTAAGGCCCCGACGCTGTCCGCCCTCAATTTCAAGTTCAAGTTCATTGGTCAGTAATTGATTTCCAATTTTTGGTGTCTAAAAGTAGGTAATTAGATCTAAATGAACAATTTTTCTTCTATGCACTTTCCGTCTGAAATAATTATATTACGAGTTATAGTGGTAGGTTCAGTTTTGTCTTTGATGACAAATGCGCTCAAATAAACAGCTACTCATCAATTTTAGAATTTTTGTTGCTTGAATCATGGTAATAACATCAAAATAAACAACTTTTCTTCTATACACTTTTTTTGTCAAATGAGTATTTAACAAGGTATAGCGGTAGGTTTGGTTTTGTCATTTGATGACAGCGCGCTGGAAGCTAGACTCTATTGCAGTGTTGTCATATCACGCAATCAAAGAATTTTTTTTGCTTCAAACACTAAATTTGCGGTAAGCCATTTACCGCTATAACTAATAAAATACTCATTTCAAACGGAAAGTGCATAGAGGAAAACTTGTTTATTCCAATATAATTAACTATGATTAGGCATCAAAATTTTCAAAATTGATTATTGTTCTTTCCTTTAGATTTACCAAAGTTATTTTGTTATCTAAAATTGATTTCACAATACTATTGTATAAAATATCTTTCCTATGTTACCATTTGAATATGATGCAGCTAGAGCTGTATTTATGCAGTGAGAGAGATCTTTATATAGGTTATCATTAGCTTTACCTTTAAGTTGTTAGATTACTTTCCGGAAATTTCCAGCATAAATTAGACTTTGCTATGTGTTAATATTTATTGTTATAAAATAAGCAAAGATCAGAATTGTGTGAAAGATTAGGATGTTTAAGTAGGATTAGAATTTTTTTTGAATTTCATAATTTCTGATACTAATTATTTTCTTAATTATATCTTGATGATGGTTTTTAAGTTGAAGTTTTTAATAACTGATTAAAATAGTTAGTGCATTGACAATTAATTCTATTTTAATGACTGATTTCTAAATTTTGCAAATTATTTCATTGATAATATTTTTATTGTTTTAGGTGCTTACCTTTCATCCACCATATTTGTATGCATAGCCACCTAGTTATAAAATTAATACAATCCATCAACTATTTTGATAAAAATTGCGTGCATCATGGTGGCAAAATAGTAGAGTTTGTGTTAGAATGAAATGATGCTCTTCTAGAACACATACCAAAGTTTCTCATTGTCCCGCTGGTGGTGGCGATTTTCTCTGTTGGGTATAGGAGAAAAATTCCAAGCACAATATCCCACTCTACCCAGGTGTCTGAAATGGATACCGGTCTTGACCGGGGGAAAGCTTCATGGCGTCCTGGCGTTAGATATAAGGCATTTGAAAGTCCAATGTACAAGGTGATATGTATCAGGCTTGATTGGAAATAAAGCATCCGTTGATGCCTTCATTATTGTCTAGTTTGGCAAAATGACGTCAAACCATGCTTTGTCTGTGGGTAGGGAAGCCTATTATGAAACTGGTCTTTCAAATTAACATTTTTATTGCTCAGTGAGCCATAGGGATTTTCATAATACTGCTGACCAACCAGTAGTCACAAGCTAAATTTTTTTAAAATACTTAATGAAAGCATAATCCAGTTCATATTTGCTATTTTTAACATTGCTTACTATAATTGACCTTATATTTGAGTTGAATGTTGAACTTCAGTTCTACCTGCTACAGTCAATGTGTTGAAACCTTTTCAATTGTTCTAATTTATAGTTTTACATTGTGATTCTGTTGTGATTCAATTTTCATTCATAGTTTTGAATTATAATTTTAATTTGTTATTGTTTTTGTTTTAAGTTTCAGATGCAAGTAAAAAGAGATATAGAATTTTGCTTTTTTATTTTTCCAAAATAAATCTGTTATTGTTTACTAATTTATCCCATGTTGTTTTTATTTAATATGAGTATCATTCGTTTTCATAATTCTTTTTTTTCCGTATCCATCCAGGGGAAAATGTAGAGTCCTAAGCTAAGAGTTAGTCAGGCCTTCTTTATGTTGAAATAAAATGTTTTTTGTTTCATTAAGTGCCATTTTTCTTTGGTTCACTGCTGTCCTGGTTTTTTTTAATATCTATAACCCTTTTTTTTAACTTTTATCTAGGTCCATCAACATCTTTTTAAACTTTCTGTTTCTTTGCCTCTTCCATGTTTTCTCTCCTTCATACTAAATGGTGCCCTCTTTCTTCACTCTTTTTGAAACGTCTTTGCATTTAGGGAGGCTTAACACTTTGATTACAGCGTGTGCCACTGGTGGCCACAGAGGAGATTTTCTTAATACTTCTGACTGACTAGTAGTGACCTACCTAATTTTCACAAATATTTGGTCAAAGCTAAATAAAGGCACAATACCCATCAGTGGGATACAACTATTGTGTCTATGGGAATTAGCGCTTCCAGGGGGACTGTGTTAAGGGCCTGAGCTAAATGCTAGGTAGGCTTTCTTTTTGTTAAAATAGAATAGGTTTTAGATTTGTCACAGACCATCTTTTCTTAGGTTCACTGCTGTCCTATTTTTCAGCATCTACTACTTTCTTCTTCAACATTTTCTTGTTTCATGATCTTCTACTTTCAAAGCTTACTGTTTCTATGCACCTTGTGCATAGATTCTGCATTCCCTCAACTCCATACTAAATGGTGCCTTCATCCTTCCCCTCTTGGAACATCTTTGTCATGGTAAAGGGAGGCTAAAACTTTCTTATATAATAATAATAAAGGCACAATCCAGTTAATGTTCTATTTTTTCAAAATTTTTTACATCAATTGACTTTAAATTTGAGTAGGAAATTGAACCTCAGTTTAACTAATGAGATTCAGATTCTGAGCAAAACCTTACAGACGGGGAATAAATAACTGGGCAGAGCCAACTCTTAAAGTTTTAATTTAACCGTAGGAACACGGTTTAGCCGTTACAAGAATTTTGTAACTTATAGCTGGACTGCTGGTGCCCGGTGGAAATTAGTGCGCCCAACTTCCCCCGTGAAACGAGAAGAAATAGGCACATGGGTGCACCCCCGTCTGGGCCTGCTCCTCTCACGACTACAACCTGGAATAGTAAAGTTTCATGAGCAATTTTCAGAGCACTATAAGAAGTTCGTCACTCTGTAAGGAATGGTCATTAAAAGTTCATGAACACTCTTCCACGGAAAGTTGATAGAATAAAGAAGTAAAAAATTTGGAAGAGAATAAACAAATTTGCTCATTGTATAGGCATAAGTCATGAGATTTTAAATTTGAATGAATTAGAGCGAAATAGCCCCTACTTCACGAATGAAGTTTTACTTTGCCTCAATCACCCTAACCAGTGCCTTTCGTATAGGGCGACGTACCTAAGGCAAAGCTGGGCAGTAGAGCTGTGCTGTGGTGCGGTGTGCTGCCATCTCCGGGCTGCGTTGAGTGGCGAAGACGAGACGGGGGCCCCGGTCGGAGTTAGATCACTCCATCACGATAGCGAAGCTGCTATACTAAATAAAATGACGATGATGATGGTTCCAAGGCACTCATATTACTAGACAACAGCCTAGTACGGAAAAACAATGCACCAAGTTAGGAGTGAGTAGGCTGGGGATTACCCCTAAGGTCAGTCTAGCTTCTTGCTTCTGCGCCACCACCGGTGCTTGAAGCTGACAGAAATCTTTTTCTTTCTCTTCAAGCTCGAAGAAGAGAGGGCAAACCCCCGATTCGTAACCCATTACGAAAGGCACATTAGATTTAATGATTTAATAACTAACAAGCTATTAAAGAGCAAATTTGGTGAAGGACAGGTTAGAAAATTGGCAGGGATGCATTGAAATTTTCATGCAAAATTTCTGAACAATCCCCGAGAAGGATTTCACATAAAAACTATGTGAAATTAATTAGCAGAAACTATTTCGTAACAAGGAATAGTTTCTAAGAACCTTAACCTAGACTTTAACTCTAACTTAAATCTAAAATGCGCCCTTCAATTTTGAAAGGGCATCAGCAGCAGCTCTCCTGCGAGGAGGACGCGAGTCTAAGGTACGAGACCCGCTGAGCGGCTGCACATTCGAATCTGGGGGCTCTGAATCGGGAGAACGTTCTAAGCGTAGGAGTGGAATCAGCGTAGAAGAATGTCGCTTGACTAATTCACGATTCTGGCCCTTCATAACTATAGCTCCAGTGACCTCACCTAAGTCGTTTTCAGTCACACTTTTAACTATTGCCATAGGATAGTTCGCTGGCTTTGAAAGCACTTCCTTCAACAGGACTACGTCACCAGGCGTTAGTCCCTGATGTTGAACGGCTTTATAGCGGTCTTTACGATCAGTAGCCTGATCAATCAGCGTTTTCATGAATTCTGAATGATAAATATCGGTTAAATTTGCACAAACTTTTCTTAATTTATTGAACGAGTCCCTGATAGAAGTAGTTACGCTTCTAGGAGGAAGCCACTCCTCGCTGGAAGTGAGATCGCGCTGCAAATTTGGTATCAGGTTGAGAGATACTACATTATAGCCTTTGATCAACATTTCCGGAGTAATAGGTTCGGGAACATCTTGCATCTCATCTCTGAGAGCTTCCTTAAATGCGACTGGCCTACGATTTAACAAGTGCACGGTTCGACAGATTAAAAACTCAAAGTCGTGATAATCGAGAACGTTAGTTTTTATGGCTCCGAAAATCAAGCGTTTCGAAAGCTTAACGCAAATTTCTACCATAGACCCCAATTCACTGCGGCCTTTGTAGAATTGCTGAAATGTAACTTTCTTTATTCCATGTTCTTGCAGATAAGAACTCGTGTCTGGGTCTTTTAAAAAATCTGTGACAATATTACCTCCAGCAACTAACTGAGAGCCTAGATCGGAAATGCACAATTCGGGAATGCCAAATTCGAAAACGTGTAACTGTAGGGATCTGAGGAATTCAGAGACCGATAAATCCTGACAAATTTTCAGATTAATCGCTCTACTCCAAGCACACGTTATGCAAAGAATCCACACTTTTGTTTTGCTTTCGCCTTTTTTCACAAAGATAGGACCAAAGTGGTCAACGTAAATCACACGGAAAGGTATCGTGGGAGGTCTAATCCTAAAATCACGATATGCGCTCTGATTAATTTTCAACGTTCGTGCGTTGAATCGGAGGCAAGATACGCAAGTTTTTAAAGCTCGTTTCACAACTGAAAAACAATGCGGTATCCAAAATTGCCTTCTCAATGCTGCCAGAAGAGAATAACAGCCAGCATGCGCTAACTTTTGATGGAGCTCAAGAATTACTAGCCGAGTAAATCTACTGTTCTTGGCTAATAGAATTGGCATCGTTTCTTGCCCGTTGTCGTCGTCGGCTTTCCTCAACTTGTGACGCACTCTCAGTAACCCTAAATGGTCAGGGAAGACATTCAATTGAGTCATTAAATTCGGAATAGCATTTAAGCGACGAGAGCCGCGCAAATAAGAAAACATCTCAGGAAACTGAACTTTTTGTTCGTTCATGATAGCTCTGGATACGGCCTCAGATTGAAAGTCGTAAGAAGCATCTTTGACACAAATGTGATTATATTTTTCTGGATTAGACTGCTTCAATTTTCGCTTCATTCGATTAACAAAGATCAAGACTGCTCTATATACGGCAATCACTTTTTTGTAGGTAGAAGACCTGTCAACTAACGCTGAATGTTCAGCTCTGTCTTCTACGACGGCGTGGCCGCCATAAGATTCTACGTTACTAATTTTTGTCGCAAACATTTCGGCATTTGGAATTTTGACGCTTTCAGTGACAAGGTCAGGAAGATCAACTTCACCTGCTGAAGCGTAGGGACCGGAAAGGTAAGTCGTCCTCCTAAGCTGCTTGTACGATAAAGAGCGCGTTATCGAGTCCGCCGGGTTAGCAATGCCTGCAATAAAGGAGAAGGTTACTGGAAAGGTTTCACAAAGAGCACAAATGCGACTTAAGCGATTCATGATAAAAACGCTGCGTTTTTGCATTTTGGCTAATTTGTTAGAGTAAGAATCTAGCCATGACATGCACACTAGACTGTCTGTGAACACCTTCAACTGCACGACATCAATGGGCTGAGCACATTTTTCTCCTGAAAGTTCAGAAAACAAGTCTATTAAGCATTCGGTAGCCAGACAAATCGCTTGAAGTTCAAGTGACGGAATGCTTTTTCCTTCCAATTGCTTGTTGACTATCCTGTTTTTAGCAAGTACAAAGTTAGTCTCTCCTGAGTTCAGATTAGTGATGTAAATTACAGTACCGTATAAAGTTTTGCTACTGTCGGCGCATGCAGTTAAGCAATATTTGTCTCCTCGCCGACCCACAAATCTAGGTACTTCCACAGAAGGAGCTGCATTAGCCTGCCTGCAAATATTTTTCCACTCCCGACACAATTCTGGGCTGAGCTTTTCGTCCCATGAAACGCTTTTATCACATTGCAGGCCATGCATAAAAAGCCTACTTCTGTTCATCAAAGGTCCATTAAAATTATAGAGATCAAACTGAGAAGCAAGAGTGCTCAGCATTTCTCGTTTTGTGCATGCAGTCTCATTTAGCGATATTGGTCGTGTGCTCAAAGTATCATGATCTTTGTTCCAAAGAAGACCGAGCAGTTTAGCTACATGCGGAGTTTCTCCGTCAGTCGCATCAACAGAGGCTTGCAAAGCATTATTATTGGTCATGAATTGCTGCAGTTCAAAACCGTAAGGTTGAAAAATTGACTGCAGTTTGCCGTAAGCCACGCGCAATTCAGATTCACTGTTGGCAGAGATAGCACAATTGTCCATATATGTTAGCTGATAAATTTGCTGCTTTAATTTTTTCAGATCTTCTGAATCGTTGCAGGCATCCAAGATCAAGATCTTGTAAAGGGCCAGAAGCATGAGAGCGGGTGAACACCGCAAACCAAAACTCAATCGCATATTTCGGTAACACACTATAGAAAAGTCTCGTTTGATGACATTTTTGAACCAAAAAAAGAGCAAACGGTTCTGATCAGTTTCATTTAATGAAATGTTATTGAAAGCTTTCTTCAAATCAAAGCACAATAGATGCGAATCAAAGCGCAGATGCAAGAGAGCCGACGTAATTTTTTGATTTAAACAAGGTCCGCTGTGAATGGCCTGGTTGTGAGAAATTGAGCGAGAATCTTGATTAGAGCTTTCACAGAGATTAGACAGGAATACAATACGACACTTCGTCGTCTGCCTATCGAGCTTGAAAACTGGCATGTGAGCCACGAATGAATGACTGGGATGATCTTTCAGATAGTCCTCAAAATTGTCCACTCTTTGAATTATTCCGAGCTTTTCTTGCTCTTTGAAAGCCTCATCAACCAAAGTCAATTCCCCAGCATTTTTCCTCAGTTTTTTCAAGTTAGCCTTCAAGATTATGGTGGCCAGACGCCGATTTGAACCCAACAAGTGGCTCACTTTAGAGTTCCACATTAAAGGCATAATCAATCGACCATTTTCATCTCTAGTCGTGTTATCGAGTGTAAATTTAACAAGTTTATCGTTTATTTCCGAATGCTCCTCATAACTTTGCTGGTCGTAATTGGTATAGTAGGAGCAATTGCTCTCTAGAATTTCGTTAGTAGCAGAGAGGAGATCTTGCTCATTCAATTTACCTTTTGAATCAAGAACTGAATGACTTTTACAATTACCATGATCCATGGGAGTTTCCAAGGTAGAAACAAAGGAATGACAATGACCAGCAAAGATTGAAAATTTAGAATTCGAGCATTCGTTGGAAGTTTTAGCAGCAGAGCAACTAGGAGAGGAAATATCTGAAAGATCCTTCAACAGCTGATCGACATCACCCTTAAGCAAGACGCCAATTGGGGTTTGAGAATACACGGACAATTTATCACTGCCAAAAACCACATCGGAATCGGGAATACAGTAACTAGCTTTGCAGCCGAGAATAAACTCAACTCCCGAGATTTGATCTGTCGAAATTGAAAGATCTTTGTCAGCAAGCTCTAGACCCCTCTTTACGAACCCGTCCACAACCTTGCCGAGACCGGGAATTTTCAAGTGAATGTTAATGGACGGCAAGGTCAAGGCGGTGAGCAATCTTTCCTGGGAGCCTAGAGTAACTTTGAACTCTACTAGTTTAGAATGGTACTGCTGAGAGACATCAATACCGTTGACGGTTAACTGCACACCTTGTTTGATTACTTTCAAACCTAGCTCCTTTGCAAGTCGCTCTGTCACAAAGTTAGACTGACAGCCCCCATCTTTTAGACCTCTAACTTTACGTTTACCAATGAGGCAAGAAAACGTAGGAAGAATAGCTTCACTATCACAATCACTGCGCAGAGCTTCAGTAACGGTTACCATAGAACTGGAGGTTTCTCTCGGGTTATTACGATCCCTCAGATTTGAATCCAAAGAGGTTTTGCACGCTGATTTTACGTCCCCATTTTTAGGACACAGAAAGCCGAAATGCCAGCTATGACAATGCGTACAACGAGATTTGAAACGATACCTACAGGTCTCAGTTTTATGGCCAAAATTAGCACACTTTAAGCAGGCGGAAAATTTGCGCAGCTGCAATAGCTTAGAAGATGAAGAGGGAAATTTAGAACACTTAAAGATAGGATGATCTGCATTACCGTCCAACTTGGTGCAGATCGAACATGGTTTGAAGGTCTGTTCACACTTTCTCTCACTGGTATAATCAACGTTCACAGCCAAACCAGAAGAAACAGACTTCTCTTTAGAAGCCACATATGATTTTAGACTGGAAACAGACCGAGCTTTGAGATTATCATTGTATCGTTCACAAGTTTCGAAAAAACTATCATTAATTTCCTTCAAGGAAGGTCGGGTGCGATTGGTTATTTGCATCATTTGAACCTTAAAGGGTTCAGTTAGGCCATGCCAAAAGAAATACTGCAAAATACAATCGGTATCGATTTTAAGGTTCTCAAAGCTTTCTGTAATTAGGCGCAAATTGGCCATGTACTCGAAAGGATCTTGGTCCAATGACATTTTCATGTTAGAAAGCTGTTTAATAGTATTAAACTTTAATACGTCACTGCTTGCAAATGCATCTAGCAGCAATTTCTTGGCATGCGAGTAACCTTGTTTGTCGGACTCGAGGGAATTTACCAGTAGTAAAGCTCTACCACTAAGCTGCTGCTTAAGCAATAGCAATTTGTCATATTCAGGATAATTGAACCTGCTCGTGGTCTCTTCAAATTCCCGGAAAAAACGTATTAAGTTCTCACTGTCTAGACCGGCAAATTTAGGTAAAGGAGCTGTGGGACTTTTGAGCAAGCTCCTGGCAGCCTCTAGTGAACTAAGAGGAGCTACAGATTCGGCAGCAGCCAAAGAGTTGAGAAAGCAGGTACATTCCCTAATCTTAGAGTTATACTCTTCGCATGAAGAAAGCTCTTCTTCAAGTTTGGTTTCATTCTTTTCGTCCGCCCAAAGCAACGACTGGACATTATCATTTAACTCTTTAATTTTAACGCTATGATCGCTCAACGCAGATTTCAAAGAGAGTCGTTCAGACTCTGAAACAGTGGGTAAAGTTGAGAGCTTATTGAAGATTTCAGTAATTAATTTCCTCGTGAATTTACGAGTGTGCAAAAGCTTTCTCAACTCTGACATGGTGAATTTACACGGGAGATCAAGAGCAAATTAGAAATTTTTTACGGAACACAATAAATGCCTACCTATTCCAGATCTCTAAACAAGTAAACACTGAAAATGAGAGACCGGGACACCCCTAACGCCAAAGCCACAACAAGAACCCGGAGCAACAGCAGCCAGCACAACTTCACTCTAATCCCGTCGGAGATGCCATGAGCAAAACCTTACAGACGGGGAATAAATAACTGGGCAGAGCCAACTCTTAAAGTTTTAATTTAACCGTAGGAACACGGTTTAGCCGTTACAAGAATTTTGTAACTTATAGCTGGACTGCTGGTGCCCGGTGGAAATTAGTGCGCCCAACTTCCCCCGTGAAACGAGAAGAAATAGGCACATGGGTGCACCCCCGTCTGGGCCTGCTCCTCTCACGACTACAACCTGGAATAGTAAAGTTTCATGAGCAATTTTCAGAGCACTATAAGAAGTTCGTCACTCTGTAAGGAATGGTCATTAAAAGTTCATGAACACTCTTCCACGGAAAGTTGATAGAATAAAGAAGTAAAAAATTTGGAAGAGAATAAACAAATTTGCTCATTGTATAGGCATAAGTCATGAGATTTTAAATTTGAATGAATTAGAGCGAAATAGCCCCTACTTCACGAATGAAGTTTTACTTTGCCTCAATCACCCTAACCAGTGCCTTTCGTATAGGGCGACGTACCTAAGGCAAAGCTGGGCAGTAGAGCTGTGCTGTGGTGCGGTGTGCTGCCATCTCCGGGCTGCGTTGAGTGGCGAAGACGAGACGGGAGCCCCGGTCGGAGTTAGATCACTCCATCACGATAGCGAAGCTGCTATACTAAATAAAATGACGATGATGATGGTTCCAAGGCACTCATATTACTAGACAACAGCCTAGTACGGAAAAACAATGCACCAAGTTAGGAGTGAGTAGGCTGGGGATTACCCCTAAGGTCAGTCTAGCTTCTTGCTTCTGCGCCACCACCGGTGCTTGAAGCTGACAGAAATCTTTTTCTTTCTCTTCAAGCTCGAAGAAGAGAGGGCAAACCCCCGATTCGTAACCCATTACGAAAGGCACATTAGATTTAATGATTTAATAACTAACAAGCTATTAAAGAGCAAATTTGGTGAAGGACAGGTTAGAAAATTGGCAGGGATGCATTGAAATTTTCATGCAAAATTTCTGAACATAGTATTCTAATCGAGCTTAGTACAATTAAATGTATGTATTATCCAACATGACATACTAACGGGCTCACCCAGAAACTTTTTGCAAGATACCCTAGAAGTCCCGTAGAGAACCCCAATAACCCGGTAAATAACTTTGACAATCCCCTAGAGAGTCCTAGTAATCTTGTAGATAACCTTAGCAATCGCGTAGATGATTGTCATCTGCGGGATCTAGAGTCAAAACTACAAGTTTCAGTATCTGAAAGTCGCCTCAGAAAGTATGGAATCAAACCTTTTTACCAACATGCCTATAATTTCCAAGATTTCCTAAAACTCCACTTTTTAACCAAACACAGGTAGCCATACTCGAATTTGACAATTGTGCTAGACTTAAGAAACAATCTACTTCTGTATCGCTTGTAGTAAATAAATTGTTTGAATTTTCAGGACCTGAATGCCGTAATTGCGATGTGGGCGGATGCGTGTCGGTGCAGCGCGCAGATGGTGGGTGCCCAGGGTGCATCTGCAACGGTCTCCTCATGTCCGACTGCCCCCAACTCAACTGCACCTCGACTTGCGAAGTGAGACCAACTTCCGACGGGTGCTCTGAATGTTTCTGCATCGACTCCGACCAGGAAATTTGTGATCCGATTCCCCCGTGTCCATCGCGGTGCCAAATTCAACTTGGCGGGGGATGCCCCCGTTGTACCTGCCCTGAAGAACTAGGTCCTCAATGTCCCAAGGTTTCCTGTCCCTCAGCATGTAACAAGATCACCAAAGAAGACGGATGTCCAGGATGCGAGTGTCCGCCAGAGGACAAAGTTTGCCCGGAAATGCCAGCTTGTCCTTTAGGATGCATAGACACCTTGGCTGATCCAGCGCTGTCTGGATGTCTGGACTGCAACTGCACCTTACTGGACGATCTGGCTTCCGAGAACCAAATCCTTCCAGAACCAGAGAACCAAGTCCTTCCAGAACCCGTGACACCTCCTGGCTTCAACACGGAAGCCGAACTGGTGACGGATCCCATTGACGACGGCCTGCTGACCACGATGGGAGGTCCGAACCCACAAACAGGAGTCCCAACAGACAACAACACGCCTATGGTTCCCGGTACCGATAACCCAGCGATGCCCAACAACAACATACCAATGGGATCTGATCCTAACATGGTCGGGAACACTCCACAGCAAAACGGTATCCCTGTGACCACCGAAAACGGATCTCCAGGTAACGTTTCCGGTGACAGTCCTAACGTCACCGACCCTAGCAGCCTTGAAGATAACCCTATCAATCCAGTAGATGACCCTAGTATTCTTGTAGATAACCCTAGTGATCACGTAGGTGACCCTAACAGCCCTGACGATGAACCTAACAATCCTGAAGATAACCCTAGCAGTCCCGTAGATGACCCTAACAAACCTGAAGATAACCCTAGAAGTCCCGTAGATGACCCTAACAAACCTGAAGATAACCCTAGCAGTCCTGTAGATGACCCTAACAAACCTGAAGATAACCCTAGCAGTCCCGTAGATGACCCTAACAAACCTGAAGATAACCCTAGCAGTCCCGTAGATGACCCTAACAAACCTGAAGATAACCCTAGCAGTTCCGTAGATGACCCTAACAAACCTGAAGATAACCATAGCAGTCCCGTAGATGACCCTAACAATCCTGAAGATGACCCTAGAAGTCCTGTAGATGACCTTAACAATCCTGAAGAAATCCCTATCAATCCCTTCGATGACCCTAGCAGTCCCGAAGAGAACAAAATGTTTCCAGAAGATAATCCTACCAATTCAGAAGATAACCCGATGAATCCTCAAGATAACCCTACTAGTCCCAGAGATAACCCTAATAAATCAATTGATAAGCCTATCAACCTTGAAGATAACTCAAAAAATCCTGACAACAATCCTACTGATCCTCAGAACAAAGGGAATAATCCAGAGGCTCCAACTGAGTCTGGTATAGGCATGGTCAGCCCTATCAACCCTGCCATTAGTCCTAACAATAATCCTGATAACCCTGACAATAATCCTAACAATAACCCTGTTAACCCTGACAGCAATCCCAATACCCCTGATAACAATCCTAATACCTCCGACTACCCAGACAATATCCCTGAAAGCAACCCCAATGACCCTAGTGATAACCCCAAAAATTCCCCTAACAACGACAACGACCCTGATAACACCAGCAGCAACCCTAATGATCCTAATCGCAACCTTAACAACCCCGTAAATCCCACGGAAAATCCGGAAAATGCTAATCCTGATAACGCTACTGACCCGATATCCTCTGATGCTAATCCTGATAACATGATTAACCTCAATACTAACACTAACAGCCTGCCAGAGGACCAGAATAATAATTCTAATGATACTCCTGTAAACAATCCTAGCACGAATTCTGTTGTTGATTCTAATTCTCCATCAATATATCCTGATACCAACAGTATGCCCACTGACCTTAATAATCCGGCCGTTCCGCCAAGTAATCCAAATATTCCTGTTGATAATCCTACTATACCTCAAAACAACTTCATGACTCCTGTGAGCGAGCAAAGCCCAAATAATTTTAACCTGAACCTCAATACCCAAATTGACACTCCTAATGTTCTTCAGAATAACCCACCTGGTCCTCAAAGGAATCCTGCTGAACCACCTGCTGGTAACCCTGCTTCCACTAATGCTGCTTCCCCTCCAGGTACTCCTCTTGCATCCTTCCGACCTTCAGGTCAACCCGACCCCTCTAGCTCGGGTCCAATGAACAACTTCCCTGGGGTCCCCGTAGCCCCACGGATAGGACCTGGACCCAGTTCCAACATCCCAGTAGACCCCCAAGTAGGACCTAGACCCAGTCCCAACGCCCCAGTAGACCCGCGGGTAGGACAAACCCAACCTGGACCGAGTCTCAACGCCCCATTAGACCCGCGGGTAGGACAGACCCAACCTAGACCGAGTCCCAACTCCCCTGTAGCCCCACGGGTAGGCAACAGACCCAATATCAACGCCCTTAGTGGGGCCCCCAATCGGCGTAGGCCTCACATCCCGTGCGGAGAAACGTCATGTCCACGGGGCTGCGTTCTGTGTATCCAGAGGAACTCCTGCGGGCGGTGCCTGTGTGGAAACTCTGCTAGGGTGTGCCCTGCTGTACCCGCCTGCGCTCCATCCTGCATCATGCCAGGAAGGGACGGCTGCTTCACCTGTTCCTGTCCTAACCCACAAGGATCCTTCCTCAGAAATCCTGGAGGTTTCCCTCCTCAATCGTTCTTCCCTGGGGCTCCCTCAGGTCAGATTTTCCCTATCAGAGGGTCTACCAACGGAGGCCAGTCCCCGTTCCATCCTGTGATTCGGGTGAACCTTGCCCGACCACAGCGCCCTCGGTCACAGTCCCCAGGACGACTCGCTATCCAGAGCATTCCTCCTGAGCTGCTCGGTGTCAGCAGGTTCCACGTTTCAGGGTGAAGTTTCGCCTAATGAATCAGTTATTACTGTGTAATTCTACTGATTATAGACCCAAATGATTTATGCTCCTCATATCTGTTTAGAAATTGTTTCAACTACCCAATAGAATTTAGGCCGAATCTAATTACAAAATTAGTGGAGAGATTGCCAGAATAGTTATCATTTCGAAATATTTTTCCAAATTAAATGTACAGCACTCACTTCTTAATAAAAATCCATGTTGTTTGTGTTACGGGCACAAAACGAGAACTCTGCGCTGCGACCATCAGTTGCCCACCCAATCTAATTGTAACTGTTGAAGGGGACAGCCAGTTGAACTTTCTGGATACAACATTTCTACCGTCAAAAATTTGTCCAATTGTTAAATGATGAATAAGTTTACCAGGCCACCCACTGCAGAAGTAGCAACATTTGATCTAAGAAACCGTCAAATGTTTAATTAACCGAGTATTGAGTTTTTATTCCGTCTTATTTTATTGAGTAATTGTGAATATTTTGAATTTTTCTTCCGGCTCATTTTTATCCTTTGTTTTCCTAAGCTGTAAAATCTAGATTCTCCATGACCAGTTGTTAATAAGTGTCATATTTGATTTTCACGAACAGAGAAATCTTCTTATAACTTCTCTACGGTTGCAAATATTTTTCGAAGAAAAGAACCGTAGCTGTGCATGTCCTTGGTTAACTTTCCATACGCTGTCCATATAAATAAATTGGTTTAATTGATTGGTATGTGCAATTTTCTCCTTGAACAGAATAGAAACTTTTACAGCATTAAAAATTAAAAACCGCATTAAAATCAAACGAATTTTTTTAAATGTACGTGGATGAAATTAATTATTATTGGTCGTCAAACTCAGAAAAATTGGAAGAAAAAGAAATTATATAAAGAAAAACTACGCACATGAGTACGTTCTCATTCCGGAGCTGCTGCACTGCGAGGTTAGCAAAGATTTGTAAGAAATCCTTTCAATGAAGCTTTTGATCAAACTGTATTCGTAAATAGGTTGAAAGAAACTTTGATGGCATGACTACCCCTTTGATTTTCCCAACGTAAGCACTACCGGTCAACACAAGAAATAAAACGATTTTACGTAGAAACAGGTGAGCTTTGAAGAATATTGAACTAACTTTACTGTGAACGATGCATTTAAGTATATTCCTGACTGGTCTTATTTATTTTTTATTGACGAGGAAGGCTGAATAACAGTATTTTTTCAAGAAACGCATTAGATCCCCTCGGTGTTGCAAGAACGAAGTCACCGCAGCTCACAACCCCATCTATGTTGATCAACTTGTAACAAAATCGCAATTTTTATACACAAGGAATTAAATTCACTGAAAGCCCTTGCATAGTCTGCATATAATTTTAACTTATTTAAGTATAGAAGATCTGCATACAGGAATGTTAAATCTAAGAATAATAGATTCAACTGCAACACGTCATCTCTCGAGTACGCTGTGAGCTAATGTGACCATGCATCGAGTTTTACGTGCTAATAACTACTACATGGTCATGGACTTCATGAATTATATTTAATCAAATAAGGTCAGTTTCATTCAAAGTTAGAGGTTTGCAATATCGTCGTGTTTGCGTAAGTATTCAATTTGCATAGTCGACAAACATGTTTTTGTTTCTAAAAATCTCGTTGGGTAATAATAATCGAAAATTATACAGAAAGTTATACCTGCCTATTGAACGAACATTTTTTTTAATTTAAGATGAACATTCAGGAAAAAAACGTGCATGACTTATTTTTACCAACGTTTCTGTATTAAAATTTCCATCGAACTGACAAACAGAAATGAGTAAATGAATTTACAATTAGTAGAGAAATAGGACACGAATATGTTTCGGTAAAAATAATAGTTCTGTCTCAGTTTAAAAATCTTAGATTCTAAATAACCCGTTGTTTTATCTTTTTCAAAGTATGCAAACCCTAAAAAATCGTTAAATGACTGATTTTTTTTAAATTTATTCAAAAAATTTATTAAATACAGCATCAAATATAGAGTAAATTATCCCATTGATCATTCAAAAGCGAAACTAGGTTAAGTGAATTAGGTTAAACATGTGCTCGCGGTGGCCCAGCGGTTAAGGGATCGGATTTGTGTGTTGGAAGTTGCGGGTTCGTATCCCGGCGCTGGCGCTGCGATTTTCTCCGTTGGGTATATATATATAAGGGAAAGCTCAAGCACAATACCCCACTCGACCCAGGTGTCGGAAATGGGTACCGGCTTTACGGGGGAACTGTCATGGTGTCCTATATATATAGGGTTAGTTATAAGACATTTGAAAAACCAATGCTTAAGATCATTTGTATCAGGCTTGATTGGAAATAAAGCATCCCAAAGATACCGGTGTGTAAACTTTAGGTTGTTGGGCGTAGTTCAAGTTTTACTTTGTACAGGGTCGCTAATTTAAACTGCTTCCAAAGTGGGGAGGTTCAGTTTAAAGTTCTTAATTTAGCAAATTAACAGCATTGGTGTTCTTGATAAAGCGAGGTCACCAGCGCGTGGGGACGCGCATTGAATTTACAAGGAATTAAGTATAGCCCCTGCTTCAGCAGGAGTTGCAAGGTGTTCTGGGCTTCTGCCCCTGTTTAATCAAATCTAAACAACGAGCTTTACCACGGACTGGACCAATCAGAAGGAAAAGAAAAGAGATATATATGGTTAGATAATCTGGCCTTTTTATTTGCAGCTGGCAGATTGGTCTCTTCAGGATGAGCTGATGTTGAGGTCCGATCTTGAGTAGGACTGCAACAGGCTCACAGCTGCGTTGGTTATGTGGTGAGTGTATTTGTGGAGAGGGTCGTGTGCATGGTAATCCCGAGGGCTAGAGACGGCAAATAGCGTTACTGATAAATGAGGACGGTTAAACGATCTATTCCCCAAGTTTGATTGAATATTGAATTGTTGGGGAAGCAGCAGTTGACTTAGATGCAACCCAAGGGGCTCAATTCGATGGTTGATGGGGAATGAGGGAAAACTGCATTAACCGTCCATTAATTGAATGATAAGAACAAAGGAGAAGGAGTAGGGAACCCAATGAAGGAGGTAGTTTTTGTAAACATGCCAAGTCTGGCTACCGGGTTATTTTACCCTTTTGATATGATCGGGCAAGGTAGGTGACGTGGCAGTGGAATGTGAAAGTGTCTCGTGGCTTCCTGTACGGGGAGGAGACGCTGGGTGAAAATGCACACGGTATCTTGGGAAACCACATATCAACACAAGCTATGCTGCAAACAATCTGGCATTAACATGCCGCCTCAAAGCGAGGAGTCTCTTCGAAAAACGACCCCCACCAGCACTCTGGCGCCGGAGTGCAAGCGGGGATCAACTTCGGAGCACTGACAATTTGCTCGGAGCCAGATATTTTTCTTAATATTTTTAACGGCATGAAGCTAAAAATTTTACACTAGTAATTCACACAGGCAAAACTTTGCCTGGCGAAACTAAGATGGCATAAGCAGTGAACCGAGTATAATGTCTCACTTAATTAATAGCTAATGGTAAAAATATCTACAGCATCTGCTAATGCAAATTAATAAGGAATTTCTAAACAATACAAATGAAGGAGGGAAAACCTCTATATAAGAAGTTCCGGAGTAAGGTCACAACTATCTCAGCTTAGCACCAGGAAAAATGTTTCCCCAGTTTCATAACTGAAGTAATAATAACTAGTTTGAGTTTTACGTGGAATAACTTAAGTGTTATTCACGCTAGGAATCAATGTACAATGACTAAAATTATAAAATTACCATCTAAATAACCCTAAAAAACACCACTAATATTTAAATGTATAAATACTGATTCTATTAGGAAAAACAGGCGGTAAAATGTGCTTGGTATTTACAAGGATAGTTCTGATTAACCATCATAACAAAGATTCACTCAAAAATTGGTTAAGAATGGTTTTTAATGTTGACTGTAAAAAAACTAAAACATTGTAATTATATCAAAACCCTACTTAATTGAAAATACAGCTGTGACAACAAGGTTTATAATTGATGCAATGCCTAACTTTATTAAGAAAGGTACAGCTGTAGATAAACAAATGATAATTGATGCAAGCCTAACTTCATTAAGAAAGGTACAGCTGTAGATATTAAAAATGATAATTTATGATTGCTTCACACCCTAAAAAACACACTTGATTACAATGCCCGACAGTAAAATGAAATAATCAAAATTCTAGCTACTGCAGTGTCAAAAGTTAATTGAATTATAATGCTAACTGAACTGGTAAAAATACCAGTGCGAATCCGTTAAATTAAACAAATTCCAATTGGGATCTGATGCTAAAGTGAATATGCAAGTTTGCACGGCTAAATTAATTCAGGGAAAAACACTGACGAAATGGCGCAGTGAACTTGAAGCTTGTGCCTAACTACACCGGCACAGATAAACACAGTGAATGTTCCTAAGACACAATAACGAGCGCTCCCTAACACGGAACAAGTTAAGACACAACACAGGAAAGTTAAGACATAATACACACTTAACATTAACACAAAAAAAAAAAACAAAACCGTTTATTTCCAAGTTGTCACATGAGATACATATGCCAACATATTGGCTTTTAAGAGTTCCTTAATATAAGACGTCCTAAAACAAAAGATCCATACGAGGAGTATTAATTGACAAACCATCCGAGGTGTAAAAATAGATAAGCCATACGAGGCATAATAATCGACAAACTATATGAGGTGTGCTAATAGATAAACTATCAGAGGTGTACAAATAGATAGACCATACGAGGCATATTAATAGACATAATATACGAGGCGTACTATAATAGACAAACCACACGTGGTGTACTTACAATTGCCCCTCTGGGGCCCAAGCACTAACACAGGAGAATTGAATACGAGAATGACGCCTCTGCCTGAAAATGGCTATCTGAACTTGCGAAATGGTTCTACGTAATGTTTCCAACGGAAGTGACGGGCGGAAACGTAGTCGGAAAATATTTTCGAAAGACATTTTTTTATAACATTTTGGGTTTTAACGAATAAATTCGGTCTTGTAAATTTTTAAAAATAATTACATTTGTATAATTTAATTTTAGGATGTTAGTTTTTAATATTTTATGAAATTAGGCTGAAGTGCGGCTGAGGGCGATCACTACAGCTACCCCCCAACGCATTTAGACCGAAAGGTCTGGTAACAGTGAAGCTGTTACTTGTAAGATGCTCGAGGGAGTTACAAAGGGAAGTTCCCAAACGAAAGCTTGACAGAGGAAAATAGATGAAAATAGTGGAAGGTTAACTCTGGAACTATGAAAGTTTCAGCTCGGATCCCCAACTGGGACCGTAAAAGAATCTGTGAGGTTAGCATCACTGGGCATACAGATGCCAGAGTATCCGCCGAAATGGAAGCGCCCGAATTACCTGATTCCGACTGCGTTCTTTGAACGGTGTAACGGGGAATCTAGAATTGGTCGACTTCCACGACTTTGGAACTCAAAGCGAACTACGACGTACGATTTCGTTGGCTCGACAGGTGTTGACCTGAGGCGAAATCGCAGTCTGGGTTTGTGAAATTATGCCCTCAAAAAGAATATAAAAGATCAGTTCCTTACTTTCCCAAAACACATATGCCGGTTAAATACAGCAAATGTGCGACGTAAGTCGTTTGTACAGCCTCCCTAGGCAACGTGCGTGCTCCTCAGGCGTCCCCAAGGCTTCAAGCACACCGACCAGACGGCGATACAAAAATTGGGAGATCGGGTAAGAGCTTGGTAGTTGGGCTACGGAGGAACTTACAAAAGACCAACGGTGCACATCCGGCAGTCCCTTGCAACGATCGCAGCGTTGAAATTTATGGTTGGGGAACATGTTTGAAAAAAATAAGTCAATTGCTCAGAATGACAAGTTGGTGTTTCGTACACGTTATTTAATTTGGTGCTTCAGTAGCAATGGTGCTGCAGTAGCAATGGAAATTTCGAAGGTTATTAGTAAGGAGCTTCAGTAGCAATGGAAAAATAATCCTAGAAGGTCTCCTATGGTTTGCTTCAGTAGCAATGGAAATGCATGAAGAGTTTCGTAAAAGGTGGCTTCAGTAGCAATGGAAAAACATGAAAAATTTGTGAGAATAGGCTGCAGTAGCAATAACTTATTATTAGGGAAGAGTTTAGAGAGGAAATACTATGTTTGACTACTGAGAGTAGAGAAAAAAAGATGGAAAGGAAAACTACCTCCTCCAAGGTTCAACATGCAACAGCTGCAAACAGCCTCGACATGCGCTCAAAAACCTCCAAATGATGGCTGCGGCAACCCAGTTGTTTGATTATTTATCTAGCTCTGAGGATTCACCAATGTAAACTTTAGGTTGATAGGCGTAACTCAAGTTTACTTTAGACAGGTTTGAATACTTGGATAAAGGGTCAACAAATCAACTTTTTCCAAAGTGGGAATTTGGCTAAATGACTTGCATTTGGAAGCTTTAAAATCAAGTTGTTAGAATGTTATGATGATCTAGATGTGAGAGTTAAGGTTGATATTGAGGAATTTATCAAGTGACAAGGAAGATGTTCTTTTGATAATGGCGAGGTCACCAGCGCGTTGGAACGCGCATTGAATTACTTTGGTTTGCAAGACTCAGAAGGAGTTAAGGATGGGGTTCGGACGCAAAATTTCTAGCGTCTAATAATCCATGAAACAACAAAATTACCACAAGCCAACACCGGGGGAAAATAAGAGAATAGTTTCACTCGCCGGTATGGGATTTATTGAGGAGAAGGTTGAACGCCGAAGTGCGAAGCTTGATTTTTGTTCGAGAGACGTCCTTGGGGAGAGTCCGAGGAGGTTGCAGGACTTCAGACGATTCGTTCAGCTCAGGCTTGCGAAGCGCGTGCTGGAGTGTGAAGTCGATGCTGGAGTAAGTGTGGGAGGTTCCGACACTAAGTGAGTAGTGAATCGAGTGCTGCGTATGGGATTTGTTACCGGTTGGGAAAACTCGGTAAGAAATAGGGACTCTCGACCAAATGGTCTCAACTGGAGATTTTAGCGGCTTAGGTGCAGGGATGCAGGCCTTCCAGTATAGTGAAATTTGAACAGGAGGAGCAACTTGGAGAAGAAACTCGGAGGAGGTAAGCTCCTTAAATTAAGGGGTTAGGGTTTGGTTTCATACGTGTTTGTGAGTGCATGAATGTGTGGTCCAGTCGATCCTGTCAGGGGACATCGTGCTGGATTATTTGAACAAAAAAAAGAGTCTATTCATACACATGTGCAAGACTGCTGCATCTGCTACTTACAGGAAGAACAATGGCAGAAGTTAGTGCTAAGGTCAGTGCGCAGCTCCAGCGCCCGAGCTGCACCCGGAATCATCTTAACACACAGAACCGGTGTTCGAGACCAACTGGTCATAAGCTCTATCCTGATATCCAAAGCAGTGGCACAACTGAGTTTAAATGAACTACAGCCAAAAATAGCTAAAGCACTGAGGTAATTAGGTAATTAATGTACTAAAATATAAGTATGAAAAAAGGTGAAGTCTCTATACTCTATTATTCAGATGAGCAAGAGTTGCAGCAAAATGACATAAAAAATAGTAGCATATAAAAAGACGACAGTAACAACAACTAGAGATGGACAAAGTTACAGTGATTTACAAAGGCTCAATTAAATTCTTGGAAAAATATTTAAAGATTGTAATATAGCGAGTAGTGTAAGTTCTAGTTAGAGAGACCATAAGTTGGCAACGCTCGAGAGAGCAACACTCGCAAGTCAGTCTGCGATTGGCCTCGGGTTCAACAACAAGTACATGTTGACCGAGTGTGTAAATAATTACCATACTGTGGTTGGTATCTAACTTCTTAAGTTCTAAACTAATGTACTAATTCTATTCTACGCTATTCTATATATTTCCCGTCTATCTCCGCTCTACTCTTGCTAGCCACAGTATTGAAAATGGAGTATTAAGTTAAGGTATCCAAGAGGTGAGTAAACTATTTACCTAAATTGCTGTGTCATTGCAATTGTCTATTTTGTGCAGTACTCTATCTATGTTGTCTATGTGGAACCTATGCTGTGCTCTAGTGTAGGGCTATCCACTCTATAATACTGGCGACGAGGATTATTTTTTGTAGAACTATTGGGAGAGGCTAGACTAATGAAGGAACTCAGAATTTATATTATTCAGTGACTAGAGTATTGATGCTGTAAATTTCTGATTTTTTTTAACAAGGGGTATTATTACAGCCTCTTGAATTGGCTACTCTTGCAACTGATATTGTTGCTACTACTATTTCAGGTAGATATCTGACAATTAGCTGTAAAGCTGGGTAAAAATGCCAATGCTAGGCTCAGTGGGAGAATTCAATCCTTTAGAGGAAGAATTCCCAGAATATGAAGTCAGGCTAAACTGTTTCCTTAGTATTAATAAAGTGGAAGATTCAAATAAAGCTAAAACATTTATTGCTCTGGTGGGTCCTAAAATTGTTAGGTTAGCCAAAGACCTACTCTCACCTAAAAGACTTTTAGATGCTACCTATGAGGAGATCATGGAAGCGTTAAGACGGCATTTTAAGCCGACACGCAACCAGATCTTTGAAAGGTTTAGGTTCCATAAGCGGAACCAGAAACAAGGGGAGAGCATTGCTGATTTTGTGGCTAGCTTAAAGGCCCTTTCAGACACCTGTAATTTCAAACAGGAAGTTCTGGAAGAAACTCTGCTAGATAGGTTAATACTGGGTGTGGCCAGTAATGATGTTCAAAATTGTTTGCTTAATGAAAATGACCTCACATGGAAAAAAGCCGTGGATCTGGCAACTGCCAAAGAAACTCAACTGAGGGAGACGGTTGTGTTAAGGCAACCTAATTCCATACTAAATGTGGGCCAGCATAGAGTAAAGCAAACTGCTATTAAGCCTCAGGGCAAAACTCAGGCTCAAGCTAGCCCCAAATCAGCATGCAGCGGCTGTGGTAATCTGCACTGGCGTAGAGATTGCCCCTATAAAGACAGTGTTTGTCATGGTTGTGGCCAAAAAGGCCATCTTAAGAAGTGTTGCTTTAAATTGAAAAATCAAAATTCTGCTAAAGGCAACAAAAATAATTTTGTGCATGCTATGCATGAAAAAAGGGGGAGGGAACACCACCCTAACCCTAATAGAACTAACAATGCAACCTGTGCAGACTATCCAGCTGCTAATCTAGGCTGTTGTGGAGAGATTTTCTCAATAGCCGAGGAAATGAAACCCCCAATCGAAATAAAATTGTTACTAAATGGTGTGCCATTAGAGATGGAGGTAGATACAGGTGCTGCCAGGTCTATCCTTTCAATGGCCACCTACTCTAAAATACCAGCTAAGTCAAGACCCGAGCTGAGACCTTCTGATGTTAAGCTTAGGACTTATGGGGGAGCGGAGCTAGTAGTTTGCGGAGAGATTAGGGCTAACATCCAGCGTGAATCTGGTAATATGGTTCCTCAACTAGCAACTATTGTGATTGTAGACAGGAAGGGGCCAGCTTTGCTGGGTAGGGACCTGATTGATTCCCTTGGGCTAACTATAGTATCAAATAATGTCAACAAATTGACTACCTGCCCTGAAGAGTTAGCAAATAAATTCCCTGACCTTTTTCAACCAGGTCTAGGTTGCTTTAAGGGAAGGAATTTCAAAATAGAAGTAGATCCAGCCATACCACCAAAATTTTGTAAGGCCAGGAACGTGCCTTACACACTGAGACCTAAGGTGGAGGCAGAACTTGATAGACTGGTGCAGGAAGGTATCCTCACCCCTGTACAATACTCGAGATGGGCAGCGGCGATCGTCCCTGTGCTCAAGGCTGATCAAAGCATCCGCATCTGTGGGGACTACAAATTAACAGTCAACAGAGCCACTAGGCTTGATACCTACCCTATACCCAGAGTGGAAGATCTATTTAGCGGGTTAGCAGGAGGAGTTATATACTCCAAGCTAGATATGTCTCAGGCATACGCTCAACTACCCTTGGATGAAGACTCCAAGGAACTCACGGTAATAAACACCCACAGAGGTTTATTTGCCTACAACCGTCTCAGTTTTGGAATTGCGTCCGCACCTGGAATCTTTCAGCGTGCCATGGAAGGACTATTGCAGGGCCTCCCAGGAGTGTTCTGCTACCTGGATGACGTCCTGGTGAGTGCCACTAATGAGCAAGAGCACAACAAGCGTCTCTATCAAGTCTTATCTAAACTACAGGAGGCAGGACTAAAACTGAAAATGGATAAATGCCAAATTGGAGTGCCACAGGTATCCTACCTTGGATACCAAATTGACAAGGATGGATTTCACCCCACTGCAGAGAAGGTAGCAGCAATCCAGAATGCACCAGCCCCTACTAATGTAACTCAACTGAGAGCCTACCTTGGGCTGCTAAATTTCTATAGGAAATTTCTAAAATCATCTGCAACTATGCTGGAGCCCCTAAATACCTTACTGAGAGACAAAACCCCTTGGAAATGGGATGCAGGTCAGGAGAGAGCCTTCCAGAAATCTAAACAAGCCCTCCTGGACTCTCAGACTCTAGTCCATTTTGACCCTCGGAAACCCATAGTGGTAGTGGCGGACAGTAGTGCGTATGGTGTGGGAGCGGTGCTGTGTCACCTTATTGATGGGATTGAACGCCCCGCCTATTTTGCCTCCCGAACTCTAACAGCAACAGAACGCAACTACTCTCAAACTGAGAAAGAAGCCCTAGCTATGGTGTTCGCACTTCGAAAATTTCATTGCTACCTGTGGGGACAGGATTTCACTGTGGTTACGGACCACAAACCTTTGTTAGGACTATTTGATCCGGGTAGAAGCATTCCTCCGATGGCATCCGGGCGCATTCAAAGGTGGGCTTTACTACTGCAGTCCTACAAGTTCACCTTGCTTTACCGGTCCGGCGTGCTGTTGGGCACAGCTGATGCTCTCAGTCGTCTACCTTTGACAACTCCCGAGGAAGCCACACCTATTCCTGCGGAATGGACGTCCTTAGTTAATTTCCTTGAGTCAGCTCCAGTCACCAGCACCCACATCCGCGACGGCACCCTAAGGGACCCAGTACTTTCAAAGGTATACAAATACTGCCAAGTAGGCTGGCCTTCGACGGTAATTGGTGACCCTGATCTCGCTCCGTATACTAGGAGGCGAGACGAATTGTCCACACAAAATGGCTGTGTGCTCTGGGGAGCAAGAATTATTGTACCCCAAGCTCTCAGACAAGCCATTGTGGACGAACTGCACTCTGGCCATGCTGGATCATCCAGGATGAAGGAGTTAGCTCGCAGCTATGTATGGTGGCCGCTGCTGGACAAAGATCTAGAAGAAACGACTAAGTCATGCAGCGAGTGCCTGAGCACTCGAGCTGCACCAACGAAAGCTGAACTCCATCCGTGGGAATGGCCTGCGAAGCCTTGGCATCGCATACACATTGACTACGCGGGCCCAATGGATGGAAAATACTATCTAGTGATCGTGGATGCACACTCTAAGTGGGTTGAAATTTTTCCCACATCTACTACAACCTCTAGCGAAACGATCTCGTGCCTGAAACACACTTTTGCGACATTTGGATTTCCAGTAACAATTGTTTCTGACAATGCAACGTGTTTCACATCGGCTGAATTCCAAGAATTTGTGAAGGCATGTGGTATGCGACATATTACGAGCGCACCATACCACCCTTCAACTAATGGACTGGCAGAGCGCATGGTACAAACTTTCAAGAAGAATATACGAAAGTCAACGGAACCCCTACGCCTAGCACTAGACAGGTTTCTGTTCAACTATCGGCTGACACCCCACACGACAACAGGTGTTACGCCCGCCGAACTGATGTTAGGCAGAAAAGTTCGCTCTCGTCTTGATCTGCTTTGGCCGTCAGAAGCAATCGCGTCCAAAGTTGCTCAACGCCAGGACGCTCAGAAAAGATACCACCCAGGGTCTCGCGCGGTTGATATTCCGCCGGAGTCTCCGGTGATGGTCCGTCAATACACGCCGGGTTCCCCAAATGGACCCCTGCTACCACCATTGAGAAAACAGGCCCGGTATCCTACAAGTGCCAACTGAAGGGGGGAGAGGTCGTTCGTCGACACCAGGACCAAGTTATTACCTGCTCGAACACCATCCCTGAACCCTTGGAACAACCTACGGAGGAAACCGTCTTGTTTCCACAACCTGCTCAAAATTCATACCCACCACCTCCGACCAATGAACCTGACACCGGAACACCTGATTACCCGACTCCCACCCAGGAGGCTAGGATGCACGAGCCTCCAAGTGCTAACATCTCACGCAGGTCTACCCGGGCTCGGAAGCCTGTGGTGAGAATGGACCTTTAGGATTGACTATATTGAATAAGGGGACGGGGGATACAGGGGGAGGGTTTCTTATTAAGGAGGGAGGGGTGTAATATAGCGAGTAGTGTAAGTTCTAGTTAGAGAGACCATAAGTTGGCAACGCTCGAGAGAGCAACACTCGCAAGTCAGTCTGCGATTGGCCTCGGGTTCAACAACAAGTACATGTTGACCGAGTGTGTAAATAATTACCATACTGTGGTTGGTATCTAACTTCTTAAAAAAAATCAGTTCATTTTACGTTTTCTGAAGTCTTCTTTTTTTTTTTCGAATAATTTCTTAGGATTACAATGAGCTCAACTGTCATTATCGGTGTAATAGATGGTAGGTTGTTTCTATCCTCTTATTTTATATTTGTATTTTTTTCTTATATTTCATTCTCAATAAGTACATATATTAATATGTGTGTGTACGTATATAGGTATATATATATCTACATAAATAGATATACATGTTTCTATTTCATTTCTTTACACAAAAACCATCCGGTTAATAAATTTTATTGCACTAGCGAAATGATTCAAAAATAGATCTCCCACTTACACCAGAGGACGTCTCTGTGAATCGGATAAATGACAAATACAATTAATGAAATTAATCGTAATTTGAGCGTATGAATCGTGGTAAAATTATCTTTCTGTCCGTATGTTGTACAAGCAAATTTTGATGTTGAGTATATGTTTGTTTGCGCATTTCTGCCAAAATTTTGTAGATATTTGTCAATCATGAGTGTTAACTGGCCTACACTGTATCTCCATTTTATCCCATGTACCCATGTCCGCATGATGTTGCAGAGAATATCGAGAAGATATGATATATGATATATATTGAAGATATATGTTTTTTTTTTTTTTTGTTCCTCAGCGGTAACTTGAGTTTTCTTAAAATTTCCTTTAGGAAATTAAAAAACCATTCCATTTATACGTTTTTCGAAGTCCTTTTCTATTCCTTATCTTTCCTCAGGTTATTTCTTACGATTCATCAGAGCTTGGGCTGTCATTTTAAATATTGAAAGAGTAAGATTATTTTTCATGTCTATTAGCATTTTTCTTATATTCGTTTTCAATACGTATATATATGAATATGTGTGTTGGTGTGTGCGTGAGTATGTACGTGTGCGCACGCAAACATAAATGTTTATGTATCAGTGTAAAGATGCACACGTTTCGCACACATATATGCGCACATGTACATATATCGGTTTCTATTTCTACTTTTTGCATAAAAAGCAAAACCTCAAGACACATTACATTTTACCTAAAGCTCTGCGATCAGTTAACACTGCACCAAATTTCAGAAATAAACAAATTGATTGCGCTTGCTTTATGATTTATAAATCGATCTATCACGACCCCGAAGGGCATTTCTGTGAACAGAAGAAATTAAAAAGTATAAACAGACAAAGGAAATAAAGCACTCGTGCAAAAATTATCTCTATATTTGTATGCCGAACAAGCCATGCATTTCAATTTTGAGTGTAAGTTTGTTTACGCATTCCTAGATGTGCGTGCTGTGTTGCGCGATGTTCTTTACAAATTATTTCGAGACTATCTTTTTCTCAATACTTGATTGTCATTTACGGTGTTGTTTCAATCTAGTACGGTGTAGCGTTTTTTTGTATTTTTCCTACTTCGATGATCTTATAAATAATTCGAAAAATACTAAAGAATTCTTCGAAACTGCCAAGTTCTTAGTTGAAATTATCGAAGTAGGGAAAAGGCAAGAAGCGCTGTACCGGAATCTCTTGGAATATAAAATATCCAAGAGATAATATTTCTCATTTCTCATTCAACTACCCTTGACAGAGTTAAACTATTAGCACGACCCGTATGGTTTGTCTATTAGTACGCCTCGTATATTTTTTCTATTAATATGCCTCGTATGGTCTATCTATCTGTACACCTATGATAGTATTGTCTAATATTACATCTCGTATAGTTTGTCTATTATTATGCCTCGTACGGGTTATCTATTTGTACACCTCGTATGGTTTGTCAATTAGTATTCCTCGTATGGAACTTTGTTAGACTATATTAGCACACCACGTGTGGTTTGTCTATTATAGTACGCCTCGTATATTATGTCTATTAATATGCCTCGTATGGTCTATCTATTTGTACACCTCTGATAGTTTATCTATTAGCACACCTCATATAGTTTGTCGATTATTATGCCTCGTATGGCTTATCTATTTTTACACCTCGGATGGTTTGTCAATTAATACTCCTCGTATGGATCTTTTGTTTTAGGACGTCTTATATTAAGGAACTTTTAAAAGCCAATATGTTGGCATATGTATCTCATGTGACAACTTGGAAATAAACGGTTTTGTTTTTTTTTTTGTTTTTAAGTTCTAAACTAATGTACTAATTCTATTCTACGCTATTCTATATATTTCCCGTCTATCTCCGCTCTACTCTTGCTAGCCACAGTATTGAAAATGGAGTATTAAGTTAAGGTATCCAAGAGGTGAGTGAACTATTTACCTAAATTGCTGTGTCATTGCAATTGTCTATTTTGTGCAGTACTCTATCTATGTTGTCTATGTGGAACCTATGCTGTGCTCTAGTGTAGGGCTATCCACTCTATAATAAAGATAAGAACACTGATTTCTGTAATTATTTCAAACCCTACTTAATTGAAAATACAGCTGTGACAACAAGGTTTATAATTGATGCAATGCCTAACTTTATCAAGAAAGGTACAGCTGTAGATATAAAAAATGATAATTGATGCAAGCCTAACTTCATTAAGAAAGGTACAGCTGTAGATATTAAAAATGATAATTTATGATTGCTTCACACCCTAAAAAACACACTTGATTACAATGCCCGACAGTAAAATGAAATAATCAAAATTCTAGCTACTGCAGTGTCAAAAGTTAATTGGATTATAATGCTAACTGAACTGGTAAAAATACCAGTGCGAATCCGTTAAATTAAACAAATTCCAATTGAGATCTGATGCTAAAGTGAATATGCAAGTTTGCACGGCTAAATTAATTCAGGGAAAAACACTGACGAAATGGCGCAGTGAACTTGAAGCTTGTGCCTAACTACACCGGCACAGATACACACAGTGAATGTTCCTAAGACACAATACACACTTAACATTAACACTTGATACCTACAATTGCCCCTCTGGGGCCCAAGCACTAACACAGGAGAATTGAATACGAGAATGACGCCTCTGCCTGAAAATGGCTATCTGAACTTGCGAAATGGTTCTACGTAATGTTTCCAACGGAAGTGACGGGCGGAAACGTAGTCGGAAAATATTTTCGAAAGATATTTTTTTGTTACATTTTGGGTTTTAACGAATAAATTCGGTCTTGTAAATTTATGAAAATAATTAAATTTGTATAATTTAATTTTAGGATGTTAGTTTTTAATATTTTATGAAATTAGGCTGAAGTGCGGCTGAGGGCGATCACTGCAGATGTTTGTTTGTTATTGTACACCTTAGAATAACGTGGTAGTAGGCTGCTCTATAAATCACTGAACTTATTCGGGCCCACAGTTAGATATTCTCTAGTTTGACCAGTGTGCTAGACTTAAGAAACATTCTACCTCTAAATCACCTGTGGGAAATAAATTTTTTAAATTGTCTAAATTGTTTAAATCTAACGATCATAATGAAAGCCATGATACGAATTTAGAATAAGATTTTGATTGATTGTTTTTATGTATAGGGGTTTATCAATATGCATTACATTACTATACAACAATATGCATTATATAAATAATCTTGACTATTGTGAAATTATGACTAGGTAAGTCGACGATTGCGGATCTTTCCATTGATGTTTACCTCTGTCCTAGTTTAGAGCACGTGGATCGTGGGATAATTACTAAATTTACTTGAGATCGTGCGTTGGGAGAGAACATACGATTTTTGCAGAACCTCTACGTTAACTAATAAAATAACTTATTATTATAAATAAGGTTTTTAATAGTTGTGTCTATAAAGTTTTTCTCTGTTGTAAGGTAAGTCCAAATTTATTAATTTTCAGCTAATGATTGAGACGTTTTTTGTAAAATCTTAACTTGAAAGTGTCAAGTGAACTATTATGCAGAGGCCGAATTCCACAGTGGCTGCTCGAGGAATAAATTTTGGCTATTAAAAGCTTGTTTTTATTCATTTTTGTTATTTTATAGCAAAGATACTCTATTGGAAATGAACTTTTTTTCTTTTCTTAGAGAGATTGGAAATGGAACTCATCAGTTTCACTAACGTTTTCAGATAGGTAGAACCTCTGAAAATAGGGTAAATGTGTAGCATTGAAAAAGCGTATGACAGAGTGGATCGGATTAGGCTCTTTGAAGTTTTGAGAAAAGTTGGGTTTAGCAGAAAAATAGTAAAAATTGTACAAAGTCTGTATGAGAACACAAGTGCTATATACAGGTTAGGAAATTTGGAAACGGGGCAAGTGAGGAGTGGGACAGGGCTGTACTCTGTCTTCCCTGTTGTTTGGATTGTACACAGAAGAATTAGCAGTTCGACTGAGAAGGAGTGGCTTAGGACTGAAAGTTGGTAATGAGAGACTGAGCTGTTTGTTGTATGCTGATGATGTGGTTGTGGTTAGTGAATGTGGACATGAACTGCAAAGGATGCTTGACATTGTGAACGGATATAGTACAGATTTCAAGATGAACTTCGATGCCAACAAAAGCAAGGTTATGGTTATAAATAGTGATGAGACTGATAGACAGACTGTGGAATATTCAAGAAATCAGAATAGGTACAACAAAAGAATACAAATATCTTGGTTGTATGATAAGTGAAGATGGATGCACTAGAACTAAGGGTGTACTAGAGATGGATGTACTAGAACTAAAGGTGAGAAAGTGGCTAAAGCAATGCAGTGGAGTGGACGGTTAGGTAGTGTGGCCAGATACAGAGCAAACAAGTACGAATATGTGAGAGGAATGTGGAAGTATGTTGCTGTACCTAGTGTCATGTATGGTATGAGTGCTCTTGCTTGGAATGGAAGTGATCTTGAAAAGCTGGATGTGATACAAAATAAGGTAGGACGCGTAGCATTGGACGCTCCGAAATGGACAGCTATAGAAGCCATTAGAGGTGACCTAGGGTGGAGCCTATTTTCAGAAAGAATGATGAAAGTGGTGCTGAATTATAAGGTGAGAATTGAAAGAATGCAGAATAGCAGGTGGGTAAGGCAAATCTTTGAATGGAATCTGAGTGTAAGCTATTGGGAGGAAGTATGTTGGGGGCATGCAAGGAAACTCAGTATGCAAAAGATTATTCATGTTAGAATTGGGAGACCTGTGGATGACTGGAGTTTAATAAATGTAGGAGGTGTAGGGCCTAAGTGGGACTGCAAGAGATCAGGGTTGGCACATAAATAACCCACCCAAAAAAAAACACCCAAAAAAGCCCAAAAAAACCCACATTAAAAAACCCACCAAATAGTGGGTTTTTTTGGGCTTTTTTGGGTTTTATTGGTGCTATTTGAATTTCACTTGTTTTCAAGCTTATAGAATCAAAATGAGCTAAATATTTATATTGTCAAAAATTTGTTCAAGGCATTTGCATGGCTATGACAATAAATGTTGAAAAAAATACCACTATAAAAATAAAATAAGAAAAACCCTAATCACAAAAAAAAACTCGAGGGGCTAGTATATTTCCATGAGTTCCATTTCCAAAGTAAAAACAAAAACTAAGAAACAAATGCAGTTTGACTATTTGAGAGTAAAGAAACTTCTGAATTCTTCCTCTGTCTTCTAGACAGGGATGGAAAAAACCCTGGGTTTTTTAAAAACACCCAACCCACGCGGGTTTTTTGGGTTAAATTGGGTTTTTTGGGTTTTATTGTTTTTTTTGGGGCTTTATTGGTTTTTTGGTAATACCTTTTTTTGTTTAAAAGAGTTATTCACATGGCTCCAGTTGCCTCTTTTCCAGATATATATACACTTATTGAGTAAATATTATTTGATTACTTTATTTCCAACATTATATTACATCATTATATGAATTATTACATTCTATGAACAATATATGAATTAAGTTTGTCCATCACAATTACCACATACCAATTACCATATCCATAGGGACATAGCTGTGCAGTCTGTAAAGATATAAGATGTGCAAAGAGAATCGCTATGCTTGTCAATTCATAGTAAGTTGTTTTAGCGGCAGACAGGCGCAAGTCATGTGAGAGGGAAGCACCATGCAGACCATAAGTAACCACCACAAGCAACTTGAAGCAAGACAGCTACACATCACTTAACAGTCATACTGTTAACAACTTAACATGTGTATTGTGTGAGCTGGAGGGCTTAGCAGTGCAAGCCAAGTCAGTCAACCACACAGTTACATGTTACAACTTGTACAAAAATTTGTCAAAAAAATCACTTTTTGCAGTTCAGGATAGCAACAAATACTAAAACGATTAGAAATAAATGCTCTAACAGATTCCATCGTCAAATTTGTTCCAGTGCAGCTTGAATGCTCACCATAGGCCAGTTGTTTATTTACTTTCTTACCCCATGATGGCTGCGGTCGTGTCTTGCCCCATCTGACTATAATTGTTAGACTTATTTCCGGCAAAGCTCTCAAAGGAGACAGATATTGAAGAGTGGTTGGCTGAGTACAATCTGGAGTTGATCGGTGCGATTTATTTGTATAAATTGAAGGACTCCAACATCTTCCCAAAACACATGTTCAACATGAATATCACTAAGACAACGACTCCTCGTTGATGGTGGGATATTCAAGACATGAAACAGCAGAAAATGCAGGTTCTTAAAAAAACACTGGCAGAGGGTTTCTGCGAGTTTATAAGAAATCTTCATTCATGCTTTGCAAGTTCAGGATTCGTTGAGAGAATTTTCTAAACATTTGGAATTGTGTGGAATTAATTGAGAAATAGATTAGGATCGGAACGCGCACAGAAATTGGTCTCATTATATCGCCACCTCACAAATGATCATGATGTGGATGACAATGATAAAATGGCAGTGGATGTAGAAAGAGGAATAAAGTAGTACTGTATTAGCGGTCTAGTCTAGAAAACAGAGGAAGAATTCAGAAGTCTCTTTACTCTCAAATAGTCAAACTGCATTTGTTTCTTAGTTTTTGTTTTTTACTTTGGAAATGGAACTCATGGAAATATACTAGCCCCTCGAGTTTTTTTTGTGATTAGGGTTTTTCTTATTTTATTTTTATAGTGTTTTTTTTCAATATTTATTGTCGTTGTCATGCAAATGCCTTGTACAAATTTTTGACAATAAAAATATTTAGCTCATTTTGATTCTATAAGCTTGAAAACAAGTGAAATGCAAATAGCACAAATAAAACCCAAAAACGCCCAAAAAAACACTACTTAGTGGGTTTTTTAATGTGTTTTTTTTTGGGCTTTTTTGGGTGGGTTTTTTATGTGCCAATCCTGCTTCTAGACTAGACCGCTACTACAGTACTACTTTATTTCTCTTTCTACATCCACTGCCATTTTATCGTTGTCCTCCACATCATGATCATTTGTGAGGTGGCGATATAATGAGACCAATTTCTGTGTGCGTTCCGATCCTAATCTATTTCTCAATTTATTCCGCACAATTCCAAATGTTTAGAAAATTCTCTCAACAAATCCTGAACTTGCGAAGCAAGAATGAAGATTGCTTATAAACTTGCAGAAACCCTCTGCCAGTGTTTTTTCAAGAATCTGCATTTTCTGCTGTTTCATGTCTTGAATATCCCACCATCAACGAGGAGTCGTTGTCTTAGTGATATTCATGTTGAACATGTGTTTGGGGAAGATGTTGGAGTCCTTCAATTTATACAAATAAATCGTACCGATCAACTCCGGATTGTACTCAGTCAACCACTCTTCAGTATCTGTCTCCTTTGAGAGCTTTGCCGGAAATAAGTCTAACAATTATAGTCAGATGGGGCAAGACACGACCGCAGCCATCATGGGGTAAGAAAGTAAATGAACGACTGGCCTATGGTGAGCATTCAAGCTGCACTGGAACAAATTTGACGATGGAATCTGTTAGAGCATTTATTTCTAATCGTTTTAGTATTTGTTGCTATCCTGTACTGCAAAAAGTGATTTTTTTGACAAATTTAAAGAAAAAATTTTGGCATGTCACTACATGTTGTAACATGTAACAGTGTGGTTGACTGACTTGGCTTGCACTGCTAAGCCCTCCAGCTCACACAATAAACATGTTAAGTTGTTAACAGCATGACTGTTGAGTGATGTGCAGCTGTCTTGCTTCAAGTTGCTTGTGGTGGTTACTTATGATCTGCATGGTGCTTCCCTCTCACATGACTTGCGTCTGTCTTCTGCTTAAACAACTTACTATGAATTGACAAGCATAGCGATTCTCTTTGCACATCTTATATCTTTACAGACTGCACAGCTATGTCCCTATGCATATGGTAATTGGTAAGTGGTAATTGTGATGGACAAACTTGATTCATATATTGTTCATAGAATGTAATAATTCATATAATGATGTAATATAATGTTGGAAATAAAGTAATCAAATAACAATATTTACTCAATAAGTGTATATAAATCTGGAAGAGAGGCAACTGGAGCTATGTGAATAATTCTTTTAAACAAAAAAAGGTATTACAAAAAACCCAATAAAGCCCAAAAAAACCCAATAAAACCCAAAAAAACCCAATTTAACCCAAAAAAACCCACGTGGGTTGGGTTTTTTTAAAAAACCCAGGGTTTTTTCCATCCCTGCAAGAGATGGAAGAAAGAGATTGAGAGACAAACAAAAGAGTATGGATTGAATAAGTGGAAGCTTAGCATGATGCAGAAGCCTACACTTAACTGGTATATGAACAAGAAAGCACCTAAGTTTGAGCTGTTCTATGATGGAAGTTTTGGAAGTCAACTCTTGTTTGCTGTGAGATGTAAGTCATTGAGTGTGAACAGACGTACATGGAGATGGAATGAGAATAATAACAGATTATGTCAGCAGTGTAATAGTGGAGTAGAGGAAACAATTGAGCATTTTGTGCTGGAATGTAGTAAGTATGAGCAAGAGAGAGAGAGTTTTATGAATGTGGTGTCTGAGCAGTATGGAGAGAATGAGTGAAATGCCAGATATGCTGAAGATGATTGCGGTATGAGCTGTCTTGCTGGATTGGATCAGGAGTGTAATGCGAGTATCACTGAGGCTATGAAAGTGTTTCTTGTGCGTGCCTGGAGTAAGAGACAGTGACTGGAATGAGCCAGTCTGGTAGAATGGGCTGCAATGACCCAATGTGCCGGGGGATGGTGTTTTGACACACTGGCTGTCCCGGTGATGCCTTCCAATGGAGGCTAGTGACAAGGATCGTAGATCCTGAGTAGTTTAGTGGACAAGTCTGGTACCAGGCGCTGAACTCTTTGTGTGAAAATTGTGGAGGGAATTGTAGGCCGTTACAAAGGCCCCGACACTGTCGGCCCCCAAGTTCAAGTTCAAGGGTGAGAAAGTGGCAAAAGCTATGCAGTGGAGTGGTCGGTTAAGTAGTGTGGCCAGATACAGAGCAAACAAGTATGAATGTGTGAGAGGAATGTGGAAGTATGTTGCTGTACCTAGTGTCATGTATGGTATGAGTGCTCTTGCCTGGAATGGAAGTGATCTTGAGAAGCTGGATGTAATACAAAATAAGGTAGGACGGTTAGCATTGGGTGCTCCGAAATGGACAGCTACAGAAGCCATTAGAGGGGACCTTGGGTGGAGCCTATTTTCAGAAAGAATGATGAAAGCGGTGCTGAATTATAAAGTGAGAATTGAAAGAATGCAGAATAGTAGATGGTTAAAGCGAATTTTTGAATGGAACCTGAGTGTAAGCTATTGGGAGAAAGTGTGTTGGAGGCATGCAAGGAAGCTTAATATGCAAAAGATTATTCATGTTAGAATTGGAAGACCTGTGGATGACTGGAGTTTAATAAATCCTGGAGGTGTAGGGCCTGAGTGGGACTGCAAGAGGTGGAAGAAAGAGATTGAGAGGCAAACAAAAGAGTATGGATTGAATAAGTGGAGGCTTAGCATGATGCGGAAGCCTACACTTGACTGGTATATGAAAAAAGAAGCACCTAAGTTTGAGATGTTCTATGATGGTAGTTTTGAAAGTCAACTCTTGTTTGCTGTGAGATGTAAGTCATTGAGTGTGAACAGACGTACATAGAGGTGGAATGAGAATAATAACAGGTTATGTCAGCAGTGTATTAGTAGAGTGGAGGAAACAATTGAGCATTTTGTGCTGGAATGTAGTAAGTATGAGCAAGAGAGAGAAAGTTTTATGAATGTGGTGCTTGAGCAGTATGGAGAGAATGAGTGGTATGCCAGATGTGCTGAAGATGATTGCGGTATGAGCTGTCTTGCTGGATTGGATCAGGAGTGTAATTTGAGTATCATTGAAGCTATGAAAATGTTTCTTGTGCGTGCCTGGAGTAAGAGACAGTGACTGGAATGAGCCAGTCAGGTAGAATGGTCAGTAATGACCCAATATGCCTGGGGATGGTGTTTTGACACACTGGCTATCCCAGTGATGCCATCCAATGGCAGCTTGTGACAAGGATTGGTAGATCCTGAGTAGTTTAGTGGACAAGTCTGGTACCAGGCGCTGAACTCTTTGTGTGAAAATTGTGGAGGGAATTGTAGGCCGTTACTAAGGCCCCGACGCTGTCCGCCCTCAATTTCAAGTTCAAGTTCATTGGTCAGTAATTGATTTCCAATTTTTGGTGCCTAAAAGTAGGTAATTAGATCTAAATGAACAATTTTTCTTCTATGCACTTTCCTTCTGAAATAATTATATTACGAGTTATAGTGGTAGGTTCAGTTTTGTCTTTGATGACAAATGCGCTCAAATAAACAGCTACTCATCAATTTTAGAATTTTTGTTGCTTGAATCATGGTAATAACATCAAAATAAACAACTTTTCTTCTATACACTTTTTTTGTCAAATGAGTATTTAACAAGGTATAGCGGTAGGTTTGGTTTTGTCATTTGATGACAGCGCGCTGGAAGCTAGACTCTATTGCAGTGTTCATATCACGCAATCAAAGAATTTTTTTTGCTTCAAACACTAAATTTGCGGTAAGCCATTTACCGCTATAACTAATAAAATACTCATTTCAAACGGAAAGTGCATAGAGGAAAACTTGCTTATTCCAATATAATTAACTATGATTAGGCATCAAAATTCTCAAAATTGATTATTGTTCTTTCCTTTAGATTTACCAAAGTTATTTTGTTATCTAAAATTGATTTCACAATACTATTGTATAAAATATCTTTCCTATGTTACCATTTGAATATGATGCAGCTAGAGCTGTATTTATGCAGTGAGAGAGATCTTTATATAGGTTATCATTAGCTTTACCTTTAAGTTGTTAGATTACTTTCCGGAAATTTCCAGCATAAATTAGACTTTGCTATGTGTTAATATTTATTGTTATAAAATAAGCAAAGATCAGAATTGTGTGAAAGATTAGGATGTTTAAGTAGGATTAGAATTTTTTTTGAATTTCATAATTTCTGATACTAATTATTTTCTTAATTATATCTTGATGATGGTTTTAAGTTGAAGTTTTTAATAATTGATTAAAATAGTTAGTGCATTGACAATTAATTCTATTTTAATGACTGATTTCTAAATTTTGCAAATTATTTCATTGATAATATTTTTATTGTTTTAGGTGCTTACCTTTCATCCACCATATTTGTATGCATAGCCACCTAGTTATAAAATTAATACAATCCATCAACTATTTTGATAAAAATTGCGTGCATCATGGTGGCAAAATAGTAGAGTTTGTGTTAGAATGAAATGATGCTCTTCTAGAACACATACCAAAGTTTCTCATTGTCCCGCTGGTGGTGGCGATTTTCTCTGTTGGGTATAGGAGAAAAATTCCAAGCACAATATCCCACTCTACCCAGGTGTCTGAAATGGATACCGGTCTTGACCGGGGGAAAGCTTCATGGCGTCCTGGCGTTAGATATAAGGCATTTGAAAGTCCAATGTACAAGGTGATATGTATCAGGCTTGATTGGAAATAAAGCATCCGTTGATGCCTTCATTATTGTCTAGTTTGGCAAAATGACGTCAAACCATGCTTTGTCTGTGGGTAGGGAAGCCTATTATGAAACTGGTCTTTCAAATTAACATTTTTATTGCTCAGTGAGCCATAGGGATTTTCATAATACTGCTGACCAACCAGTAGTCACAAGCTAAATTTATTTAAAATACTTAATGAAAGCATAATCCAGTTCATATTTGCTATTTTTAACATTGCTTACTATAATTGACCTTATATTTGAGTTGAATGTTGAACTTCAGTTCTACCTGCTACAGTCAATGTGTTGAAACCTTTTCAATTGTTCTAATTTATAGTTTTACATTGTGATTCTGTTGTGATTCAATTTTCATTCATAGTTTTGAATTATAATTTTAATTTGTTATTGTTTTTGTTTTAAGTTTCAGATGCAAGTAAAAAGAGATATAGAATTTTGCTTTTTTATTTTTCCAAAATAAATCTGTTATTGTTTACTAATTTATCCTATGTTGTTTTTATTTAATATGAGTATCATTCGTTTTCATAATTCTTTTTTTTCCGTATCCATCCAGGGGAAAATGTAGAGTCCTAAGCTAAGAGTTAGTCAGGCCTTCTTTATGTTGAAATAAAATGTTTTTTGTTTCATTAAGTGCCATTTTTCTTTGGTTCACTGCTGTCCTGGTTTTTTTTAATATCTATAACCCTTTTTTTTAACTTTTATCTAGGTCCATCAACATCTTTTTAAACTTTCTGTTTCTTTGCCTCTTCCATGTTTTCTCTCCTTCATACTAAATGGTGCCCTCTTTCTTCACTCTTTTTGAAACGTCTTTGCATTTAGGGAGGCTTAACACTTTGATTACAGCGTGTGCCACTGGTGGCCACAGAGGAGATTTTCTTAATACTTCTGACTGACTAGTAGTGACCTACCTAATTTTCACAAATATTTGGTCAAAGCTAAATAAAGGCACAATACCCATCAGTGGGATACAACTATTGTGTCTATGGGAATTAGCGCTTCCAGGGGGACTGTGTTAAGGGCCTGAGCTAAATGCTAGGTAGGCTT
This sequence comes from Morinoia aosen, assembly GCA_030386875.1. NCBI lineage: Eukaryota > Metazoa > Arthropoda > Malacostraca > Amphipoda > Talitridae > Morinoia > Morinoia aosen. Next base: position 2,595,508 of record CM059580.1, on the reverse strand, counting down.
TCTTTTTGTTAAAATAGAATAGGTTTTAGATTTGTCACAGACCATCTTTTTTTAGGTTCACTGCTGTCCTGTTTTTCAGCATCTACTACTTTCTTCTTCAACATTTTCTTGTTTCATGATCTTCTACTTTCAAAGCTTACTGTTTCTATGCACCTTGTGCATAGATTCTGCATTCCCTCAACTCCATACTAAATGGTGCCTTCATCCTTCCCCTCTTGGAACATCTTTGTCATGGTAAAGGGAGGCTAAAACTTTCTTATATAATAATAATAATAAAGGCACAATCCAGTTAATGTTCTATTTTTTCAAAATTTTTTACATCAATTGACTTTAAATTTGAGTAGGAAATTGAACCTCAGTTTAACTAATGAGATTCAGATTCATCATTTGTGTATACATTCTATGTATCTGTGTCTATGTATCACAGTCATTTAGCAATGACTATATATCTGTGATATGATCATATACAGTATTTTTTAAGGTATTAAACCAACATCTAGTATTTCTCTCCCTCCCATAGTTGTGCGTGCGTGTTCCAGTTAGAGGAGGCAAGTAGCCATGGCGGACTGGGTGACGGAGGAGACCAAGGACAAGCTCTACTCAGACATAGCAGGGCTCAAGCCCTGGATCATCAGGGATCTCAAGCGGCTCAGTGAGTGGATTTTGATATTAACTCTATGCTATTTATGGGGTTTTGGTTATTTAAATAATAAATGTCCATGTGTAGATCATCAGGGGTCTCAATAACTGGGTTTTGATCTTAGTACTGTGACATTTATTGTGTTTTGGTTGTTTAAATGACTAATTTCCATGCATAATGTATGAGTACATCCTGAAGAGATCTTAGGACACACATAAAATGGAGGTTGATATCAAAACTGTAAGTATTTCTTATTATAGGTAAGTATACTGTAAGTATTTCTTATAAGTAAGAATACTGGAAGTATTTATTCCATATTTCTGTAAGTGCTTATGGTTTTGTATGATGGTAGTGAACTCATCAGAGGAGAGGAGTGAAGTTAACCCTTTAACGCCCACATTTTTATACTCATATTACCGTTATGACAACCACTACCACTAAACCGACACTGGCATTAGGTAGTCACTGTTATCAAGATGGGGAAGGAACTGCCACTTGGCAGGGAAGTTCAAAGGACACATTAGTGAACAAATTGAATAAGAAATACAATATATTATTGTTATTTTTGAAAGAGGACTGAATAGTCCATTAGGGCATCAAAGGGTTAATAACTTTGATTCCCAATATGATCCAACCCATTCTTTAGAGACATTAAAATAAGTAACTTCAAGTGTGGTGCAACTTATTCTGCAGAGACAGTAAGATAAGTAACTTCATTTCCAGAGGTGGTTCATCCTGTCCTCTGGTACAGAAAGTGAAATAAAAAACATTAATTTCAAGTATGGGGGTGGGTAATATTAATAACTATATTAAAGTCATATAATAATATAATATAATGGTAAGTAATATTATTAATTATATTAAAGTAATTAATTATATAATATATTGGTTAGTAATATCAATAACTATATAGTGAATAAGTAACATTAATAACTTTGGTTCTGAACAACCCACTCTGTGGAAACAAAATAAAATAACTATAGTTCCAGATGTTAATACCCCTATATATTGAATAAGTTACATTAATAACTTACCATAAAATAAATACCTGTAATTGCAGATGTGGTGCGGCCAACACCAGTGCAGTTTGCATGCATCCCCCCAGCCCTGGCTGGCCGTGACGTCATCGGAGGAGCCAAGACAGGGTCCGGCAAGACCATGGCATTTGTGCTGCCCATCCTGAACAAGCTCTCTGATGACCCGTACGGCATCTTTGCCCTCGTGCTCACGCCCACACGAGAGCTCGCTTTCCAGGCACGTGCAAACCTACTGATCTTTCCTAATCACAGGCTTTTATACTTATTTATATATCACACCCACAATAGTGCACATGCAAAACTACTGACCTTGCCTAATAATAACCCTTGGTGTGTTACTTTGCTCTGTTTTTTGCTGTCCACGTCTTCTGTCTCTCTGTGATGGTCATGAGGATGCTCAATGACTGTATCTGTGATATGATCATACACAGCACTTATATGTAGTATGAAGTATACAGTGCACAGTGTGTACTGTGCGCAAAGTAGGCTTCATAGATAGTCAATAATACATGAGAGCTTCAGACCTATCCAAGATGCAAGGGTTGATGTTTCACCAACCATTTCTTTGGCTATCCTTCTGAATCAGACTGCTTAATTAAGCACTCTACCTATTCATAAATATTATATCCAAGAAAAAATTTTAGAGTGAATATTAAAAGCATTAAAGCCTGTTTTGTACACATAATGCATTATGCGCATATCTTTGCTGTTATCCACGTGTTGTTATTAGTCATCCATATGTTATTTATGAATGATGCAAGTGTTGTTGTTTTTCATCCACATGTTAGTTGCCCTCCACCTGTTATCATTATCCATGAGTTGTTATTTTTTATCTACATTTATTTCTGACCCACATGTTGTCATTTATTAACTCTCAGGGGTATACAACTATTGTATCTATGGGAATTGGTGCTCCCAGGGGGGCTATGTCTGAGAGTTAGGTAGGCCTTCTTTTTTTGAAATGGAATGTTTTTTTTTTTGTTATGTTATGAACCACCTTTTTTAGGTTCACTGCTGTCCTGTTTTCCAGCACTTCTATCTTTTTCAACTTTTTTTATTTCCTGAACTTCTATCTTAACTCACTGTTTCTATGCCCTTTCTGCATGGATTCCCCATTCTTTTATCTCCATACTGAATGGTGCCTTCCTCCTTCCTCTCTTTAATATGCTCTTTTTGTAGCAGTTAGGGGGGATTAAACTAACTTCTAATCTAGCCTGATCTGTGATTTATTAATGAAAAACACAATTGCCGAGCAGATCACGGACCAGTTCCGAGCGGTGGGGGGCAGCATGGGGGCGCGGGTGAGCGTGGTGGTAGGAGGGGAGGACCGCTTCGAGCAGGGCCGGGAGCTCAAGAAAGAGCCCCACGTTGTCGTGGCCACCCCCGGCAGGCTCTCGGACTTCCTGAGCCTAGAGAAGGAGTTCACGCTCAAGAAGGTCAAGTTCCTCGTGCTCGATGAGGCCGACCGGCTGCTGGATGGGCGCTTCGACGAGCAAATGTCTGTCATCATGGAGGCCCTACCATCCCAACGGCAGACCCTCCTCTTCTCGGCCACCATCACGGAGCAGATACAGGCCATGGAGAAGATGGCTAAGCAGGAGGTAGTGTTTGCGTGCGTGTTGGTTATGCATGCTCGTGCGTGTTTTGGTCATGTGTGCTTGTGTCTGTGTGTGTCTGTTTGTTTGTCATCCGTGCTTGTGGATGTTTGTACAGAGTGTAGAGGCTAACCTTTTTTATTGTCTTACAATTTTCTAGATTCCATACAAAAATTTCTTTTTCGCCAGTAATGTAATTTGTAATTTTGAGTGTATAAAAAAATTTTTGTCCTTTTGTTTCAGAAGCATTCATTGAAAATGAAAAGTCGAAACCAGCTGGTCTGAGTGCAAATAGATGATTTTTATTGTGACCCTTGTGTTTCTTTTTATACTAAAAATTAGGTTTCCTACCAATCGTCCAATTTCTGATATTTTACGTCATAGATATGGCCAAGATGGACTTTTGTGGTTTCAAAAATTTCTTTTTTCCATGGTGCTTTTTAAATCATTATTGGGTTAGTGTTGTTTGCATTAATTGAAGTATTGGGTGCAATAATTGAAGTATTGGGTGCAATAATTGAAGTGTTGTGAACATTGACCCAAGTGTTGCCATGCAGGTGTTCAAGTGGGAGGCCAGCACGAGAGGGACGACGGAGAGCACCGTGTCGCAGCTGGAGGAGTTCTACACCCTCGTCAACCCCAAGGTGAGGGAATTGCGAGGAGGATGCGAAAAAAAAGGGAAGAGATAGGCAAAGGAGAAAGATAGGCAAAGGGGAGAGATGGCAAAAGAGGAAAGATGGGTAAAGGAGAAAGATGGCAAGAGAGGAAAGATGGGTAAAGGAGAAAGATGGCAAAAGAGGAAAGATGGGTAAAGGAGAAAGATGGCAAGAGAGGAAAGATGGGTAAAGGAGAAAGATGGCAAGAGAGGAAAGATGGGTAAAGGAGAAAGATGGCAAAAGAGGAAAGATGGGTAAAGGAGAAAGATGGCAAAAGAGGAAAGATGGGTAAAGGAGAAAGATGGCAAAAGAGGAAAGATGGGTAAAGGAGAAAGATGGCAAGAGAGGAAAGATGGGTAAAGGAGAAAGATGGCAAGAGAGGAAAGATGGGTAAAGGAGAAAGATGGGTAAAGGAGAAAGATGGCAAGAGAGGAAAGATGGGTAAAGGAGAAAGATGGCAAGAGAGGAAAGATGGGTAAAGGAGAAAGATGGCAAAAGAGGAAAGATGGGTAAAGGAGAAAGATGGCAAAAGAGGAAAGATGGGTAAAGGAGAAAGATGGCAAGAGAGGAAAGATGGGTAAAGGAGAAAGATGGCAAGAGAGGAAAGATGGGTAAAGGAGAAAGATGGGTAAAGGAGAAAGATGGCAAGAGAGGAAAGATGGGTAAAGGAGAAAGATGGCAAGAGAGGAAAGATGGGTAAAGGAGAAAGATGGCAAAAGAGGAAAGATGGGTAAAGGAGAAAGATGGGTAAAGGAGAAAGATGGCAAGAGAGGAAAGATGGGTAAAGGAGAAAGATGGCAAGAGAGGAAAGATGGGTAAAGGAGAAAGATGGCAAAAGAGGAAAGATGGGTAAAGGAGAAAGATGGCAAAAGAGGAAAGATGGGTAAAGGAGAAAGATGGCAAGAGAGGAAAGATGGGTAAAGGAGAAAGATGGCAAGAGAGGAAAGATGGGTAAAGGAGAAAGATGGGTAAAGGAGAAAGATGGCAAGAGAGGAAAGATGGGTAAAGGAGAAAGATGGCAAGAGAGGAAAGATGGGTAAAGGAGAAAGATGGCAAAAGAGGAAAGATGGGTAAAGGAGAAAGATGGCAAAAGAGGAAAGATGGGTAAAGGAGAAAGATGGCAAGAGAGGAAAGATGGGTAAAGGAGAAAGATGGCAAGAGAGGAAAGATGGGTAAAGGAGAAAGATGGGTAAAGGAGAAAGATGGCAAGAGAGGAAAGATGGGTAAAGGAGAAAGATGGCAAAAGAGGAAAGATGGGTAAAGGAGAAAGATGGCAAAAGAGGAAAGATGGGTAAAGGAGAAAGATGGCAAAAGAGGAAAGATGGGTAAAGGAGAAAGATGGCAAGAGAGGAAAGATGGGTAAAGGAGAAAGATGGCAAGAGAGGAAAGATGGGTAAAGGAGAAAGATGGGTAAAGGAGAAAGATGGCAAGAGAGGAAAGATGGGTAAAGGAGAAAGATGGCAAGAGAGGAAAGATGGGTAAAGGAGAAAGATGGCAAAAGAGGAAAGATGGGTAAAGGAGAAAGATGGCAAAAGAGGAAAGATGGGTAAAGGAGAAAGATGGCAAAAGAGGAAAGATGGGTAAAGGAGAAAGATGGCAAGAGAGGAAAGATGGGTAAAGGAGAAAGATGGCAAGAGAGGAAAGATGGGTAAAGGAGAAAGATGGGTAAAGGAGAAAGATGGCAAGAGAGGAAAGATGGGTAAAGGAGAAAGATGGCAAGAGAGGAAAGATGGGTAAAGGAGAAAGATGGCAAGAGAGGAAAGATGGGTAAAGGAGAAAGATGGCAAGAGAGGAAAGATGGGTAAAGGAGAAAGATGGCAAGAGAGGAAAGATGGGTAAAGGAGAAAGATGGCAAGAGAGGAAAGATGGGTAAAGGAGAAAGATGGGCAAAGGGGAGAGATGGCAAAAGAGGAAAGATGGGTAAAGGAGAAAGATGGCAAGAGAGGAAAGATGGGTAAAGGAGAAAGATGGCAAGAGAGGAAAGATGGGTAAAGGAGAAAGATGGGCAAAGGGGAGAGATGGCAAAAGAGGAAAGATGGGTAAAGGAGAAAGATGGCAAGAGAGGAAAGATGGGTAAAGGAGAAAGATGGCAAGAGAGGAAAGATGGGTAAAGGAGAAAGATGGGTAAAGGAGAAAGATGGCAAGAGAGGAAAGATGGGTAAAGGAGAAAGATGGCAAGAGAGGAAAGATAGGTAAAGGAGAAAGATGGCAAAAGGGGGAGATGGGTAAAGGAGCGAGATGGGCTAAGGGGAAAGATGGGAAAAGAGGAGAGATGGGCCTCTGCAACCAAACTGCGCCCTCATTTTAAATCTCTGTCAGGAAATTAAAATTCCTGCAACCCGAAGGATGACCGTAGGGGCAGGTATCAGTTACTACCCTGAAGGATAACCATAAGGGTATCAGTTACCACTCTGAAGGATGACCGTAGGGGTAGGTATCAGTTACTACCCTGAAGGATAACCATAAGGGTATCAGTTACCACTCTGAAGGATGACCGTAGGGGCAGGTATCAGTTACTACCCTGAAGGATAACCATAAGGGTATCAGTTACCACTCTGAAGGATGACCGTAGGGGTAGGTATCAGTTACTACCCTGAAGGATAACCATAAGGGTATCAGTTGCCACTCTGAAGGATGACCGTAGGGGTAGGTATCAGTTACTACCCTGAAGGATAACCATAAGGGTATCAGTTACCACTCTGAAGGATGACCGTAGGGGCAGGTATTAGTTACTACCCTGAAGGATAACCATAAGGGTATCAGTTACCACTCTGAAGGATGACCGTAGGGGTAGGTATTAGTTACTACCCTGAAGGATAACCATAAGGGTATCAGTTGCCACTCTGAAGGATGACCGTAGGGGTAGGTATCAGTTACTACCCTGAAGGATAACCATAAGGGTATCAGTTGCCACTCTGAAGGATGACCGTAGGGGTAGGTATCAGTTACTACCCTGAAGGATAACCATAAGGGTACCAGTTACCACTCTGAAGGATGACCGTAGGGGTAGGTATCAGTTACTACCCTGAAGGATAACCATAAGGGTATCAGTTACCACTCTGAAGGATGACCGTAGGGGTAGGTATCAGTTACCACCCTGAAGGATAACCATAAGGGTATCAGTTGCCACTCTGAAGGATGACCGTAGGGGTAGGTATCAGTTACTACCCTGAAGGATAACCATAAGGGTATCAGTTACCACTCTGAAGGATGACCGTAGGGGCAGGTATCAGTTACCACTCTGAAGGATGACCGTAGGGGCAGGTATCAGTTACTACCCTGAAGGATAACCATAAGGGTATCAGTTACCACTCCGAAGGATGACCGTAGGGGTAGGTATCAGTTACTACCCTGAAGGATAACCATAAGGGTATCAGTTACGTGTTACTACCCTGAAGAAAAATATGAAGTAAGCGTAAGGCTGTGCCGGAGAGCAAGGAAGTACACGAGTGCCCTGGGATAACCATAGGGATACCAGCTACCCACCCAAAAGATCGGTTACCATTCAAAAGGATGTCAGTTACCACTCAAAAGGAGATCAGTTACCAGAGAACAGTAGTGATATCAGGCACACACCCAAAAAAAAAAAGGATTACAAGAGGACTGTGGTGTGCAGGTGCGGGACGCGGCGCTGGTGGCCTACCTGCTGCAGTGGCGGCAGCAGCACCCCCACCACCTCGCCCTCGTCTTCATGGACACCTGCGCCCTGGTCGAGGTGGGTCCTCCCCCCACGGGGGGTGTGGGGGTCTCTTCCCTCCAGAGGGGGGGTCTCTCCCTCCCCCAGAGGGTGGGTCTCTCCCCCCTCCCCCACGGGGATGTGGGGGTATTTTTCCCCAACGGGGGGGTGTGTTGTGGGAGGAAGTCTCTTTGTTTCCTACCCCTAAACCCAGTTTAGTGTTTTACATTGTTTAATGTTTTTATATTGAATATGCGCGGTGATTTGTTTTATGAAAGAAACTTCTTTTTAGTTGTGTTGACAGCACGATATTTGCGTGGGAAAAGAAATAAAATTAGTCTGTTGGTATCGACGTGCAGGTCATCGCTGTTCTTTCTTCTTTTTCCCAGGAAAATTTGCTGTAGACCATCTCTGGCCTTATTATTCATTTGTAGCTTGTACGCTTTGCAATAGAAGTGTCTGTCTTTAGTTTCTAATTGAAAAGTTTGTCTCCAAACTTTTCAATGTAACTTTTTTCAATGTAACAAGAATATTTCCCATAAATCGGTTTATATTTTCTACTTTTATACGGGCCGAAATAACAAAATATGAAAAAATAACCAATTATTATAGCGACACCAGTTGTAAGATAATTATTTTTTCAAGGTCACCACCCAGGGATTTGTTTGGCGGGCTGGATGAAATTACGTGGCGGGCCGGATGTGGCCCGCGGGCCATAGTGTGGAGACCCCTGCTTTAGAGATTAGGCCTACTAAACTTACTCCTCTCCTCCTGACACTAGCGCTAACGCTACAAGCACTAGTCCTAATGCTACCGGAACTAGGCCTTCTAAAACTCTATTTTTCCAGGAACCAGGCCTACTAACCTCACCCCTCCCCCCCAGACACTAGGCCTAACGCTACAAGAGCTAGGCCTACCCTGCGTGACGCTGCACTCGTACAAGTCACAGAAGGAGCGCCTCTCCGCCCTCGTCCGCTTCAAGAGCTCCCAGTGCCGCCTGATGGTGGCTACTGACCTGGCCAGCCGGGGGCTGGATATCCCCATGGTGGGTGTGGTGTGTGGTGTGGTGTGGGTGTTGTATTGGGTGTAGTAAGAGGTGGACTTATGTGTTGTTGTGGTGTGTTAGGTGAGGGTGTGGTGTGGTTGGTAGGTGAGGGTGTGGTGTGGTTGGGGTGTCATGTATTGTGGGGATGCATGCTGTGGCTCAGCGTGTTGCTTTGAGAGTAGTAGCACCCAAAGGTGACGTGTGATGACGCAGTCCAAAAAGAACCACAAAGACCTCCCTCTGACCACCCTCCTGCTGCAGGTGTCGCTGGTGGTGAACCACCGGATGCCAAACTGCACGAAGAGCTACATCCACCGGGTGGGGCGCACGGCCCGCGCGGGCCGGGGGGGCACCGCCCTCACCATCATCACCCCTGAGGATCAGAACCTCCTCACGGCGCTAGAGGCCCGCAACCCCAGGAAGCTGGTGGCCTACAAGGTGCGGTGGGGGGGAGTGGGTGGTAGGGGTTTGTTGGGGAAGTGGGTGGTAGGTTTTTGTAGAGTAATGATATACCGATACCATTTTTTTTGGCCGATACCGATACATCGGTACATCACTAATGTGGGTTGTGGTGGTGTTGGGGAGAGTGGGTGGTAGGTTTTTGTAGAGTAATGATATACCGATACCATTTTTTTTGGCCGATACCGATACATCGGTACATCACTAATGTGGGTTGTGGTGGTGTTGGGGATGTTGGGGGATAACTGTTGACCCGGTAAGGCCCCTATAGTAGGAGACTGGCAGGACTCGCTATTCCACGTCTCAACTGGAAGTAGCAAAAGAAAATACTAAAATGATGGGAGCCACAGGCAAGGGGAGAGCTTAGACTGAATATGAGAAACTCAAGAGAGGGAATTACAGACTAAATCATTCAGTGGGGTATAAATTAAACTTTCATGAACACACAACATATACTGGAACAATCACAAATACAATGAATCCACTGGCTGTAACTGACAACTGGTTTGGCAAAAGGGGTTAGCATAGTTAGATAGGGAAGGAAGAATTACAGCCCAAAAGATAGACAGACTATACCTAAACACATAAATAAATACACAGGTGCCTAAGGTATAAGAGGGTTGTAACGAACTTGCACAACACTATTTCAAGGGAATCGACCTATAGAGTTCAAGAGGCAAACAAGATTACCAAGAGTACATGAATCAATAAAGGGATCTAAACTGGAGTGAGTCAAGTTTGCAAATTATGTCCCAAGAACTTCGTGCTGCTACATCAAAGGGAATCAGATGGTGGAGGATCCAGTCACAAACTGCTGGTGGGTACATTACCCAATCTGGCTGCTCAACGTAGCTCTGAGTAGGGCCAGTGGCAAGAGTCCCAGACTCGTTGCTCTAAAAGGAAAAACACAGGACATAAGCATCTCAGCTAGCCACAAGAAGCAGAAGCTGCCGAGGAAAAAGTTGAGGGAACAGTATTTTACACCAAAGCAGAGCAGCACACAGGGGCAAAAACTGAAGCACACGCAAAAATGATGGATATTGAACACCAAACTAATAATAGAGATATAACAAATAAAGCTGAAATATAGTATTAGCACTATATGCAGGTATTGGACAGTAAAGTAAGTGAACAAGAAGCACAAGGCATACTGAAATACATTTAAGCAAACCTAGTCCAATAAGGTCAAATAAGCAGGCATACTTAGACTTACCCTAAAGGAGCAACCAGGATTAAAATATGGCAGGATGAATCAAGGTAGCAGGTCAAGCAGTGGATCTTAAGATTAGTGTCTCAAGCAGGTGAATAGAAAAAGGCAAAATGTGACACTAGGAACAGAAGAGATTATAGGATTTAGCAAAAGAAATCTGAAACAAAAAGAAACAAGGGGTAACGAATATGGGGGCAGGCACATGAACAATACAGGAACATATCAGGCCAATCCTCCACAGGGAGAGTGGGTGGTAGGGGGTGTGTTGTTGTGGTGGTGTAGGAGGATTGATTGGTGTGGAGTTGTAGCTGGTGTGGTGTGAGATCAGGTTGTAGGTGGGGATGTAAGAATCATATTGGAATATAGAAATGACCTGTAGCTCTGAATATGCTGGGCAATATCATTAGTCTATCACTTCTAACCAACCAAATCCTCTCTTTGGAACACCTTTGTTGTGGCCAGAGGACCTCCCTAGCACCTTTAACACCCCCCTCCCCCCCTCCAGCTGGACGGGGTGCTGGTACGGCGCATCCTGAAGCAGGTGAACGTGACCCGGAGGGAGCAGGAATTGAAGCTCGAAGACAGCGGCTTCGCGGAGAAGAAAATCATCAACAAGCGCAAGCAGCTTATCCTGCAGGGCCTGTGGGTGTTGTGTTGTGTGTAGTGTTGTGTTGTGTTATGGTGGTTGTGTTGTGGTTGTATTGTTGCTATAAGTTGAACCTTGCTAGGCAAGTTGTGTAGTTTATGTATTAGGAATTAGAGTTTTAGAGAGTATTAGAATTAGTGGTATTAGAGCGCGAGGTAGCCCACGGATGAGTGTGATGGATAGGGTGAAACGTGCTTTGTATGAGAGGGGTCTGACTGTGGACGTGGCGAGAGAGATGGCTGCGGACAGAAGTGAGTGGGGCAGTGCGTAAGAAGGTAATTTTATTTTTGACGCGGTACTGGAAGCCTGCCCGCGTGTGATGGGGTTGACCTGTCCTGTGCGGGGGGAGGGGCTGCACTCAATAAAGCGGTTGGGGTAAACCAGCTATGGCTGTCGGGCCTGAGTGTGGAAGGTGGTTGTGCGGGGCTGCTGCTGATTCTGGCAGTTCAGGTGCGGCCAGTGCTGCCTCGCTCGCCTCCTAGTGACTGAGTGTGGTGATAGTGGCCTGCTGTCAGCTACCCTCCCATAGGGAGGAAAAGCCTAGTAAATGTATGTATGTATTAGGAGACTATAGTCTATATCCTGTTGTCAAACCTACCTCCCCACCTCACTCCCACGCTTCCCCTACCTCACTCTAACGCCTCTCACCCCTCCCCCCCCCCCCCCTCACCCCAATCCCCACGAGCGCTTTGAGTATTCCCATGCATTAGGGGACCATAGTCCGTACTCTATTACACATCTTTCTCCCTTCACTCCCTCCCACCTCACCCTCATGTTTCTTCCTACTTTATTCTCATCCCCCACGGTTTCTCCTTTGTGACTCCCTCACCCCTACTGGGTGAGGCTCCCCACCCACTCAGGCTCCCCATCTCACTCCCACTTCCCCCCAGGGACCCGGACGAAGAATGCGCCAAACTCCAGGAGCGGATCCGGCGCGGCCAAGAACGGAGACGCCAGCGCTTCCTGAAGGCCCATGAGGAGGTGCTGCAGGGGGGTAGCGCGCCCCTGGAGGGGGGCCCAGCCCCCCACCTCGAGGGGGGTCCACCCCCCAACCCGGAGGGGGGGCTCAGTGCCAAGGCCAGGGAGAAAGCCATCATCAAGAAGAAGAAAGTGGAGGTCTTTCGTCAGGAGGGTTCTGCCCCTGGTGTTGTTTTGGGCAAGCCCCCCCGTGGGGGGGTTGGAGGGGTAAAACCTCCCCGTGGGGGGGTTTCGGGGAGCAAGCCCCCCCGTGGGGGGAAGGCCGTTAGGGGGAAGAAAGGGGCACTAAAATCTGGACAGAAAAAGAAGATAAAGAGGCTGCAGTAATGTGCTGATGCTGTGTGGTGGTGTGCTGTATATACTGTGTACTCTATACTGTCGGAGCTGTTTGTACTGTGTACTGCGTATGCTGTGTACTTAATATACTGTGTGCCTTGTGTACTATAGTTGTTGTATATACTTGCTATACATTGAAATATGTTGAGTGCTCCCAGGGGGAATATGGGAGGACCCAAGCTAAAGGTTAGGTAGGCCTTCTTTTTGTAGAAATAAAATAGGTTTTTGTTTTGTTACGGACCGTCTTTTTTCGGTTGACTGCTGTCCTGTTTTTCAGCACCTATTGCTTTCTTCTTCTACTTTTGTCTTGTTTCATGAACTTCTTTCTTAGCTTACTGTTTCTGTGCACCTTGTGCGTAGATTCTGCGTTCCCTTAACTCCATTTTAAATGGTGCCTTCATCCTTCCTCTCTTTGAACATCTTTGTCGTGGTAAAGGGCGGCTAAAACTCTCTTATACAATAATATTAACCCGCGCACTGTAACTGGTCGCCTCATTTACCAGGCTCACTGGTTGCCAGACGTAAGGCATAACCCCAAGTTGTTATACACCAAAATGATCGTCTCAGCGAGTGCTACACAGCTGGAGCCAGAAACCCCCACATTGTGGGGGTTAAGGCAGAGCTCCAACCACTTGGAAGTTGGGAGGGGTAAGCACAGTCAGTGTGGTAAATGAGGCGACCGTGAGAGGGTGTGCGTGCAAACAGTCAGTGGCAGCCTCAGTTACCAGCGAAACTACTCAGGGCCTTATTTCGCCTTATTTCGTAAAAATGGCAAATAAGACAAATCTGAAGTCAGTAGCGTGTAGAGCAGTATTTTATTCATATAGTGTGAAAATTACAAGTTTCGAAACATTATACTTACAGTAATATAACCAGACATGCAAACATGCATTTATGTAGGAACTAAAACGAAGAATGGATAACACCTAGTAGACATGAATGGTCATAACTTTTTTTCTAATTGTTGTAGAGGAAAAATAAAAACATCAGCAGGTTTGGAAGGATTTTCTGCATAAAATAGCAGTGAAAAACATTACATTGTTTCCAAAACACAAAAATGGCCATTGATCTCTTTGAAGCAATGTTGTGCAAAAATCGACGGAGTTTGACTCCATATTACAAAGAAACGGTTCAAGTTATCAAAAATCTGACAACATCAAAGTGTAAAGCAACATTTTTTACTCATTACTTCATATTTTTACATCTCTGCCTATTACGGTAAGTGAACAGGGAACGGCAGAGTAACGCGGGTAAATTGACTACTTTTCTGAGGGATGCGCGACCGTGCGCGGGTTAACATTGAGATATGTACGTTTCCGATTCACACTGTGCATGTGCGCAGTACCTGCACACGGTGTACTGTATGTACTGTGTACTATAGTATTAAGAGAAAAATACTCTGTGTGATGTACGTATAAGTTCCGTAAATATATGTTAAGTAGTGTAAATGCACATCTTTTTATTTTATTATAAACACCCTTTTCAAAGTAGTGTTGGGTTCGAGAATCTGTTGTGGGTTTCATGTATATGAACGTTTTTATTATCTCTTAAAAATTGGTTACAAAAACAACCTGACTGAACGGGTAAAGTATATTTACTGCCATATGTACGCATATATATGGTACCATTTGGATGTACACCACCATAACTATTCAGGGGGATACAGCTAGTGTATCTAGGGTAATTAGCGCTCCCAGGGGGACAATGTGAGGTCCCGAGCTGGGAGTTAGGTAGGCCTTCTTTTTGTTGAAATAAAATGTTTTTTGTTATGTTGAGGACCATCTTTTTTCGGTTGACTGCTGTCCTGTTTTTCAGCACCTATTGCTTTCTTCTTCAACTTTTATCTTATTTCATGAACTTCTTTCCCATCTTACTGTTTCTGTGCCCTTTCTGCATAGATTCCTCATTTTCTTATCTCCATACTAAATGGTGCCTTCCTCCTTCCTCTCTTCGATACGCTCTATTTATGCAGCGGTTAGGGAGGCTTAAACTAACTTATAATCTAATCTGACTGCTGTCCTGCTGTTTTTTCAGCACCTACTACTTCCTAATCTAATATTTATAATCAGAAGTAACATAGGAGATGCTGTGTTCAGTTTTACAAACTCTAAATCATCTCATTTCTTAGGATTCATTAAACATTCCTGTATTTTTTTTAGTCTTTTCATCATTTTTCTTCATTATCATTATCTCGGTGGACGCTTATTTCGATATAACTATTCATTAATACTGAATTTTTGTAATTTTTTACCAAGGCGTATTAAATGCAGAAGTAAATAGGTCGTTCTACTCAAATTAAACTTTAAAATACATCATACGGTGTACGGATTCCATTATGTGATATGTGTATGATAAATAGTTAAGCCCCACACCAATGTGCCTTAAGCGTAAATTTTTAACTTATAACATTCCCCCTTTAGTTCTCTATACATTTTACTCTGCAGGTGTCTATTTACTTCTGGCGCTGGGATAATTATAGACAGGTTCACGGTGATAATTTTTGTATTGAATTCATGATAATGTTTTTTATAATAAATTCACGGTAATATTTTTTATATTGAATTTGAACGCGGCCACTATTGTCATTACATTTGAGCATTTCACACAACATGCGGTACATCAGACACACACCTACATATACATATATCTAATTAAAATTCCCAGAAAAAAGCTTTTCTCTATAACGTTCATCCGTTTCATTTTGAAATCATTGTGTAGAACACAGAAATACATAATAGCACCTAGATAATGTGTAGGTGAATACATAGATAAATAACATGTCAATGACCTGTCTTATTTTCCTCTACGCTATCGGACTGCAAAATTTTTAATTTTTTTAGAGTTCAATATTTAGAATTTTTATTTTTCGGAGTGCAAAATTTTGAATTTTTTTTTTCGGAGTGCAAAATTTTGAAATTTTTTTTTTTTTTTTCGGAGTGCAAAATTTTGAATTTTTTTTTTTTCGGAGTGCAATTCTTTTTAATCCGATGGCGCTCTCTTGTCAGAGGACGTTACAGGTCTTTTAACTTGACAACTTGATATCCTTGGCAAGTCGCGTGCGAGTTCTCCATTTGACAAGGTTTGGCGGGTCTTGGCGGACGGGCGTTGCGATGTGACAAGCGAGAGTTTGTCTTTTGAAGGAATAATTTGCCGTGTTTTGTTGCTTGGGAAATTTTCTTCTTTTTCGACTTGCAGTGACACAAGTTTTTCAAAATTTTCTTTTGATAAAATCCCGCTGTATTTGGTCTCGTCTGCCCGAGACGGAAGGTCTGAAAAGCCTCTATTTTTGAAGTCTTTCGTCCATGTTTTTTGAACTCCGGTCTGACTGAAGCCCAAATTCTTTCTCATCTCTTGCGGCGATTCATTTTTTGATTCGTCTTCCGCCGCAGGAATTTTTTTTCCATTTTTTTTCAGCATTTGTAATTTTTCCTCGGACATTGGGTCACGTGATGGAGAAACCGGATCTATTTCACCACAGTCGGTTTCCGTTGCTATGGTTTCGTAACTTAGGTTGCTTGGTATCCCAGATCCCGCACCTGGTATCCCAGATCCCGCACCTGGTATCCTAGATCCCGCACCTGGTATCCCAGATCCCGCACCTGGTATCTCAGATACCGCACCTGGTATCCTAGATCCCGCACCTGGTATCCCAGATCCCGCACCTGGTATCCTAGATCCCGCACCTGGTATCCCAGATCCCACACCTGGTATCCCAGATCCCGCACCTGGTATCCCAGATCCCGCACCTGGTATCCTAGATCCCGCACCTGGTATCCTAGATCCCGCACCTGGTATCCCAGATCCCGCACCTGGTATCCCAGATCCCGCACCTGGTATCCCAGATCCCGCACCTGGTATCTCAGATACCGCACCTGGTATCTCAGATACCGCACCTGGTATCTCAGATACCGCACCTGGTATCCCAGATCCCGCACCTGGTATCCCAGATCCCGCACCTGGTATCCCAGATCCCGCACCTGGTATCCCAGATCCCGCACCTGGTATCCCAGATCCCGCACCTGGTATCTCAGATACCGCACCTGGTATCTCAGATACCGCACCTGGTATCCCAGATCCCGCACCTGGTATCTCAGATACCGCACCTGGTATCTCAGATACCGCACCTGGTATCTCAGATACCGCACCTGGTATCTCAGATACCGCACCTGGTATCTCAGATACCGCACTTGGTATCTCAGATACCGCACCTGGTATCTCAGATACCGCACCTGGTATCTCAGATACCGCACCTGGTATCCCAGATACCGCACCTGGTATCCCAGATACCGCACCTGGTATCCCAGATACCGCACCTGGTATCCCAGATCCCACACCTGGTATCCCAGATACCGCACCTGGTATCTCAGATACCGCACCTGGTATCCCAGATACCGCACCTGGTATCTCAGATACCGCACCTGGTATCCCAGATACCGCACCTGGTATCTCAGATACCGCACCTGGTATCTCAGATACCGCACCTGGTATCTCAGATACCGCACCTGGTATCTCAGATACCGCACCTGGTATCTCAGATACCGCACCTGGTATCTCAAAGACCAAACCACCTTGGCTGGTTGGTATCCCACGTACAGTGTCTGGGACCTCACAGTCCGCTCCGAACTCCACCCACGGACGACTTTTCTTTAAACTGCAAACATCTAATTTATGCATAGATTCCCTGCTCACGTCCATAAATGCTTTATTTTTGAAGCGCGCCGAACATTTATCATGTTTTCCATCTTCACTTGCAAGTTTCTTCTCTGCCGCGTCTTCGTTGCATTCGTTTTCACAAATACTTGAGGTTTGAGGACAGCATTTCTTCTTTTGCTCTTTAATTAGAAATTCCAATTTCGAAGCGACTTTTTCCAGCACCTGCGCGGTTTCTTCGCGATGGCAAAATTTTTTTTCGCGGGGGCTGAAGTTCGTCAAAAAAATTTTGTTTTGTCGACCGTGACGGTGGTGAGTTTTTTTGTTTTCCACTTCAAACTGTGAAAATATGCTTGGTTTTTTGGGACGGTGATGTTGATTATGATGTCGATGATGAAAATGGTCTTGGTGATAATCGAAGTCATTACAAAAATGATCTTGACAACTATCAAGATGATGCTGTAGAAAATTCTTTGAACTTTCACCTTCTTCTGAGGAAGATGACGAATTTTTGGGACTCTTCTTTTTCTTTTTTGGATTTTCAAAAGAAATTTGCGTGCAGTTCTGAGTTTCGCCCCGCGCGCCCTGCCCCGCCCTGGCGACTTGAGCAGCTCTGTTATCAAAGCCACATTCATTTTCTGATAGATTTTTATCCGCTGAAATGAACCTTCTTTCGCAATTTAACCTTTGTGCGTTATAAATTTTGTCATCAAATTTTAGAAAAGCTCGGGAATTTTCCCCACTAGCGATTTTTGCCGAAAATTTTTCATTTAATTCTAGAAAAGTTTGGGAATTTTCCGGATTTTTTTCATTTAATTTTAGAAAATTTTGGGAATTTTTCCTCGTGGAATCCCCACCTCCAAAGTTTTCCCGAAAACATCCTTCAGGACGCACCAACACTGCAGGACGCAGGTCCTTCCAATCCACACACAACACAGGACACGAGATCTCGTTTTCTAAAGTTCCATTTTCCACAGAAAACGACCGAGCAGCCCTGACTGAAACAAACCTCGGTCCCCTCCTAACCGACTCTATGTGAGGAAGAACCAAAGCATCTTCCCTCCCACATATAACCAAAGGAATAAGACTTTCCCCATCTTGCACGCCGTATTTTCCAGAACTCGAAGAACTTTCTCCCCCTTTAAGCAACTCCGGCAACCGAAGCGTGGCGGAACGGTCCCGTAGATTTTCTGAAATATCACTCGAAGAAAACGGTTCCGACGCGCCCTTTAGAGGGGAAACTTTAGCGCTCCTGCGCCTGGAATAAAAGCTGCGGGGGGACAGGGATATTTTCTTCTCTTCGATGTACCTGAGCACGTCTTGACATCTCGGGCTCTTGATGTTGCTGTTGAATGTTGATGTAGATATTTCGGACATGGTATTGGTCGGTATCGCAGGTACAGTGCGGTATTACAGATACACAGCAGTATCACAGATACAGCTCGGTATTACAGATACACAGCAGTATCACAGATACAGCTCGGTATTACAGATACACAGCAGTATCACAGATACAGCTCGGTATTACAGATACACAGCAGTATCACAGATACAGCTCGGTATTACAGATACACAGCGGTATCACAGATACAGCACGGTATTACAGATACACAGCAGTATCACAGATACAGCTCGGTATTACAGATACACAGCAGTATCACAGATACAGCGCGGTATTACAGATACGCAGCAGTATCACAGATACAGCTCGGTATTACAGATACACAGCAGTATCACAGATACAGCTCGGTATTACAGATACACAGCAGTATCACAGATACAGCTCGGTATTACAGATACACAGCAGTATCACAGATACAGCTCGGTATTACAGATACACAGCAGTATCACAGATACAGCTCGGTATTACAGATACACAGCAGTATCACAGATACAGCACGGTATTACAGATACGCAGCAGTATCACAGATACAGCACGGTATTACAGATACGCAGCAGTATCACAGATACAGCTCGGTATTACAGATACACAGCAGTATCACAGATACAGCTCGGTATTACAGATACGCAGCAGTATCACAGATACAGCTCGGTATTACAGATACACAGCAGTATCACAGATACAGCACGGTATTACAGATACACAGCAGTATCACAGATACAGCTCGGTATTACAGATACACAGCCGTATCACAGATACAGCGCGGTATTACAGATACACAGCAGTATCACAGATACAGCTCGGTATTACAGATACACAGCAGTATCACAGATACAGCGCGGTATTACAGATACACAGACAGCGGTGTCGCAGGTACGCTTCGTGGTAGATCGAGTTATACATCAAATGTTTTTTAACTTTAACGACATAATGTAACGGACATAATCTTGAGCAAAATTTTTTAAAACTGTACACATTTGTTAACTCTCGCTGTAATTTTCCTAATATTCATACAAACGAACTTTTATTTTGTTTACGCGTCACGCTTCGCAACTTTGAGCAAAATTGAGGCAGTAACTTGAGCAAAACTTCTTTATAAAGCCTGATAAATGAACGTATTAGTGAAACAATAGATAAAATCTATACAGGACCATTCGCTCGTACCTCTTGTTTTAATTGCCTTTATTTAGATCGGCTCCGTCGCAACATCGATGCATGATTATTAAATCACTATTTATTACAGGTCACATATATATTATAAGTTACATAAAACACGTCTTAATAATACGTTAGCTCATACGTCTACAGCAAAACTCTGTGTAAAACAGGACAATTTACACGGTAAGAGTTACACATAACTTATATATGTGCAGGTTACTATAAGGCTCGATGGTAGATACGTAGAACAGACGGTAGACTTGGGTAGTCTGCTCAGTGGTAGACTGCGAGGTAGACAGTAGACAGGTGCCTGTAGACAGGGGTGAAACAAAGTGAAATACACACATACACACGCACGCACACACAAACGCACATTCACACACGCACACACAGCTGTCAGTAATAACACATTACGGATTCACAATCAATACCTACACACGCACGGCACTGGTGCTGCCACCTGCCACCACACCACCTGCCACCACACCACCTGCCACCACACCACCTGCCACCACACCACCTGCCACCACACCACCTGCCACCACACCACCTGCCACCACACCACCTGCCACCACACCACCTGCCACCACACCACCTGCCACCACACCACCTGCCACCACACCACCTGCCACCACACCACCTACCACCTCACTACCTGCCGCCACACCACCTGCCACCACACCACCTGCCACCACACCACCTGCCACCACACCACCTGCCACCACACCACCTGCCACCACACCACCTGCCACCACACCACCTGCCGCCACACCACCTGCCACCACACCACCTGCCACCACACCACCTGCCACCACACCACCTGCCGCCACACCACCTGCCGCCACACCACCTGCCACCACACCACCTACCACCTCATTACCTGCCGCCACACCACCTGCCACCACACCACCTGCCACCACACCACCTGCCACCACACCACCTGCCACCACACCACCTGCCACCACACCACCTGCCACCACACCACCTGCCACCACACCACCTGCCCCCACACCACTTGCCACCACACCACCTGCCACCACACCACCTGCCCCCACACCACCTGCCCCCACACCACCTTCCGCCACACCACCTGCCACCACACCACCTGCCACCACACCACCTGCCACCACACCACCTGCCACCACACCACCTGCCACCACACCACCTGCCACCATACCACCTGCCACCACACCACCTGCCACCACACCACCTGCCACCACACCACCTGCCACCACACCACCTGCCACCACACCACCTGCCGCACACCACCTGCCGCCACACCACCTACCACCTCACTACCTGCCGCCACACCACCTGCCGCCACACCACCTGCCACCACACCACCTGCCGCCACACCACCTGCCACCACACCACCTGCCACCACACCACCTGCCGCCACACCACCTGCCACCACACCACCTGCCACCACACCACCTGCCGCCACACCACCTGCCACCACACCACCTGCCACCACACCACCTGCCACCACACCACCTGCCACCACACCACCTGCCACCACACCACCTGCCACCACACCACCTGCCACCACACCACCTGCCACCACACCACCTGCCACCACACCACCTGCCATACGTGTACAACCTAATTATTTCTTCTCAACAATAAATATTGCTATTTGAATTTCATCACAATTTTCTCCATTATTTTTGCTAAAGTTCCGAGCTTAGTGGTTGGTTAACGAATTAATTGTGCATATATTCCTAACTTCCCCATTTATGGTAAAATTATGGTACGTCAAATACATTTCGATGCACATCCTCTTATGGCGCAAAAATGAATTCGAGGTCATTTAATACATACATACATACATTCATACATATACCGGGCTTATCCTCCCTATGGGAGGGTAGCCGACAGCAGGCCACAATCACCACACTCAGTCACTAGGAGGCGAGCGAGGCAGCACTGGCCGCACCTGAACTGCCAGGATCAGCAGCAGCCCCGCACAACCACCTTCCACAGTCAGGCCCGACAGCAACAGCTGGTTTACCCCGACCGCTTCATTGAGTGCAGCCCCTCCCCCCGCACAGGACAGGACAACCCCATCACACGCGGGCAGCTTCCAGTAACGCGTCAAAAATAAAGTTACCTCCTTAT
Organism: Morinoia aosen; assembly: GCA_030386875.1. Classification (NCBI taxonomy): domain Eukaryota; kingdom Metazoa; phylum Arthropoda; class Malacostraca; order Amphipoda; family Talitridae; genus Morinoia; species Morinoia aosen. The sequence goes on along the minus strand of CM059580.1, from coordinate 2,573,902 downwards.
ACACTGCCCTCACTCACTTCTGTCCGCAGCCATCCCTCTCGCCACGTCCACAGTCAGACCCCTCTCATACAAAGCACGTCGCACCCCATCCATCCAACTCATCCGTGGTCTACCTCGCGCTCGAAGACCACTCACTTCCGACATATATATCTTTTTCACCAGCCGATCAACATTCATTCTTTCTACATGCCCAAATTTATATGTGACGAGGGGGCGAGGTCATTTAATACTTTATGGTTATTTTATTTAATATGGTTATTTTGTTTAATATGGTATTTTATTTAATATGGTATTTTATTTAATATGGTTATTTTATTTAATATGGTTATTTTGTTTAATATGGTATTTTATTTAATATGGTTATTTTGTTTAATATGGTATTTTATTTAATATGGTATTTGATGTTATATGGTATTTTATTTCATATGGTTATTGTATAAGGAATCATAAACGGCAATTTTTCAAATTTATGGTAAGTTCACCCATTTTTGTGGTACGCCAAAAAAATTCTTATCGATTTTATGGTAATTTCCATAAAGTTTGGGACTTTTAAAGATGCGATTTAATGGCAGCATAACATTTTTTATGGAACATTTTTTCCATAATGTCTGTTTATGGTAGATTCGTTCGTCAATTTTTGAGCTTCTTGAGCCCATCGAAGGTGTTTTATAGAGAGGAAGGCACCATTTAGTATGGAGTTGAGGGAACGTGGAATCTACGCACAAGGTGCACAGAAACAGTAAGCTAAGAAAGAAGTACATGAAACAAGACAAAAGTAGAAGAAGAAAGCAATAGGTGCTGAAAAACAGGACAGCAGTCAACCGGAAAAAGATGGTCCGTAACAAAACAAAATCCTATTCTATTTCTGCACAAGGAAGGCCTACCTAACTCTCAGCTCAGGACCTCACATATTCCCCCGGAATCACTAACTGTTTGTTCACGGATGTATTAACAATAAAAATCACAGTCTCGACAGTCACACACACACACATCAGTACTCACTACATATTGATTTGCTAAACACATTAGGCACCGTACAAGCTACATACATACATAGGTAAAATATGCCCCTTTCAGTTCAAAATAATAATATAATCAATGATGCTCTGTTAAAAAACAATAAGTTATCTTATCACTGGAACTGACTCGAACTGTGACCCAAGGAGCAGCAGCAGCAGCGACGCGCGTCCTCCCCCCACGACAGCCAGCAGCGCACTGGCGGAGTGGCGAAAGTCCACGGGTTTTACTCCCCGGTGATGGCGAAAAATAAATAAATAAAACCTATTTTGAACTTTTCCGTTTGTTGATTTGGATGTCTTGAGAACCGTAATTAAATAAAATTTTCAGGGTGATCTTTGAAATGATTATATTTTCAGCACCTAGATTTTATGCGTAATCGAATTTATTTTATTTAATCATCGCGACCATTTGTCGGTATTTGACACCGTTTATTCAATACCATTTTGCTGTCATTAAAAAACTATCCTAAAATTAGGTTGAGTTTTGATCGATCTAAGAAAATTCTAACCCAACTTTCACTCAAAAATTAGGGGAATTTTGCCCTATGTTATTATAACTCAGAGCAAAGCGTAGTACGTAAAAACCAACCAAGGAATTTGTACTATTGAAATTATTCCAAATGATATTTCTTGCTGTAAAGTCACTTATATACGACTGAATGTGGTAATTTAGGGTAAAGTTAAGTCATTTTAAGTCAAATCCGTGAGATAGTCTCACATGCGAGCCGGCTGGTCACTCTGGTGTGTGGTGGGGAGCTTTGCTGGTTGGTGGTTGTTGTGGTTATTGAGGTGATTATTGACGTGGTTGTGGGGATTATTGAGGTGGTTTTTGACGTGGTTACTAAGGTTATTGTGATTATTGACGTGGTTGTGGGGATTATTGAGGTGGTTTTTGACGTGGTTACTAAGGTTATTGTGATTATTGACGTGGTTGTGGGGATTATTGAAGTGGATTTTGACGTGGTTAATAAGGTTATTGTGACTGATGTGGTTACTAAGGTTATTGTGATTATTGACGTGGTTGTGGGGATTATTGAGGTGGATTTTGACGTGGTTAATAAGGTTATTGTGATTTTTGACGTGGTTACTAAGGTTATTGTGATTATTGACGTGGTTGTGGGGATTATTGAGGTGATTTTTGACGTGGTTACTAAGGTTATTGAGGTGATTATTGACGTGGTTGTGGGGATTATTGAGGTGATTTTTGACGTGGTTACTAAGGTTATTGAGGTGATTATTGACGTGGTTGTGGGAATTATTGAGGTGATTTTTGACGTGGTTACTAAGGTTATTGTGATTATTGACGTGGTTGTGGGGATTATTGAGGTGATTTTTGACGTGGTTACTAAGGTTATTGTGATTATTGACGTGGTTGTGGGGATTATTGAGGTGATTTTTGACGTGGTTACTAAGGTTATTGTGATTATTGACGTGGTTGTGGGGATTATTGAGGTGATTTTTGACGTGGTTACTAAGGTTGTGATTATTGACGTGATTGTGGGGATTATTGAGGTGGTTTTTGACGTGGTTACTAAGGTTATTGTGATTTTTGATGTGGTTGTGGGGAATATTGAGGTGCTTTTGACGTGGTTACTAAGGTTATTGTGATTATTGACGTGGTTGTGGGGATTATTGAGGTGGTTTTTGACGTGGTTACTAAGGTTATTGTGATTTTTGATGTGGTTGTTGGAGTGGAGGTAAATCTGAAGGAGATGACAGTTATCGACTTCCCACTTTTCGGTGCCTAAAAATAATTAATTAAATCAAAATACACAAGTTTTCTTCTATGCACTTTCCGTCTGAAATGATTATATTACGAATTATAGCGGTAGGTTTAGTTTCGTCTGTGATGACGAATGCGCTCGAATAAACAGCTACTCATCGATTTTCGAATTATTGTTGCTTGAATCATGGTAATAACATCGAAATAAACAACTTTTCTTCTATACACTTTTTTCGTCAAATGAGTATTTAACGAGGTATAGCGGTAGGTTTGGTTTCGTCTTTGATGACGAGCGCGCTGGAAGCGAGACTGCATGGCAGTGTTGCCGTCCGACGCGCTCCTTGAATTACTTGCCGCTTCAAACACAGGAGTTGCGGTAAGTCATTTACCGCTATAACTAATAAAATACTCATTTGAGACGGAAGTGCATAGAAGAACACTTGTTTATTTCGATTAAATTAACTATGTTTAGGCATTGAAATTTACAAAATCGATAACTGTCATATCCTTCAGATTTACCAGAGTGGTTTTTGAAGTGGCTGTTGGAGGGGGCTGTTGGAGTGGCTGTTGGAGTGGCTGTTGGAGGGGGCTGTTGGAGTGGTTTTTGAAGTGGCTGTTGGAGTGGCTGTTGGAGTGGCTGTTGGAGTGGCTGTTGGAGGGGGCTGTTGGAGGGGGCTGTTGGAGTGGCTGTTGGAGGGGGCTGTTGGAGTGGTTTTTGAAGTGGCTGTTGGAGTGGCTGTTGGAGTGGCTGTTGGAGTGGCTGTTGGAGGGGGCTGTTGGAGTGGTTTTTGAAGTGGCTGTTCGAGTGGCTGTTGGAGTGGCTGTTGGAGTGGCTGTTGGAGGGGGCTGTTGGAGTGGTTTTTGAAGTGGCTGTTGGAGTGGCTGTTGGAGTGGCTGTTGGAGTGGCTGTTGGAGTGGCTGTTGGAGGGGGCTGTTGGAGTGGTTTTTGAAGTGGCTGTTGGAGTGGCTGTTGGAGTGGCTGTTGGAGTGGCTGTTGGAGTGGCTGTTGGAGTGGCTGTTGGAGTGGCTGTTGGAGTGGCTGTTGGAGTGGCTGTTGGAGTGGCTGTTGGAGTGGCTGTTGGAGTGGCTGTTGGAGTGGCTGTTGGAGTGGCTGTTGGAGTGGCTGTTGGAGTGGCTGTTGGAGTGGCTGTTGGAGTGGCTGTTGGAGTGGCTGTTGGAGTGGCTGTTGGAGTGGCTGTTGGAGTGGCTGTTGGAGTGGCTGTTGGAGTGGCTGTTGGAGTGGCTGTTGGAGTGGCTGTTGGAGTGGCTGTTGGAGTGGCTGTTGGAGTGGCTGTTGGAGTGGCTGTTGGAGTGGCTGTTGGAGTGGCTGTTGGAGTGGCTGTTGGAGTGGCTGTTGGAGTGGCTGTTGGAGTGGCTGTTGGAGTGGCTGTTGGAGGTGGCTGTTGGAGGTGGCTGTTGGAGGTGGCTGTTGGAGGTGGCTGTTGGAGGGGCCTGTTGGAGGGGCCTGTTGGAGGGGCCTGTTGGAGGGGCCTGTTGGAGGGGCCTGTTGGAGGGGGCTGTTGGAGGGGGCTGTTGGAGGGGGCTGTTGGAGGGGGCTGTTGGAGAGGGCTGTTGGAGGGGGCTGTTGGAGGGGGCTGTTGGAGGGGGCTGTTGGAGGGGCTGTTGGAGGGGCTGTTGGAGGGGGCTGTTGGAGGGGGCTGTTGGAGGGGGCTGTTGGAGTTGCCTGTTGGAGGGGGCTGTTGGAGGGGGCTGTTGGAGGGGGCTGTTGGACGGGCTGTTGGAGGGGGCTGTTGGAGGGGGCTGTTGGTGGGGGCTGTTGGAGGGGGTGGTTGTGGCTGGTGAGGGGGCTGTTGGAGGGGGCTGTTGGAGGGGGCTGTTGTAGGGGCTGTTGGAGGGGGCTGTTGGAGGGGGCTGTTGGAGGGGGCTGTTGGAGGGGGCTGTTGGAGGGGGCTGTTGGAGGGGGCTGTTGGAGGGGGCTGTTGGAGGGGGCTGTTGGTGAGGGGGCCAATTCATGTGTGCTCCAGGTCTTGGTTTATTGATAGCGGTTATATCGTGCAATGTTATATATTTTTGTGTAAATTTAATAGTATTTTTTGCAGATGCGACCCAGAAATTCTCCCCCAAGGGATACATTTAGGGGAATTAACATTCTCGGGGGGGAATATGTGAGGTCCTAAGCTTAAGGTTATAGGCAGACCTTACTTCTTCTGAAATAAAATTTCTTTGATGAAGAATTAATGCGGGTCAATGTTGATGTGTACAAATCGAGAGCGGGGTTGAACTTTGAAATTTAAAACTACCTTGCAGATATCAGTTGAGTTTCAGAAGAGGATGCGACATTTGGCGCTACGTTTCTTCAACAAGTAACAAAATAGCTGCTGTGTTCGTTGAGGAAAAATAAGTTTCATCAGTCAACCGAAACACCAAGACCTTCTCAAATAGTTCTCTCCTTGTTGTGGTCCCCATGTCAGAGTGGTCAAGGCTTCGCCCTTCCGTAAAGGTGTCGAGGGTTCGAATCCCGGCGCTGTGCGGCCATTTTCAAGTTGGGAAAAGGGAGAACTCAGCCACAATTCCCCACTCTACCCAGGTGTCGGAAATGGGTACCGGCTTGACCGGTGGTAACCGTCATGGTGTCCTGGTGTTAGTTATGAGGCATTTGATATACCAACCGTCATGGCGTCCTGGTGTTAGTTATGAGGCATTTGATATACCAACCGTCATGGTGTCCTGGTGTTAGTTATGAGGCATTTGGTATACCAACCGTCATGGTGTCCTGGTGTTAGTTATGAGGCATTTGATATACCAACCGTCATGGCGTCCTGGTGTTAGTTATGAGGCATTTGATATACCAACCGTCATGGTGTCCTGGTGTTAGTTATGAGGCATTTGGTATACCAACGGTCATGGCGTCCTGGTGTTAGTTATGAGGCATTTGGTATACCAACCGTCATGGCGTCCTGGTGTTAGTTATGAGGCATTCGGTATACCAACCGTCATGGCGTCCTGGTGTTAGTTATGAGGCATTTGGTATACCAACCGTCATGGCGTCCTGGTGTTAGTTATGAGGCATTTGAAATACCAACCGTCATGGCGTCCTGGTGTTAGTTATGAGGCATTTGATATACCAACCGTCATGGCGTCCTGGTGTTAGTTATGAGGCATTTGATATACCAACCGTCATGGCGCCCTGGTGTTAGTTATGAGGCATTTGGTATACCAACCGTCATGGTGTCCTGGGGTTAGTTGTGAGGCATTTGATATACCAACCGTCATGGTGTCCTGGGGTTAGTTGTGAGGCAGTTGATATACCAACCGTCATGGCATCCTGGAGTTAGTTGTGAGGCATTTGATATACCAACCGTCATGGTGTCCTGGGGTTAGTTGTGAGGCAGTTGATATACCAACCGTCATGGCATCCTGGGGTTAGTTGTGAGGCATTTGATATACCAACCGTCATGGTGTCCTGGGGTTAGTTGTGAGGCAGTTGATATACCAACCGTCATGGCATCCTGGTGTTAGTTATGAGGCATTTGATATACCAACCGTCATGGTGTCCTGGGGTTAGTTGTGAGGCAGTTGATATACCAACCGTCATGGCATCCTGGGGTTAGTTATGAGGCATTTGATATACCAACCGTCATGGCATCCTGGGGTTAGTTGTGAGGCATTTGATATACCAACCGTCATGACGTCCTGGTGTTAGTTATGAGGCATTTGATATACCAACCGTCATGGCATCCTGGGGTTAGTTATGAGGCATTTGGTATACCAACCGTCATGGCGTCCTGGTGTTAGTTATGAGGCATTTGATATACCAACCGTCATGGCATCCTGGGGTTAGTTATGAGGCATTTGACATACCAACCGTCATAACGTCCTGGTGTTAGTTATGAGGCATTTGGTATACCAACCGTCATGGCGTCCTGGTGTTAGTTATGAGGCATTTGGTATACCAACCGTCATGGCGTCCTGGTGTTAGTTATGAGGCATTTGATATACCAACCGTCATGGCGTCCTGGTGTTAGTTATGAGGCATTTGATATACCAACCGTCATGGCGTCCTGGTGTTAGTTATGAGGCATTTGATATACCAACCGTCATGGCGTCCTGGTGTTAGTTATGAGGCAGTTGATATACCAACCGTCATGGTGTCCTGGGGTTAGTTGTGAGGCAGTTGATATACCAACCGTCATGGCATCCTGGGGTTAGTTATGAGGCATTTGATATACAAACCGTCATAACGTCCTGGTGTTAGTTATGAGGCATTTGGTATACCAAACGTCATGGCGTCCTGGTGTTAGTTATGAGGCATTTGGTATACCAACCGTCATGGCGTCCTGGTGTTAGTTATGAGGCATTTGGTATACCAACCGTCATGGCGTCCTGGTGTTAGTTATGAGGCATTTGGTATACCAACCGCCATGGCGTCCTGGTGTTAGTTATGAGGCATTTGATATACCAACCGTCATGGCGTCCTGGTGTTAGTTATGAGGCATTTGGTATACCAACCGTCATGGCGTCCTGGTGTTAGTTATGATGCATTTGGTATACCAACCGTCATGGCGTCCTGGTGTTAGTTATGAGGCATTTGATATACCAACCGTCATGGCGTCCTGGTGTTAGTTATGAGGCATTTGGTATACCAACCGTCATGGCGTCCTGGTGTTAGTTATGAGGCATTTGATATACCAACCGTCATGGCGTCTTGGTGTTAGTTATGATGCATTTGGTATACCAACCGTCATGGCGTCCTGGTGTTAGTTATGAGGCATTTGATATACCAACCGTCATGGCGTCCTGGTGTTAGTTATGAGGCATTTGATATACCAACCGTCATGGCGTCCTTGTGTTAGTTATGAGGCATTTGATATACCAACCGTCATGGCGTCCTGGTGTTAGTTATGAGGCATTTGGTATACCAACCGTCATGGCGTCCTGGTGTTAGTTATGAGGCATTTGGTATACCAACCGTCATGGCGTCCTGGTGTTAGTTATGAGGCATTTGGTATACCAACCGTCATGGTGGCCTCGTGTTAGTTATGAGGCATTTGGTATACCAACCGTCATGGCGTCCTGGTGTTAGTTATGAGGCATTTGGTATACCAACCGTCATGGCGTCCTGGTGTTAGTTATGAGGCATTTGATATACCAACCGTCATGGCGTCCTGGTGTTAGTTATGAGGCATTTGGTATACCAACCGTCATGGCGTCCTGGTGTTAGTTATGAGGCATTTGATATACCAACCGTCATGGCGTCCTGGTGTTAGTTATGATGCATTTGGTATACCAACCGTCATGGCGTCCTGGTGTTAGTTATGAGGCATTTGATATACCAACCGTCATGGCGTCCTGGTGTTAGTTATGAGGCATTTGATATACCAACCGTCATGGCGTCCTTGTGTTAGTTATGAGGCATTTGATATACCAACCGTCATGGCGTCCTGGTGTTAGTTATGAGGCATTTGGTATACCAACCGTCATGGCGTCCTGGTGTTAGTTATGAGGCATTTGGTATACCAACCGTCATGGCGTCCTGGTGTTAGTTATGAGGCATTTGGTATACCAACCGTCATGGCGTCCTGGTGTTAGTTATGAGGCATTTGGTATACCAACCGTCATGGCGTCCTGGTGTTAGTTATGAGTCATTTGATATACCAACCGTCATGGCGTCGTGGTGTTAGTTATGAGGCATTTGATATACCAACCGTCATGGCGTCCTGGTGTTAGTTATGAGGCATTTGATATACCAACCGTCATGGCGTCCTGGTGTTAGTTATGAGGCATTTGATATACCAACCGTCATGGCGTCCTGGTGTTAGTTATGAGGCATTTGGTATACCAACCGTCATGGCGTCCTGGTGTTAGTTATGAGGCATTTGATATACCAACCGTCATGGCGTCCTGGTGTTAGTTATGAGGCATTTGATATACCAACCGTCATGGCGTCCTTGTGTTAGTTATGAGGCATTTGATATACCAACCGTCATGGCGTCCTGGTGTTAGTTATGAGGCATTTGGTATACCAACCGTCATGGCGTCCTGGTGTTAGTTATGAGGCATTTGATATACCAACCGTCATGGCGTCCTGGTGTTAGTTATGATGCATTTGGTATACCAACCGTCTTGGCGTCCTGGTGTTAGTTATGAGGCATTTGATATACCAACCGTCATGGGGTCCTGGTGTTAGCTATGAGGCATTTGATATACCAACCGTCATGGCGTCCTTGTGTTAGTTATGAGGCATTTGATATACCAACCGTCATGGCGTCCTGGTGTTAGTTATGAGGCATTTGGTATACCAACCGTCATGGCGTCCTGGTGTTAGTTATGAGGCATTTGGTATACCAACCGTCATGGCGTCCTGGTGTTAGTTATGAGGCATTTGGTATACCAACCGTCATGGCGTCCTGGTGTTAGTTATGAGGCATTTGGTATACCAACCGTCATGGCGTCCTGGTGTTAGTTATGAGGCATTTGATATACCAACCGTCATGGCGTCCTGGTGTTAGTTATGAGGCATTTGATATACCAACCGTCATGGCGTCGTGGTGTTAGTTATGAGGCATTTGATATACCAACCGTCATGGCGTCCTGGTGTTAGTTATGAGGCATTTGATATACCAACCGTCATGGCGTCCTGGTGTTAGTTATGAGGCATTTGATATACCAACCGTCATGGCGTCCTGGTGTTAGTTATGAGGCATTTGGTATACCAACCGTCATGGCGTCCTGGTGTTAGTTATGAGGCATTTGATATACCAACCGTCGTGGCGTCCTGGTGTTAGTTATGAGGCATTTGATATACCAACCGTCATGGCGTCCTTGTGTTAGTTATGAGGCATTTGATATACCAACCGTCATGGCGTCCTGGTGTTAGTTATGAGGCATTTGGTATACCAACCGTCATGGCGTCCTGGTGTTAGTTATGAGGCATTTGATATACCAACCGTCATGGCGTCCTGGTGTTAGTTATGATGCATTTGGTATACCAACCGTCATGGCGTCCTGGTGTTAGTTATGAGGCATTTGATATACCAACCGTCATGGCGTCCTGGTGTTAGTTATGAGGCATTTGATATACCAACCGTCATGGCGTCCTTGTGTTAGTTATGAGGCATTTGATATACCAACCGTCATGGCGTCCTGGTGTTAGTTATGAGGCATTTGGTATACCAACCGTCATGGCGTCCTGGTGTTAGTTATGAGGCATTTGGTATACCAACCGTCATGGCGTCCTGGTGTTAGTTATGAGGCATTTGGTATACCAACCGTCATGGCGTCCTGGTGTTAGTTATGAGGCATTTGGTATACCAACCGTCATGGCGTCCTGGTGTTAGTTATGAGGCATTTGGTATACCAACCGTCATGGCGTCCTGGTGTTAGTTATGAGGCATTTGGTATACCAACCGTCATGGCGCCCTGGTGTTAGTTATGAGGCATTTGATATACCAACCGTCATGGCGTCCTGGTGTTAGTTATGAGGCATTTGATATACCAACCGTCATGGCGTCGTGGTGTTAGTTATGAGGCATTTGATATACCAACCGTCATGGCGTCCTGGTGTTAGTTATGAGGCATTTGATATACCAACCGTCATGGCGTCGTGGTGTTAGTTATGAGGCATTTGATATACCAACCGTCATGGCGCCTGGTGTTAGTTATGAGGCATTTGATATACCAACCGTCATGGCGTCCTGGTGTTAGTTATGAGGCATTTGATATACCAACCGTCATGGCGTCCTGGTGTTAGTTATGAGGCATTTGATATACCAACCGTCATGGCGTCCTGGTGTTAGTTATGAGGCATTTGATATACCAACCGTCATGGCGTCGTGGTGTTAGTTATGAGGCATTTGATATACCAACCGTCATGGCGTCCTGGTGTTAGTTATGAGGCATTTGGTATACCAACCGTCATGGCGTCCTGGTGTTAGTTATGAGGCATTTGATATACCAACCGTCATGGCGTCCTGGTGTTAGTTATGAGGCATTTGATATACCAACCGTCATGGCGTCCTGGTGTTAGTTATGAGGCATTTGATATACCAACCGTCATGGCGTCCTGGTGTTAGTTATGAGGCATTTGATATACCAACCGTCATGGCGTCCTGGTGTTAGTTATGAGGCATTTGATATACCAACCGTCATGGCATCCTGGTGTTAGTTATGAGGCATTTGGTATACCAACCGTCATGGTGGCCTCGTGTTAGTTATGAGGCATTTGATATACCAACCGTCATGGCGTTCTGGTGTTAGTTATGAGGCATTTGATATACCAACCGTCATGGTGGCCTCGTGTTAGTTATGAGGCATTTGATATACCAACCGTCATGGTGGCCTCGTGTTAGTTATGAGGCATTTGATATACCAACCGTCATGGTGGCCTCGTGTTAGTTATGAGGCATTTGAAATACCAACCGTCATGGCGTCCTGGTGTTAGTTATGAGGCATTTGAAATACCATTGTACGAGGTGGTGTGTGTCGGACATGGTTGGAAATGAAGCATCCTTTGATGTCGATGTTTTGCAAGACTACCCTCGTCTTCCTGTTACTATTTGTAAGTACCTTGTAGATAATTCCAACGTTTCACTTTCATATTTTAGTGTAGCAACATATCAGTTATTCTTATTAGAACCCAAAAGAAGTACATAATTACTATCTCTATGAGAATATGCGCTATCATGCACAAGGAATATGGGAGGTCCGGTGCTGAACGCTATGTAGGCCTTCATTTTGTTGAATATTGAAGAGGTTGTTTTGTTCTATTCCCCACCATATGTTCTCGGTTGACTGTTCTCCTGTCTTACAGCACCTATTGCTTTCTTCTTCTACTTTTTATTCTTGTTTGTTTCATGAATTTTATTCCCAAATTACTGTTTCTATGCGCCTTGCGCATAGATTCCGCGTTCCGTCGTACTTTCCATACTGAATGGTGCCTTCATCCTTCCTCTCTTTGAACGTTTTTGTCATAGTAAAGGGAGGCTAAAACTTTCTTTCATAATAATAATAATCCGTCGTACCTTCCATACTAAATGGTTCCTTCCTCTTTCTTCTCTTTGGGCCGTCTTTGTTGCTGTTAATAAGATATAAACTCGTGTATAACCTAACCAAATGCTTGGTACTGCAGCGACCCCTTGTATTTAGCAGGGTTTGTGTATGTTGCGTACTCACAAGTTAGTAATTCTAATAAATCATTCTAAATGCTCAGCATGTTAAATGAATGCGTAAATCTATATTATATTAATAGCCGCGTTCGTCCGTCCGTCCGTCCGTCTGTCCGTCCGTCCGTCTGTCCGTCTGTCCGTCTGTCCGTCTGTCCGTCTGTCCGTCTGTCCGTCTGTCCGTCCGTCCGTCTGTCCGTCTGTCCGTCTGTCCGTCTGTCCGTCTGTCCGTCTGTCCGTCTGTCCGTCTGTCCGTCTGTCCGTCTGTCCGTCTGTCCGTCTGTCCGTCTGTCCGTCTGTCCGTCTGTCCGTCTGTCCGTCTGTCCGTCTGTCCGTCTGTCCGTCTGTCCGTCTGTCCGTCTGTCCGTCTGTCCGTCTGTCCGTCTGTCCGTCTGTCCGTCTGTCCGTCTGTCCGTCTGTCCGTCTGTCCGTCTGTCCGTCTGTCCGTCTGTCCGTCTGTCCGTCTGTCCGTCTGTCCGTCTGTCCGTCTGTCCGTCTGTCCGTCTGTCCGTCTGTCCGTCTGTCCGTCTGTCCGTCTGTCCGTCTGTCCGTCTGTCCGTCTGTCCGTCTGTCCGTCTGTCCGTCTGTCCGTCTGTCCGTCTGTCCGTCTGTCCGTCTGTCCGTCTGTCCGTCTGTCCGAAGCCAGCCTGCAGTGCGTGATGAGCGTATCTGTGATACAAGCTCGGCCTCATCAACTCTCGAGAGATTGAATTTTTTATTTTTTACGGCCTTTCTTTCATTTCGGCTTCTTTCCCATTTCAAATAGAGGCGGGTGGACTATGTAGGAATGCTTAAAGAACGTCGTCAACTGAACACGCTAACTGGATCATCAAAACTGAAGTGGCCATTGGAACATTGCAGGTGGGCGGGACGGGTCCGGTCGATTGATGAAGGTGTCGGCAGGTCGCCGGGAGCCGCTCTGCAGGACGCCTGTCTCGTCACACGACCGGTGGAGGTCACGGCCATGGCAGGTGGGTTATTTTTGAATAGTTTTGAGTTTTTGTGCATTTGTGAGGTACAAGTGTGTGGTGTTCGTTACGCTGCTCTTACATGTATGAATGTCTTGCTCAATTGCGAGCTGGGGATTAGGTAGGCCTTCTTTTGGTTGAAATGAAATGTTTTTGTAATGTTACGGACCATCTTTTTTCGGTTGACTGCTGTCCTGTTTTTCAGCACCTATTGCTTTCTTCTTCAATTTTGATCTTGTTTTATAATTTTCTTTTTCAACTTACTGTTTCTGTGCCTTTTCTGCATAGATTCCTTAACTCCATACTATATGATGCCTTACTTCTACCTCTCTTTGGATCGCCTTTGTTGGAGATAGGGAGGCTTAAACTAACCAATAATCTAGTCTGCTCGATTAGTGATCTGTCATTATATTTCTTTTATAATATACCATTATAAATGCAACATATTTGGCCGTCAAGAGTAATTTGTTGTACCCATTTATACAAAGATAAATTTATGAGTACATATTTCCTATGTTCATTCGTGTAGATCTATGTATTAGTCATGTACGATTAGGTACTCCCACACATGCACGTGTGCACGAAAATGATACGTATATTCCAAGTGATTCAAATTAAATTTTCCATTTTTTCTTGAAGAGAACAAAAGAACTTGAATATCAACGCTTAAATTATGCGGAGCTTAAAATAAATTTGAATTTTTAACTCTGAAACTTTCTTTGAAAAATCCGTGCAAAATCGTTTAGCCTGAGTGGTGATAGTTAGCAAGACATTTTTCGACGTGACCATTTCGAGACGGTGTCGGGGAAGTGTGCACTAATGTGTCGATTGAAACAAGCGATAGTCCGATGGCGCCAAATCTGCTAGTTACACCGGGGGGGGTGTGGCGCAGAGGGGAAGGAGGAAGTGTTCTCAGCCAAGTGTGAAAATAGTATTACTTTCAAAATGGCGTTATATTGCTGCTAAGATACTTCCATGGGTTTTGTAACCCCATTTGGACGGATTTCGGTCATTGTACCATTGAAAGATATTAATTCGCTGTTTCTTACAGTACTCCACACCCTTCCGATGCGCAGATTGTCCTTCTTAACCCTTTAACGTAACCATTTTGTACTCGCAGTAACGTCATCACAACCACCATCACTAAACCGGCACCGACATCACAACGAGGAAGTGACTGCCACTCGAAGACGAATTTCGAAGAACACAATAGGGCACTAACTAATGACCGTATCTGTGATACTAATGACCGTATCTGTGATACTGATGACCGTATCTGTGATACTAATGACCGTATCTGTGATACTAATGACCGTATCTGTGATACTGATGACCGTATCTGTGATACTAATGACCGTATCTGTGATACTAATGACCGTATCTGTGATACTAATGACCGTATCTGTGATGCTAATGACCGTATCTGTGATGCTAATGTCCGTATCTGTGATGCTAATGACCGTATCTGTGATGCTAATGACCGTATCTGTGATGCTAATGACCGTATCTGTGATGCTAATGACCGTATCTGTGATGCTAATGACCGTATCTGTGATGCTAATGACCGTATCTGTGATGCTAATGACCGTATCTGTGATGCTAATGACCGTATCTGTGATGCTAATGACCGTATCTGTGATGCTAATGACCGTATCTGTGATGCTAATGACCGTATCTGTGATGCTAATGACCGTATCTGTGATGCTAATGACCGTATCTGTGATACGAGTTTGACCAGTACACAAGTACAAGAATATTTTAATGGCGGGTGCTGCTGGGATGGATATATTTGTTGGGCATCCACATCTGCAGGATTTATTCAAGGAAAATATCGAATCCCGTCATTTTTGACGGGCCGTGTACACTAGCGAAGACATCAAATGCAATGTCGTTAAGAAATCTCTCAGTACGATGTAGATCGGAGGTGGAGATTTTGCCATATAATAAAAATATGAGCAGCTCTGAACAAATATGGGTAGATTACGTAATTTTTAGGGATGAGTGCGATTTTTATTTGAAAGGTTTGACAAGTAGAGAATATTATCGGAATAAAGAGGTGTAGTACAGACTCCTGAATGTGTTCTCATTTGCATGTATTTGTTATGTGACATGTATGGATACATACACTTGTATGTATTCGTATTTAAAGTTTCCTTCATTGGGATATAACTATTGTTTCTATGAGAATTACCCTTGAGGGGGAATATGTGTGAGGTCCCGAGCTGAGAGTTAGGCAGGCTTTCTTTTTTGTTGAAATGAAATGTTTTTGTTTTGTTACGGACCATCTTTTTTCGGTTGACTGCTGTCCTGTTTTTCAGCACTTATTGCTTTCTTCTTCTACTTTTGTCTTGTTTCATGAACTTCTTTCTTGGCTTACTGTTTCTGTGCACCTTGTGCGTAGATTCCGCGTTCCTTCAACTCCATACTAAATGGTGCCTTCCTTCTTTCTCTCTTTGGATCGCCTTTGTTGCGGATAGGGAGGCTTAAACTAACTAATAATAATCTAATCTACCTGACTTATCTAAATTTAACACGTTCACCGCGTTTTCGCGTTGGTTAACGGTTGGTTCGGTTAGGTTGTAAGTAGCAAAATTGGGAAATCGACTTTACTGCTCGAATACATCGTTATTCTTCCTAAGAAACATAAAAATACAATTGCACGATAACATTTCACCTCGTATGGTAACAGTTATTTCTTAAAGAGGTCGCGAAACAGATGCAATGTCATTGATTTATACCGGTACTTGTATGAGCAACGTACCACGTGGTACACATGTGGCCCAATACAAGGGGATGTGTAAATCATCAAAGCTGAAGTGGCCATTGGAACATTGCAGGTGGGCGGGACGGGTCCGGTCGATTGATGAAGGTGTCGGCAGGTCGCCGGGAGCCGCTCTGCAGGACGCCTGTCTCGTCACACGACCGGTGGAGGTCAGGGACATGTCAGGTGGGTTATGAGTACATTTTACCACATATTTAAACAACTTAAACTATTTATTTACTACAAGCGACACAGAAGTAGACTGTTTCTCAAGTCTAGTACAATGGACACATTTGAGTAGAGCTACCTGTGGGCCCGAATAAGTTCAGCGACTTCTGGGGCATGTATTATATGTTAGTTTAGACTAGTTGAGACGACTAGTACACACTAGTACATATTGTAGACTAGTTGAGACGACTAGTACACACTAGTACATATCGTAGACTAGTTGAGACGACTAGTACATATTGTAGACTAGTTAAGATGACTAGTACACACTAGTACATATCGTAGACTAGTTGAGGTGACTAGTACACACTAGTACATATTGTAGACTAGTTGAGTAATTGTGGGGCCACACCCCTCAGGGGGATACAAGTATTTTATCTATGGAAATTAGAGCTCCCAGGAGGACTGTGAGGTCCCGAGCTGAGAGTTAGGTAGGCCTTCCTTGTGTTGAAATAGAATAGGTTTTTGTTTTGTTACGGACCATCTTTTTTCGGTTGACTGCTGTCCTGTTTTTCAGCACCTATTGCTTTCTTCTTCTACTTTTGTCTTGTTTCATGAACTTCTTTCTTAGCTTACTGTTTCTGTGCACCTTGTGCGTAGATTCCGCGTTCCCTCAACTCCATACTAAATGGTGCCTTCCTCCTTCCGCTTTCGATACACTCTTTTTTGTAGCGGTTAGGGAGGCTTAAACCAACTTATAACCTATAATCTTGTGATAAAAGTTAATAGCTTTAACCAGAGTGTAACACTTGGACTCACGGTTTTTTGAGATATTGGAAGAGAAAATTATCTTCAATTATTTAATTGTTAACGTTAGAACGTTAATCTGTTGTCACCAGGAGGCTACCGGCCAACAGCCAAATAAATAATCACATCTTTCTGAGAAGTTAACCAGATTTTTTGCATATCATAGGGACTTCAAGCTCCACCATGGACCACGGGGGCGCAAGGAGACAAGCACCACCCGACGTCGACCTCATTTGAAAAGGGAGTGGAATAGTACAAAACTCACAGAGTGGACCTCTACCATTTATTCTGTGATGCTTTCCAGTTTTCCCATTACGGGTAGATCATCCAGCATTGTTCCTCCTCTACAGCCATGTTTTATCTCTGTCAGTTGTGTTCAATTGTTATTAAATTGTAGATCTATTGTGGTTCAATTGTGAATCAACCGGTAATTGCGCGTGTAGTTTCTGCGTTTCTTTTCATCAGTATTTAAACCTTCAGTTTTACATGAATTTTGTTATATTTAGTTGCGTGTTCAGATTTTATGCAACGTCATCGTTAAATATAATCGTTAATTCGACCTTATACTTGTATATTTAACTAACCTACGGTAAGGTCATAACTACTAAGCTTCAGGAGCTTCTCGTAACAAATGCTTCGTACGAAAATAAACAGTAAATAACTCGATAATGAAGAATCACGACCTAAGTTTAATTATTAGCAAGGCAGATTTACTTTGAGTGAAAATGGGCGGGGTTGAGGGCCGGGCATGGGCGGAGTTAGGGCGGGACAAGGCGGAGCTAGAGCGGGACAAGGCGGAGCGAGGGCGGGACAAGGCGGAGCTTGGGCGGGGCAAGGCGGAGCGAGGGCGGGACAAGGTGGAGCTAGGGCGGGGCAAGGTGGAGCTAGGGCGGGGCAAGGCGGAGCTAGGGCGGGGCAAGGCGGAGCTAGGGCGGGGCAAGGCGGAGCTAGGGCGGGGCAAGGCGGAGCTAGGGCGGGGCAAGGTGGAGCTAGGGCGGGGCAAGGTGGAGCTAGGGCGGGGCAAGGTGGAGCTAGGGCGGGGCAAGGTGGAGCTAGGGCGGGGCAAGGTGGAGCTAGGGCGGGGCAAGGTGGAGCTAGGGCGGGGCAAGGTGAGCTAGGGCGGGACAAAGCGGAGCTAGGGCGGGATAAGGCGGAGCTAGGGCGGGACAAGGCGGAGCTAGAGCGGAAATGGGTGGAGTTTAGCCCTAGCCCCGCCTTATCAAGAGCTAGCTCCACCCTAGACCCGCCCATTACGTCATTGACTCCGCCCACTACATCATTGACTCCGCCCACTACATCATTGACTCCGCCCACTACATCATTGACTCCGCCCACTACATCATTGACTCCGCCCACTACATCATTGACTCCGCCCACTACATCATTGACTCCGCCCACTACATCATTGACTCCGCCCACTACATCATTGACTCCGCCCACTACATCATTGACTCCGCCCACTACATCATTGACTCCGCCCACTACATCATTGACTCAGCCTGTGCAACGCCCTAGCTTCACTGATGCCCCGCCCTACGAAAAAAAATTATTCAAAGTTTTAGCGACGTGAAGGTTGCGAAAGAGGATAAAAAGTTATTCAAGGACCGGGGTCTACACGTATATGCACGCTGTCTCCGTGATACCAAGGAAACAAGTTTTCAAGCAAGATGAAAGTATAAAGAAAAAGCAGTGAATTCATAAAACCTTTGTATTATATGCAAATACAGAGCCGAGCGTGGGGTAGAGCCGAGCGTGGGGTAGAGCCGAGCGTGGGGTAGAGCCGAGCGTGGGGTAGAGCCGAGCGTGGGGTAGAGCCGAGCGTGGGGTAGAGCCGAGCGTGGGGTAGAGCCGAGCGTGGGGTAGAGCCGAGCGTGGGGTAGAGCCGAGCGTGGGGTAGAGCCGAGCGTGGGGTAGAGCCGAGCGTGGGGTAGAGCCGAGCGTGGGGTAGAGCCGAGCGTGGGGTAGAGCCGAGCGTGGGGTAGAGCCGAGCGTGGGGTAGAGCCGAGCGTGGGGTAGAGCCGAGCGTGGGGTAGAGCCGAGCGTGGGGTAGAGCCGAGCGTGGGGTAGAGCCGAGCGTGGGGTAGAGCCGAGCGTGGGGTAGAGCCGAGCGTGGGGTAGAGCCGAGCGTGGGGTAGAGCCGAGCGTGGGGTAGAGCCGAGCGTGGGGTAGAGCCGAGCGTGGGGTAGAGCCGAGCGTGGGGTAGAGCCGAGCGTGGGGTAGAGCCGAGCGTGGGGTAGAGCCGAGCGTGGGGTAGAGCCGAGCGTGGGGTAGAGCCGAGCGTGGGGTAGAGCCGAGCGTGGGGTAGAGCCGAGCGTGGGGTAGAGCCGAGCGTGGGGTAGAGCCGAGCGTGGGGTAGAGCCGAGCGTGGGGTAGAGCCGAGCGTGGGGTAGAGCCGAGCGTGGGGTAGAGCCGAGCGTGGGGTAGAGCCGAGCGTGGGGTAGAGCCGAGCGTGGGGTAGAGCCGAGCGTGGGGTAGAGCCGAGCGTGGGGTAGAGCCGAGCGTGGGGTAGAGCCGAGCGTGGGGTAGAGCCGAGCGTGGGGTAGAGCCGAGCGTGGGGTAGAGCCGAGCGTGGGGTAGAGCCGAGCGTGGGGTAGAGCCGAGCGTGGGGTAGAGCCGAGCGTGGGGTAGAGCCGAGCGTGGGGTAGAGCCGAGCGTGGGGTAGAGCCGAGCGTGGGGTAGAGCCGAGCGTGGGGTAGAGCCGAGCGTGGGGTAGAGCCGAGCGTGGGGTAGAGCCGAGCGTGGGGTAGAGCCGAGCGTGGGGTAGAGCCGAGCGTGGGGTAGAGCCGAGCGTGGGGTAGAGCCGAGCGTGGGGTAGAGCCGAGCGTGGGGTAGAGCCGAGCGTGGGGTAGAGCCGAGCGTGGGGTAGAGCCGAGCGTGGGGTAGAGCCGAGCGTGGGGTAGAGCCGAGCGTGGGGTAGAGCCGAGCGTGGGGTAGAGCCGAGCGTGGGGTAGAGCCGAGCGTGGGGTAGAGCCGAGCGTGGGGTAGAGCCGAGCGTGGGGTAGAGCCGAGCGTGGGGTAGAGCCGAGCGTGGGGTAGAGCCGAGCGTGGGGTAGAGCCGAGCGTGGGGTAGAGCCGAGCGTGGGGTAGAGCCGAGCGTGGGGTAGAGCCGAGCGTGGGGTAGAGCCGAGCGTGGGGTAGAGCCGAGCGTGGGGTAGAGCCGAGCGTGGGGTAGAGCCGAGCGTGGGGTAGAGCCGAGCGTGGGGTAGAGCCGAGCGTGGGGTAGAGCCGAGCGTGGGGTAGAGCCGAGCGTGGGGTAGAGCCGAGCGTGGGGTAGAGCCGAGCGTGGGGTAGAGCCGAGCGTGGGGTAGAGCCGAGCGTGGGGTAGAGCCGAGCGTGGGGTAGAGCCGAGCGTGGGGTAGAGCCGAGCGTGGGGTAGAGCCGAGCGTGGGGTAGAGCCGAGCGTGGGGTAGAGCCGAGCGTGGGGTAGAGCCGAGCGTGGGGTAGAGCCGAGCGTGGGGTAGAGCCGAGCGTGGGGTAGAGCCGAGCGTGGGGTAGAGCCGAGCGTGGGGTAGAGCCGAGCGTGGGGTAGAGCCGAGCGTGGGGTAGAGCCGAGCGTGGGGTAGAGCCGAGCGTGGGGTAGAGCCGAGCGTGGGGTAGAGCCGAGCCGAGCGTGGGGTAGAGCCGAGCGTGGGGTAGAGCCGAGCGTGGGGTAGAGCCGAGCGTGGGGTAGAGCCGAGCGTGGGGTAGAGCCGAGCGTGGGGTAGAGCCGAGCGTGGGGTAGAGCCGAGCGTGGGGTAGAGCCGAGCGTGGGGTAGAGCCGAGCGTGGGGTAGAGCCGAGCGTGGGGTAGAGCCGAGCGTGGGGTAGAGCCGAGCGTGGGGTAGAGCCGAGCGTGGGGTAGAGCCGAGCGTGGGGTAGAGCCGAGCGTGGGGTAGAGCCGAGCGTGGGGTAGAGCCGAGCATAGGCAAAAAAGAGAAATAAAACCGTTAATTTTCAGAAAATATAGAATTAATTAAAAATGGAGATAGGAATCTTGGAAATGAGGGGCAAATAAAGAGAACAATTTAAAATTATATTAGAAGCCTCCCTATCCGCAACGAAGGTGATCCAAAGAGAGGAAGGAGGAAGGGACCATTTGGTATGGAGTTGAGGGAATGCAGAATCTATACAGAAGGAGCATAATAACAGAAAGTACAGAAAGAAGACTTAAGTTGAAGAAAGTAACAGGTATTGAAAAACAGGACAGCAGGAACAAAAAAGATGGTTCGCAACATAACAAAAATAAACATTTCATTTCAACAAAAAGAAGGCCTACCTAACTCTCAGCTCGGGCCCTCACATTTTCCCCCTGGGAGCGCTAATTCCTTAGATACAATAGTTGTGTCCCTCTGAGGGGAAAAAATTTAAAAATGCTGGCAAGAATTGCGGTAAAAGGGGAAAATCTAAAATTTAAACTAGGAATTATGGATAATAGGGGGAAAGTACAGGGGATAAATCAATAAATGGATATAGGAATGGGGGTAAAGGGGGTAAATAGGGGGAAATCTAAAAATGGAGATAGGAATAATGGAAGAAATGAGGGTATGGGGATAAGATCGAAAAATGCAGAAAAGAAGCACGGAAACGAGGGAAAAGAGGGTCAAAAATTAAAAATTATACATTAGAATTATGGTAAAAAGAGAAAACCTACAAATAAAGATAGGAATAATAGAAAAAGTGCAAACGGGGAAAATCTAAAACTCGAGTCAGGAATAATGAAGAAAAGGGAAAAAATCTAACAATGAACAGGGATTATGGAAAAAGAGGAAAATCTAAAAATGAACTTAGAAATAATGGAAAACGGGAGCATAGAAAAAAATCTAAAACTGGAGATAGAGAGGAAGGAAAAACTGACAAATAGGATAGAAAATATAGAAATGTAGGTAGGAATATAGGAAAAAGAGGAAACAATTCAAAATGGAGAATAAACAACCTGGAAATGGGGGAACCCTAAAAATGGTAAATGAACAAAGGAAAAAGAGGCGTACAGAGCAAAACCTAAATAAGGAGATAGGAATAATGGAAAAAATGGGGCGGATAAGGTGGAAAAATCTAAATAAGGAGATAAACATAATGAAAAAGGGTAAAACCATATAAATGGAGATTGGAATATTGGAAAAACGGGTAGTTAGTGAGAATAAATCTAAAAATGGTGATAGGAATAATAAAAAAAAGGGGAAAAATCTAAAAATGGAGTGGAATAGTAAAAAATGGCTTAACAGGGGAAACAATCCATAAAACAGACATGGGAATATTGAAAAAAGGGCAAATAGAGGGAATAAATCTTGAAATGAAGTTAGGAATAACTTTAAGAAGTAAATATAGGGCATGAGCTAAAATTGGAGACAGGAATAATGAAAAAAAGAGAAATTGGAGGAAGAAATATTGATAAGAAGATGGGAATTATCGAAAAAACAGGAGGGAATAAATCTATAAATAAAGATACGAGTATTGAAAAAATGACAAACAAGAGAAAATAAAAAAATACAAATGGGAATTATGGAAAAAAGGGGAAAACCTCTAAACGGCAGTAGGAATAATGAAGAAAAGAAAAAAAATCCACAAATGGAGGTAGTAATAATGGAAAAAATGAGGAAAATTGCGGGAATATGTTCGAGATTGAAAGTAGGAATAAAGGAAGAATGAAGAAAGGAACAGAAAGAAGGGGAAACTAAAAATGGAGACAGGAATAATAGAAAAAAAGGAGATAACTTGGGAAATAAATATAAAATAGAGATAGGAATATTGAAAAAAATGATGAAATCGGAGACAAAAAATCTAAAATAGGTGATAGAAATAATGGAAAAAAGGACAAATAGGGATGAAGACGGTACATAGACACACGAAGTTGGGAAAGAAGTTTTTTTTTTTTTTTTAACAAAATTAAAGTTGAAGAACCAAGTGTTAGGGGCTGAAAAGATGAAGATTATAAGTTAGTTTAAGCCTCCCTAACCGCTACTAAAACGAGCGTATCGAAGAGAGGAAGGAGGAAGGCACCATTTAGTATGGAGGTAAGAGAATGAGGAATCCTTGCAGAAGGGGCATAGAAACAGCAAGTTAAGAAAGAAAGTGATGAAATATGATAAAAGTTGAAGACGAGAGTAGTAGGTGCTGAAAAACAGGACAGCAGTCAACCGAAAAAAGGTGGTCCGTAACATTACAAAAACATTTCATTTCAACAAAAAGAAGGCCTACCTAATCCCCAGCTCGCAATTGAGCAAGACGTTCATACATGTAAGAGCAGCGTAACGAACACCACACACTTGTACCTCACAAATGCACAAAAAATCAAAACTATTCAAAAATAGCCCACCTGCCATGGCCGTGACCTCCACCGGTCGTGTGACGGGACAGGCGTCCTGCAGAGCGGCTCCCGGCGACCTGCCGACACCTTCATCAATCGACCGGACCCGTCCCGCCCACCTGCAATGTTCCAATGGCCACTTCAGTTTTCTAGCATTAAAGTTGCTAAGCGAGTTTGCACAACTAAAAATAATACCAGGGTGTTCAAACAAAGGTTGAAAAAAGGCTGCATTTTGTATGGGGTGAAAGAATGGGGAATCTATGCACAAGGTCTGTTGCCTCCACACCCCGCGCACAGGAACAAGATAAGAAATTCGTGAAACCAAATATAAGTTAAGGAAATAATTGCTAAAAATGGGACATCAGTGAGCCAAAATATGACACCCTACAACAAACAAAAACATTCTATTTCATTAAAAGGAGGCTTGCTCAATTCTCAGCTCGAAACCTGGCATCTTCCCCCGTGGGATTGCTAGTTCATATACACGCAATAGCTAAATGCACCTTAACGTTTTCTCGATTAAATATTGGAAATGATAGGCCTACGCTCTGAAACACAACTAGACCTAAATCAATTCTCAAATATGAATTAATTGCACCCAACATTAAAGTAATATTATGTACTTAATAGTATGTAGTATAAAATACTATTTTCCTACCTACCCTCAGCTGGACAACCACTCAGACAATCCATGGTACGTGTGAGGTAGAGGTTCAAGATCAAACGTTATAGTACACGTTACATGAGGACTGTGTAGCATGTCCTGGTAGTCACTGGACTTAGTCGAGCCAACAACTTAGTTATAGTTATAAACTTAGTTATAAACTTAGAGCCAACAACTAGTTATACAGCATGTGCCACAGACACCCGAACCGGGTATTGATTTCCCCGTATCAGTGATACCATCACAAGCATGCCATGAGCATTTGCTTTCAAGTAAATTTATGATGGTATTACTGATACGGGTATTATGATGGTATTACTGATACGGGTATTATGATGGTATTACTGATACGGGTATTATGATGGTATTACTGATACGGGTATTATGATGGTATTACTGATACGGGTATTATGATGGTATTACTGATACGGGTATTATGATGGTATTACTGATACGGGTATTATGATGGTATTACTGATACGGGTATTCCTATGATGGTATTACTGATACGGGTATTCCTATGATGGTATTACTGATACGGGTATTCCTATGATGGTATTACTGATACGGGTATTATGATGGTATTACTGATACGGGTATTATGATGGTATTACTGATACGGGTATTCCTACGATGGTATTACTGATACGGGTATTCCTACAATGGTATTACTGATACGGGTATTCCTACGATGGTATTACTGATACGGGTATTCCTACGATGGTATTACTGATACGGGTATTATGATGGTATTACTGATACGGGTATTATGATGGTATTACTGATACGGGTATTCCTACGATGGTATTACTGATACGGGTATTCCTACGATGGTATTACTGATACGGGTATTCCTACGATGGTATTACTGATACGGGTATTTCTATGGTAATAATGATACGGGTATTATGATGGTATTACTGATACGGGTATTCCTACGATGGTATTACTGATACGGGTATTCCTATGATGGTATTACTGATACGGGTATTCCTATGATGGTATTACTGATACGGGTATTCCTAAGATGGTATTACTGATACGGGTATTATGATGGTATTACTGATACGGGTATTCCTACGATGGTATTACTGATACGGGTATTTCTATGATGGTATTACTGATACGGGTATTTCTATGATGGTATTACTGATACGGGTATTTCTATGATGGTATTACTGATACGGGTATTTCTATGATGGTATTACTGATACGGGTATTTCTATGATGGTATTACTGATACGGGTATTCCTATGATGGTATTACTGATACGGGTATTCCTATGATGGTATTACTGATACGGGTATTCCTATGATGGTATTACTGATACGGGTATTCCTATGATGGTTTTACTGATACGGGTATTCCTACGATGGTTTTACTGATACGGGTATTCCTACGATGGTTTTACTGATACGGGTATTCCTACGATGGTTTTACTGATACGGGTATTCCTACGATGGTTTTACTGATACGGGTATTCCTACGATGGTTTTACTGATACGGGTATTCCTATGATGGTTTTACTGATACGGGTATTCCTATGATGGTATTACTGATACGGATATTCCTATGATGGTATTACTGATACGGGTATTCCTATGATGGTTTTACTGATACGGGTATTCCTATGATGGTTTTACTGATACGGGTATTCCTATGATGGTTTTACTGATACGGGTATTCCTATGATGGTTTTACTGATACGGGTATTCCTATGATGGTTTTACTGATACGGGTATTCCTATGATGGTTTTACTGATACGGGTATTCCTATGATGGTTTTACTGATACGGGTATTTCTATGATGGTTTTACTGATACGGGTATTCCTATGATGGTTTTACTGATACGGGTATTCCTATGATGGTTTTACTGATACGGGTATTCCTACGATGGTATTACTGATACGGGTATTCCTACGATGGTATTACTGATACGGGTATTCCTATGATGGTATTACCGATACGGGTATTCCTATGATGGTATTACCGATACGGGTATTATGATGGTATTACCGATACGGGTATTATGATGGTATTACTGATACGGGTATTATGATGGTATTAATGATACGGGTATTATGATGGTATTACTGATACGGGTATTATGATGGTATTACTGATACGGGTATTATGATGGTATTACTGATACGGGTATTCCTATGATGGTATTACTGATACGGGTATTCCTATGATGGTATTACTGATACGGGTATTATGATGGTATTACTGATACGGGTATTATGATGGTATTACTGATACGGGTATTCCTATGATGGTATTACTGATACGGGTATTATGATGGTATTACTGATACGGGTATTATGATGGTATTACTGATACGGGTATTATGATGGTATTACTGATACGGGTATTATGATGGTATTACTGATACGGGTATTCCTATGATGGTATTACTGATACGGGTATTATGATGGTATTACTGATACGGGTATTATGATGGTATTACTGATACGGGTATTATGATGGTATTACTGATACGGGTATTATGATGGTATTACTGATACGGGAAAATAAATACTCAGTTCAGGTTTTTGTGGGACACACTGTACGTCCGCCTGTCCCTTGTGATATGTAACGCTATCTTACGACTCTGTCATGCACCGCTCGTGGGAAAGAAATTTTCAAATTGTTACAAATTATTGCTTCAGAAATTGCAAACTCAGAGAGCGCATCATACCAGGACATTTCGATCCCACTAACCGGAATCCCAAATGCAACCCGCGAGTTTAATTATTGACCATTTATTCCTCATGTTTACTGTAATTTCGAAGCTAGGGGAGCCGACGCGCAGCTATCAACTAGTGCACGCCACAACCGCTACCCGACCCTTAACTAGTCTACAGACAGACGCAAAATACCGACTAGTCACTGCCCCAAAATTACCAAATAATCCCATTATGTCAATGACACAGGACAACATAACTACACAATAATTGCGTGTGATGTTTATCACGTGTGCCATGATAATCACATTAATTATTACGTGTGTCTGCTGCGGGTGTGCGGGGAGCTGCAGTGCTGGGGCGGGGCCGGGGGCGGCGGGGCTGGGAATCTCCTGCCGACCTGCACATATGTTGAGGGTCGTAATATCTATATTGTTCTGCCAATTGTAATATTTGGGAGAAATATTGGTTTATTGGCAGTGATTTAGTTATTTTCATGTTAGTTAAAGCCTCTGTTACCCTCCTATAAACATGTTCCAGAGAGAGGAAGGAGGAAGGCACCATTTAGTGTGGAATCAAGGGAACAGGGAATCTATGCACGCGGTGTCCCCACAGCAAGTCAGAAAAGAAGTTCATGAAACAAGACAAAAGTAGAAGAAGAAAGCAATAGGTGCTGAAAAACAGGACAGCAGTCAACAGAAAAAAGATGGTCCGTAACAAAACAAAAACCTATTCTATTTCAACAAATGGAAGGCCTACCTGACCTTTAACTTTAGACTTCACTTATTCCCCGTGGGACGCGTCACACACACATCACAAAACACACATGTACACATACGGCACACCAAAACAGGTCACACAGCACCACCGGCTCCTTGCCGCCCCTTGATGTGTAGCATGATCTGAATGTTTATCTTCTGCACTTGCTGGGGTAACTATTTTGTTAATTATAGGGGTAATTATTGGGTAATTGTACCTCAATACACCCCGACACCCCAATCGTCACCCCGACACCCCAATCGTCACCCCGACACCCATACCGCCACCCCGACACCCATACCGCCACCCCGATACCCCGACCGCCACCCCAACACTCCAATCATCACCCCAACACTCCAACAATCACCCCAACACTCCAACAATCACCCCAACACTCCAACAATCACCCCAACACTCCAACAATCACCCCAACACTCCAACAATCACCCCAACACTCCAACAATCACCCCAACACTCCAACAATCACCCCAACACTCCAACAATCACCCCAACACTCCAACAATCACCCCAACACTCCAACAATCACCCCAACACTCCAACAATCACCCCAACACTCCAACAATCACCCCAACACTCCAACAATCACCCCAACACTCCAACAATCACCCCAACACTCCAACAATCACCCCAACACTCCAACAATCACCCCAACACTCCAACAATCACCCCAACACTCCAACAATCACCCCAACACTCCAACAATCACCCCAACACTCCAACAATCACCCCAACACTCCAACAATCACCCCAACACTCCAACAATCACCCCAACACTCCAACAATCACCCCAACACTCCAACAATCACCCCAACACTCCAACAATCACCCCAACACTCCAACAATCACCCCAACACTCCAACAATCACCCCAACACTCCAACAATCACCCCAACACTCCAACAATCACCCCAACACTCCAACAATCACCCCAACACTCCAACAATCACCCCAACACTCCAACAATCACCCCCAACACTCCAACAATCACCCCCAACACTCCAACAATCACCCCCAACACTCCAACAATCACCCCCAACACTCCAACAATCACCCCCAACACTCCAACAATCACCCCAACACTCCAACAATCACCCCAACACTCCAACAATCACCCCAACACTCCAACAATCACCCCAACACTCCAACAATCACCCCAACACTCCAACAATCACCCCAACACTCCAACAATCACCCCAACACTCCAACAATCACCCCAACACTCCAACAATCACCCCAACACTCCAACAATCACCCCAACACTCCAACAATCACCCCAACACTCCAACAATCACCCCAACACTCCAACAATCACCCCAACACTCCAACAATCACCCCAACACTCCAACAATCACCCCAACACTCCAACAATCACCCCAACACTCCAACAATCACCCCAACACTCCAACAATCACCCCAACACTCCAACAATCACCCCAACACTCCAACAATCACCCCAACACTCCAACAATCACCCCAACACTCCAACAATCACCCCAACACTCCAACAATCACCCCAACACTCCAACAATCACCCCAACACTCCAACAATCACCCCAACACTCCAACAATCACCCCAACACTCCAACAATCACCCCAACACTCCAACAATCACCCCAACACTCCAACAATCACCCCAACACTCCAACAATCACCCCAACACTCCAACAATCACCCCAACACTCCAACAATCACCCCAACACTCCAACAATCACCCCAACACTCCAACAATCACCCCAACACTCCAACAATCACCCCAACACTCCAACAATCACCCCAACACTCCAACAATCACCCCAACACTCCAACAATCACCCCAACACTCCAACAATCACCCCAACACTCCAACACTCCACTTTTTACGACAAATAAGTAGGTTACGAGTTAGAACGGTATGTTAACTTAAGTCTTAGATGGCGGGAACGCGCTCGACCAGTCGAGGGCGTCCGAAGGGAGCGTCCATTGCAGTGTTGCCATATGACGTGCTAGATGAATTACTTCCCGCTTCAAACACTAAAGTTGCGGTAACTAATTCACCGCTATAAATCGTGAAATACTCATTTCAGACAGAAAGTGAATAGAAGAAAACTTGTTTATTTCGATCTAATTAACTATGTTTAGGCACCGAAAAGTGGAAAATCGATTATTGACCAATGCTCAACATCTACCGCCTTATCTTCCCTCCCCCCTTTCCTACATAACACACCCCCACATACCTGCATACCTGCATAACACATCTACACACACCTGCATAACACCCCCACATACCTGCATAACACCCCCACATACCTGCATAACACACCCACACATACCTGCATAACACACCCCCACATACCTACATAACACCCCCACATACCTGCATAACACCCCCACATACCTGCATAACACCCCCACATACCTGCATAACACACCTACACACCCCTGCATAACACACAAACCCCTACATAATACCCCCACATACCTACATAACACACCCACACACCCCTACATAACACCACCACATACCTACATAACACCCCCACATACCTACATAACACCACCACACCCCTACATAACACCCCCACATACCTACATAACACCACCACATACCTACATAACACCCCCACATACGGTCAATGTGAAGTTTAATGCAATCACAGAAAATAATAATTAGCGATCCCAGGAATCATTAAAGGAACCCATTTAAGAACGTTTTACATGAATGACATTCTGCTCGCTGATGCGTTATTTTCGAATAATTGAACTTTGAAGTTGGCCTTTGCGCCAAAGTAAGCGAGCGCGTGAAACGGAATTTAATAACGGAAGCTATTACAAACGTAAAGAGGTTGGGTCGTGAGGGGTAGCCACAGTTCTTTTAGTGAAAATTATAAATAAAGCTTCTAACCCACCCATTAGGGTGACGACTGCAATCTTGTTGACATCGGGTCCAAGATGGCGGCGCCCATGGTGGTCGCCATGTTAGACCCGATGTAAACAAGATTGCGGTCGTCACCCTAATGGGTGGTTTAGAAGCTTTATTTCTACTTTTCACTAAAAGAACTGTGGCTACCCCTCACGACCCAACCTCTTTACGTTTGTAATAGGGGGTTAGCTTCCGTTTTTAATTAAATTACGCTCGCTTCCTTGGTCGCGCGACGGCCAACTTCAAAGTTCAATAATTCGAAAATAACGCACCAGCGAGCAGAATGTCGTTCTTGAAAAACGTTCTTAAATGGATTCCTTTAGTGATTGTTTGGAATATCATTATCAATTTCCGTGATTGCATTAAACTTCACATTGACCCCACATACCTGCATAACACACCCCCACATACCTGCATAACACACCTACACACCCCTGCATAACACACCTACACACCCCTACATAACACCCCCACATACCTACATAACACACCTACACACCCCCACATAACACCACCACATACCTGCAAAACACACCTACACACCCCTACATAACAACACCACATACCTGCATAACACGCCTACACACCCCTGCATAACACCCAACATACCTACATAACACCCCCACATACCTACATAACACACCTACACACCCCTACATAACACCCCACACACTTGCATAACACCCCACACACCTGCATAACACCCCACACACCTGCATAACACCCCACACACCTGCATAACACCCCACACACCTGCATAACACCCCACACACCTGCATAACACCCCACACACCTGCATAACACCCCACACACCTGCATAACACCCCACACACCTGCATAACACCCCACACACCTGCATAACACACCCCACACACCTGCATAACACCCCACACACCTGCATAACACACCCCACACACCTGCATAACACACCCCACACACCTGCATAACACACCCCACACCCCACATACCTGCATAACACATGCGCAGCTCCCAACACACGCGGAGGACGGCGGCCACAACCCTCACATGGCCACGGCGGACACCAACATGGCGGACATTCGCACGGCGGACACCGGCGTCTTTTTCTCTGCAGCAACTCGGCTCGCAGAAGCAAGGAAATAATTTATTATAGGGACAAAGTTTTCAAATTTGTCTTTTTATCCGTCATTGTAAATTCCTGTGACATTGAATAAAATATTTAAAATGCATTTTATACAACCGATTCTGTGCTGCAACTTCGACGCGATAAGGAATAAGTTTGATCTATGAAACTGCCAACTGTCTGAGAGCGATTTAAGGAGTTCAAGAACTCCTTAACTATAACTGCTAACTACCACTGCCTTCGGTAACTACCACAACTCCTCTATAGTTGGTCTAATGGTATAGTTGTTGGTCTATTGGTACGCCTCGTATGGTACGTCTGTTGGTACGCCTCGTATGGTACGTCTGTTGGTACGCCTCGTATGGTACGTCTGTTGGTACGCCTCGTATGGTACGTCTGTTGGTACGCCTCGTATGGTAAGTCTGTTGGTACGCCTCGTATGGTAAGTCTGTTGGTACGCCTCGTATGGTACGTCTATTGGTACGCCTCGTATGGTAAGTCTGTTGGTACGCCTCGTATGGTACGTCTGTTGGTACGCCTCGTATGGTAAGTCTGTTGGTACGCCTCGTATGGTACGTCTATTGGTACGCCTCGTATGGTACGTCTATTGGTACGCCTCGTATGGTACGTCTATTGGTACGCCTCGTATGGTAAGTCTGTTGGTACGCCTCGTATGGTAAGTCTGTTGGTACGCCTCGTATGGTACGTCTGTTGGTACGCCTCGTATGGTAAGTCTGTTGGTACGCCTCGTATGGTACGTCTATTGGTACGCCTCGTATGGTAAGTCTGTTGGTACGCCTCGTATGGTACGTCTGTTGGTACGCCTCGTATGGTACGTCTGTTGGTACGCCTCGTATGGTACGTCTATTGGTACGCCTCGTATGGTACGTCTATTGGTACGCCTCGTATGGTACGTCTGTTGGTACGCCTCGTATGGTAAGTCTGTTGGGACGCCTCGTATGGTACGTCTATTGGTACGCCTCGTATGGTAAGTCTGTTGGTACGCCTCGTATGGTAAGTCTGTTGGTACGCCTCGTATGGTACGTCTATTGGTACGCCTCGTATGGTACGTCTATTGGTACGCCTCGTATGGTACGTCTATTGGTACGCCTCGTATGGTAAGTCTGTTGGTACGCCTCGTATGGTACGTCTGTTGGTACGCCTCGTATGGTAAGTCTGTTGGTACGCCTCGTATGGTACGTCTATTGGTACGCCTCGTATGGTACGTCTATTGGTACGCCTCGTATGGTACGTCTATTGGTACGCCTCGTATGGTAAGTCTGTTGGTACGCCTCGTATGGTAAGTCTGTTGGTACGCCTCGTATGGTACGTCTGTTGGTACGCCTCGTATGGTAAGTCTGTTGGTACGCCTCGTATGGTACGTCTATTGGTACGCCTCGTATGGTAAGTCTGTTGGTACGCCTCGTATGGTACGTCTGTTGGTACGCCTCGTATGGTACGTCTGTTGGTACGCCTCGTATGGTACGTCTATTGGTACGCCTCGTATGGTACGTCTATTGGTACGCCTCGTATGGTACGTCTGTTGGTACGCCTCGTATGGTAAGTCTGTTGGGACGCCTCGTATGGTACGTCTATTGGTACGCCTCGTATGGTAAGTCTGTTGGTACGCCTCGTATGGTACGTCTATAGGTACGCCTCGTATGGTACGTCTATTGGTACGCCTCGTATGGTACGTCTGTTGGTACGCCTCGTATGGTACGTCTGTTGGTACGCCTCGTATGGTACGTCTGTTGGTACGCCTCGTATGGTACGTCTATAGGTACGCCTCGTATTGCACGTTGTCTTACGTTTTATATAAAGAAATTTTCAAAACCCAAAATATTGTAACGCAACTCGTGTATCCATATTTTTGAAAATAAACGTTTTTTTATTCATTCTTTCTTTCTTCACATTAGTTAGCCGCAGTGTTCCTCACGCCTCAGTTGCTGGACCTATCTTTTTTTATACTTATATACGGTAATGCTAAATGTACTCTGTTTATTCAATTCCTACCTTAAGTAATTTCTACCTTAAATAATTCCTGCCTTAACTAATTCCTACCTTAACTAATTCCTACCTTAACTAATTCCTACCTTAACTAATTCCTACCTTAACTAATTCCTACCCTAACTAATTCCTACCTTAACTAATTCCTACCTTAACTAATTCCTACCTTAACTAATTCCTACCTTAACTAATTCCTACCTTAAGTAATTCCTGCCTTAAATAATTCCTACCTTAACTAATTCCTACCTTAACTAATTCCTTAAACAATTCCTACCTTAAATAATTCCTACCTTAACTAATTCCTACCTTAACTAATTCCTACCTTAACTAATTCCTACCTTAACTAATTCCTACCTTAACTAATTCCTACCTTAACTAATTCCTACCTTAACTAAAGTAATTCCTACCTTAAATAATTCCTGCCTTAACTAATTCCTACCTTAACTAATTCCTACCTTAACTAATTCCTACCTTAACTAATTCCTACCTTAACTAATTCCTACCTTAACTAATTCCTACCTTAACTAATTCCTACCTTAACTAATTCCTACCTTAACTAATTCCTGCCTTAACTAATTCCTGCCTTAACTAATTCCTGCCTTAACTAATTCCTGCCTTAACTAATTCCTGCCTTAACTAATTCCTGCCTTAACTAATTCCTGCCTTAACTAATTCCTGCCTTAACTAATTCCTGCCTTAACTAATTCCTGCCTTAACTAATTCCTGCCTTAACTAATTCCTGCCTTACCTAATTCCTACCTTAACTAATTCCTGCCTTAACTAATTCCTGCCTTAACTAATTCCTGCCTTAACTAATTCCTGCCTTAACTAATTCCTACCCTAACTAATTCCTACCTTTACTAATTCCTGCCTTAACTAATTCCTACCTTAACTAATTCCTACCTTAACTAATTCCTACCTTAACTAATTCCTACCTTAACTAATTCCTACCTTAACTAATTCCTACCCTAACAAATTCCTACCTTAACAAATTCCTACCTTAACTAATTCCTACCTTAACTAATTCCTACCTTAACTAATTCCTACCTTAACTAATTCCTACCCTAACTAATTCCTACCTTAACTAATTCCTACCTTAACTAATTCCTACCTTAACTAATTCCTACCTTAAATAATTCCTGCCTTAACTAATTCCTACCTTAACTAATTCCTACCTTAACAAATTCCTACCTTAACTAATTCCTACCTTAAATAATTCCTACCTTAACTAATTCTTACCTTAACTAATTCCTACCTTAACTAATTCCTACCTTAACTAATTCCTACCTTAACTAATTCCTACCTTAACTAATTCCTACCTTAACTAATTCCCACCTTAACTAAAGTAATTCCTACCTTAAATAATTCCTGCCTTAACTAATTCCTACCTTAACTAATTCCTACCTTAACTAATTCCTACCTTAACTAATTCCTACCTTAACTAATTCCTGCCTTAACTAATTCCTGCCTTAACTAATTCCTGTCCTAACTAATTCCTGCCCTAACTAATTCCTGCCCTAACTAATTCCTGCCTTAACTAATTCCTGCCTTAACTAATTCCTGCCTTAACTAATTCCTGCCTTAACTAATTCCTGCCTTAACTAATTCCTGCCTTAACTAATTCCTGCCTTACCTAATTCCTACCTTAACTAATTCCTGCCTTAACTAATTCCTGCCTTAACTAATTCCTGCCTTAACTAATTCCTACCCTAACTAATTCCTACCTTTACCAATTCCTGCCTTAACTAATTCCTACCTTAACTAATTCCTACCCTAACTAATTCCTACCCTAACTAATTCCTACCTTAACTAATTCCTGCCTTAACTAATTCCTACCTTAACTAATTCCTACCTTAACTAATTCCTACCTTAACTAATTCCTACCTTAACTAATTCCTACCTTAACTAATTCCTACCTTAACTAATTCCTACCTTAACTAATTCCTACCCTAACAAATTCCTACCTTAACAAATTCCTACCTTAACTAATTCCTACCTTAACTAATTCCTACCTTAACTAATTCCTACCTTAACTAATTCCTACCCTAACTAATTCCTACCTTAACTAATTCCTACCTTAACTAATTCCTATTTTAACGAACAAATATATCCACCCTAATAGTAGTAGCTGTAGTAGTAACATGGGTTTGTTAGCGCTTCAGTTACTTGAATATATCGCACCGGAAGTCCCATAAGTCAACAAGTATCAAACCTTTACAATTTAGCACGTGAGACAAACATCAATATTATTCGAACATCAAAATTGTGTGAACTCAAGACTATAATTGTCTCCCGATTAAAATTTTACAGTACATACGATCGCACTGGGCCAACCCCCCTACGGGGTTCGGCTGCTCATCCATCCCAACAGTACCCGCCATTAAAATATTTTTGTACTTGTGTACTGGTAAAACTCGTATCACAGATACGGTCATTGGTATCACAGATACGGTCATTGGTATCACAGATACGGTCATTGGTATCACAGATACGGTCATTGGTATCACAGATACGGTCATTGGTATCACAGATACGGTCATTGGTATCACAGATACGGTCATTGGTATCACAGATACGGTCATTGGTATCACAGATACGGTCATTGGTATCACAGATACGGTCATTAGTATCACAGATACGGTCATTGGTATCACAGATACGGTCATTGGTATCACAGATACGGTCATTGGTATCACAGATACAGTCATTAGTATCACAGATACGGTCATTAGCATCACAGATACGGTCATTAGTATCACAGATACGGTCATTAGTATCACAGATACGGTCATTAGTATCACAGATACGGTCATTAGTATCACAGATACGGTCATTAGTATCACAGATACGGTCATTAGTATCACAGATACGGTCATTAGTATCACAGATACGGTCATTAGTATCACAGATACGGTCATTAGTATCACAGAAACGGTCATTAGTATCACAGATACGGTCATTAGTATCACAGATACGGTCATTAGCATCACAGATACGGTCATTAGTATCACAGATACGGTCATTAGTATCACAGATACGGTCAGTAGTATCACAGATACGGTCAGTAGTATCACAGATACGGTCATTAGTATCACAGATACGGTCATTAGTATCACAGATACGGTCATTAGTATCACAGATACGGTCATTAGCATCACAGATACGGTCATTAGTATCACAGGTACGGTCATTAGTATCACAGATACGGTCAGTAGTATCACAGATACAGTCATTAGTATCACAGATACGGTCATTGGTATCCCAGATACAGTCATTAATATCAAAGATATAGTCATTATTATCCCAGATACGGTCATTAGTATCACAGATACGGTCAGTAGTATCACAGATACAGTCATTAGTATCCCAGATACGGTCATTAGTATCCCAGATACGGTCATTAGTATCACAGATACAGTCATTAGTATCCCAGATACGGTCATTAAGCATCCCTATGAGCGTCACAGACACAAGCACAAACCAATTGAATGTGTTCAGTGATATTCCCGTTGTCATAACATGGGAGAAGTTACGCACAAACATATATCAATTTATGGATACACCTGGTGTTTTTTTACATAAGTTTCATTTCAATCTACTAACACTTCAATTTTTCGAACTCGGCAATAAAAGATACTTAAATGTCAGGTGTAAAATCCGTAGACTTTCAAGAGATCGGAAGTGAATGTCGAATTTAAGTCTGCGGATTTAGCTCATAACATTCAAGTATCTCTGCCTCTAATGAACACTTACATGAAATATTATTGAGATTAAATACTTAAACAGGCGAATAAACCTAAGTTCTTATTTTACATTACTAATGAATGTAAGAACTTTTTAACATTTCACATACACACTGACGCTCCTCAGGTATTAGCTTTGGTGATTTTTCCCGGCATTTTGCACTGTTTTTTTTTTCGAGAAATCAGTTATAACTCATATGATTCCTTCAGCATTACTTCATACCATTCAGCTTTATGCAATTATTTCAAACATAAAGGGACAAAAAAGAAGATAAAATACGGTTTCACAGCTTTATAGATCTTCAATCAAAGACTCGTATCTCTGAATGGCGGCCGTCTTGTTCCCCCTGAGTTCCGCCATCTTGTATCCGTCAAATTCCGCCATTTTGTTCGGCTCAGTTTTCTGCACAAACATGGACGGCCGCAGGTCGACGGCCGGGATGTAGGCGGCTGGGAGGAGAAAAATACATATTTTTTTACTTCCTTTTTTTCAAACAGAGAAAAAGTTATTCATAGGTTCACAAAAATTGCGTATTCTTTAATTTCATTCTCTCATATTAAAAAAAACGTTCTTCAAATGTCTACAATTACATTTATAATTAAAAATTTCGATACATGAATAAACTATCCTTTCTAAACGTATTATTATTATTAGTATTATTATTATTATTATTATTATTATTATTATTATTATTATTATTATTATTATTATTATTATATAAAAAAGTTTAAGCCTCCCTTAACCACGACAAAGATGTTCCAAGAGAGGAAGGATGAAGGCACCATTCAGTATGGAGTTGAGGGAACGCGGAATCTACGCACAAGGTGCACAGAAACAGTAAGCTGAGAAAGAAGTTCATGAAACAAGACAAAAGTAGAAGAAGAAAGCAATAGGTGCTGAAAAACAGGACAGCAGTCAACCGAAAAAAGATGGTCCGTAACAAAACAAAAACCTATTCTATTTCTACACAAGGAAGGCCTACCTCACCCTCAGCTCGGGACCTCACATAGTCCCCCTGGGAGCGCTAGTTCCCATAGTTACAACAGTTGTGTCCCCCTGAGGGGACTTTGCATTAGTTGCAAAGTGCATCAAATACAGAGTTGACAGTTGTGATAGTCAAAAGCAAACAACCGCACCAAAATAAAGATAATCTATTTTCCACAACAACCGCCACTTCGCAAAAGAAGGGCCACCATTTAACACAGAGATAAGTGAACGAGGAATCTATTCACAATTCTCGAGTGCCAAACTCAACAAGAAAAGTAACAAAATCTTTACATTTAGCCACTTTCTAGAAGGCACCATTTTGCACAGAGATAAGGGAACGGGGAATCTATGCACAATGCTCACCTTTAATCGTTTTGCAGAAGAGAAGAGAACCATTCAACGCGGAGACAATGGAACCGGGAATCTATGCACAATCTTTCCCTTAGACCACATTACAGAAGAGAAAAGAACCATTTGACATGGAGACAATGGAACTGGGAATCTATGCACAACGCTCACCTTTAACCACCTTGCAGAGGAAGACGGTGCCATGGAGTGCCTTTGCAGCGCGTTGTGCGCATTGTGCATCACTGAAGAGCGCGTGCGCGCGGTTGCGGCTGCTGTCGTCCTGTCGTGTATATGGCAACACTGATTAGATGTTTGTGTTGAGCTCTACCGCAACAGATACAGGCGTTCCAAAGAGAGGAAGGAGGAAGGGGGGAATTAGATGTTGATTGTGAGCTTAACTGCAACAGGGGCGTATCAAAGAGAGGAAGGAGGAAAGGGGGGATTAGATGTTATTTTTGAGCTTAACTGCAACAGGGGCGTTTCAAAGAGAGGAAGGAGGAAGGGGGGGATTAGATGTTAGTTTTTAGCTTAACTGCAACAGGGGCGTTTCAAAGAGAGGAAGGAGGAAGGGGGGGGATTAGATGTTAGTTTTGAGCTTAACTGCAACAGGGGCGTTTCAAAGAGAGGAAGGAGGAAGGGGGGGGGATTAGATGTTAGTTTTGAGCTTAACTGCAACACGGGCGTTTCAAAGAGAGGAAGGAGGAAGGGGGGATTAGATGTTAGTTTTGAGCTTAACTGCAACAGGGGCGTTCCAAAGAGAGGAAAGAGGAGGGGGGTGGTTAGGTGTCAATATCAGCCTTCCTATCAAAAGACATTTTTTGGTCTCCATTCAGTTTCAAGAGAGGTTTTTGGGTTTACAAAAGGAATTTTTGGGTTTAGAAAATAAATTTCTGGGTTTGCAAGAGGTTTTGGGGATTCCGAAGAAATTATTTGGTTCTTATATTTTAGAAGGCCTATTGTAAACCCAGAGTCTGTTTACTGCATGCTCGTACAACAAGCAAATCCCAAAAAGAATTGTGTTTCCCAGGCATTAGTCACTAATTTAACTCCCACTAATCTCCATTAACTTTAAAACATAAAACCTCATATGAGGTGCACAAAATTTTTCATTTTGATTCAACCTTTGAAGTGAAACACATTTTTTTGTTAATTTTTTTTTTCTTAGAAAATAGCTTACATTTTTCAGAAAATACCTTTTTGAATTTCTTCCAGTCACTTTACCTTAAAAGAAAATATCATTTCAGCCACTCTACCTTTAAAAAAAACATACATTAATGGTCAATTCAAATTACAAAGGCTAACTGGCACAATAAACAATCTAGTCACTATACCCTGCACACAAAATTCATTCTAATTTTGTTAATCAGTCTAATCCAGATGTTTTACCTTATTAACATAACACATTTTCATAATCAGTTTAAATTTTTCACCATGCTACGTTCTCAGAAATAAACATTTCCTTTAAAATACTTTAAGTTATCAAAATATGTTTCCAGTACAAAGCATTTTTTGTATAGAACACCAAACTCGTTCACCTACTCCACCAAACTACTCG
Source organism: Morinoia aosen (assembly GCA_030386875.1). Taxonomy (NCBI): domain Eukaryota; kingdom Metazoa; phylum Arthropoda; class Malacostraca; order Amphipoda; family Talitridae; genus Morinoia; species Morinoia aosen. The sequence continues at coordinate 2,534,279 of CM059580.1, read as the reverse complement.
GTCATTCTGCCAAATTTCACTATTGTCATTCACTTTTCACCCTAACCAAAATTACACAAAAAAACTCTAACCCAAAAAGTGCAACACAAAATTTCGGCATATCCTACCTTAATTAACACTGTACACACCACAGCATACCCCCAGCACCCACCCTGTCAGTAACACCTCTACCAACACTGTACACACCACAGCACACTCCCCACCAGCACCCACCCTGCCAGTATCACCTCCATCAACACTGTACACACCACAGCACACTCCCCACCAGCACCCACCCTGTCAGTAATACCTCTACCAACACTGCACACACCACAACAACACTGTACACACCACAACAACACTGTACACACCACAACAACACTGTACACACCACAACAACACTGTACACACCACAACAACACTGTACACACCACAACAACACTGCACACACCACAACAACACTGTACACACCACAACAACACTGTACACACCACAACAACACTGTACACACCACAACAACACTGTACACACCACAACAACACTGTACACACCACAACAACACTGCACACACCACAACAACACTGCACACACCACAACAACACTGTACACACCACAACAACACTGTACACACCACAACAACACTGTACACACCACAACAACACTGTACACACCACAACAACACTGTACACACCACAACAACACTGTACACACCACAACAACACTGTACACACCACAACAACACTGTACACACCACAACAACACTGTACACACCACAACAACACTGTACACACCACAACAACACTGCACACACCACAACAACACTGTACACACCACAACAACACTGTACACACCACAACAACACTGTACACACCACAACAACACTGCACACACCACAACAACACTGTACACACCACAACAACACTGTACACACCACAACAACACTGTACACACCACAACAACACTGCACACACCACAACAACACTGTACACACCACAACAACACTGTACACACCACAACAACACTGTACACACCACAACAACACTGTACACACCACAACAACACTGTACACACCACAACAACACTGTACACACCACAACAACACTGTACACACCACAACAACACTGTACACACCACAACAACACTGTACACACCACAACAACACTGTACACACCACAACAACACTGTACACACCACAACAACACTGTACACACCACAACAACACTGTACACACCACAACAACACTGCACACACCACAACAACACTGTACACACCACAACAACACTGTACACACCACAACAACACTGCACACACCACAACAACACTGTACACACCACAACAACACTGTACACACCACAACAACACTGTACACACCACAACAACACTGTACACACCTTGTCAGAGTTGCACAAGTTGACCAGTTTGACGTCACCAAACCTAAGCAGCTGCTCCCTGAGCTGCGGCTCCGTGACGGAGTGCCGCAGGTTCCTGATCACGACGCCACCACAGCCCGGCTTGCAGATCTTGTTCCCCACTGCCTTGAACTGCACGTGTTGGGTGAGTCGATGTTGTCCACTTAGTTATAATTGTCAACTTAGTAACCTTGTCAACTTGGTAACCTTGTCAACTTGGTAACCGTGTCAACTTGGTAACCGTGTCAACTTGGTAACCTTGTCAACTTGGTAACCTTGTCAACTTGGTAACCTTGTCAACTTGGTAACCTTGTCAACTTGGTAACCTTGTCAACTTGGTAACCTTGTCAACTTGGTAACCTTGTCAACTTGGTAACCTTGTCAACTTGGTAACCTTGTCAACTTGGTAACCTTGTCAACTTGGTAACCTTGTCAACTTGGTAACCTTGTCAACTTGGTAACCTTGTCAACTTGGTAACCTTGTCAACTTGGTAACCTTGTCAACTTGGTAACCTTGTCAACTTGGTAACCTTGTCAACTTGGTAACCTTGTCAACTTGGTAACCTTGTCAACTTGGTAACCTTGTCAACTTGGTAACCTTGTCAACTTGGTAACCTTGTCAACTTGGTAACCTTGTCAACTTGGTAACCTTGTCAACTTGGTAACCTTGTCAACTTGGTAACCTTGTCAACTTGGTAACCTTGTCAACTTGGTAACCTTGTCAACTTGGTAACCTTGTCAACTTGGTAACCTTGTCAACTTGGTAACCTTGTCAACTTGGTAACCTTGTCAACTTGGTAACCTTGTCAACTTGGTAACCTTGTCAACTTGGTAACCTTGTCAACTTGGTAACCTTGTCAACTTGGTAACCTTGTCAACTTGGTAACCTTGTCAACTTGGTAACCTTGTCAACTTGGTAACCTTGTCAACTTGGTAACCTTGTCAACTTGGTAAATTTCAGGGGATATAAGACATGTCCCTTGGGGGGTACGAGACGATATTTCAGAGGGCACAAGAGATGTCTAGGTAAATAATAGGATATTGGCCATATGTTGGCATTTTTAATTGCAAAATTAGAATGAAATCTCTTTAGGGATGCAAGGTGAAAAAAAGCATTAGGAACCTATGCTCTACAAATATAGTTCTAATTTTATATTCATTACTGCTACACATTGAACATGTTAGGGTAATAAAATCTTTTGATGGTAGTCAATGAAAAATAATAACAAAACCAAACAGCCGAGAAGCAAAGAGAAGAAAACACAGCTCACTTTTTTGTTGAATTTCCGTTGTTGCTTCACCAGGTCTGGGTTCTCCAGCACCATGGGCATCAGCTGCGCTGCTGCTGCCGTCAGCTTGCCGCGTGGATCTAAAATGAACCAAATTATCAATAAATAAAAGATAAATAAAACTAGATAATAAATAAATTAAAAATACAAAATAATAAATAAATAAAACATAATAATAAATAATTAAAAACCACAAAAAATAATACATAAATAAAACATAATAATAAATACAACAAACTAATAAATAAATAAAACAACATAAATGCAACACAATAATAAATAAATGCAACAAAATTATAAATAAATAAGAAATGAATATGATACATGAATCCAATTTGCATATAGGCCTACCCACACAATTTCAGATAAAATAACCCACATTTTCCAAATTATATTACTAGAGGAATACAATTACAAAGAAATACAATACAATCAACCACCAGCCTTTCTAGAGAATGTTAGGAAACCACTTATATTTTTTTTTTTTTAATGCTTTGATAAGAAGTTCCCACTTACTGAGCTTTATTTGCAACAACTATTATATATTTTGAAAATGTTTCATTTATGATAACCATTACATATTGTAAAGATCTTCAGGGGCGGATTTGCACTAACTCTCCTAAATGACGGTCTCAGAAGTTACAAATGCTTCAGGACATTTAGTACAAGTTATAGTTCCTTGAATTTGGGTTTCACTAACCCCCTGCTTGCCTAAATATCTCTTGGTATGCACCCACTAACTTTGCACCACTCACCATGCATCTACAAAGTATTACTTTGTGTGAATTTCCAACAGTCAGAATTTTTTCATATTCAAATTTCCTTATATCAGAATTTTCTAATTATAGAATTTTCTTGCATCAGAATTTCCCTAAGTCAGAATTTTATAACAGAATTACCGGTCAATGTGAAGTTTAATGCAATCATGGAAAATAATAATTATATTCCAAAGAATCACTAAAGGAACCCATTTAAGAACGTTTTACACGAATGACATTCTGCTCGCTGATGCATTATTTTTGAATTATTCAATTTTGAAGCTGGCTTGTGCACGCCATGGAAGCGCGCGCGGCTAGCATATTTTAATTAATAACGGAAGCTAACCCCCTATTACAAACGTAAAGAGGTTGGGTCGTGAGGGGTAGGCACAGTTCTTTTAGTGAAAATTATAAATAAAGGTTTCGAGTGACGTTTGTTTACATCGAGAACCCTTTATTTATAATTTTCACTAAAAGAACTGTGGCTACCCCTCACGACCCAACCTCTTTACGTTTGTAATAGAGGTTAGCTTCCGTTTCTATTGCAAGAACAATGACTGCTTTGCCGCAAAAAAGGCCATTCAGGACCGCCGTTTGTATAACTTTAAACTTAAATAACTCGAAAACTAAACATTTCCGGGTACATTGTTATTCATATAAAACGTCTTAAGATCCACTATATTATCTATCTATACCTACGAAATTATGAAATTCGTTGACAACATTCAACTCAATATTGACCAATCTTGTTAATATAGGTTCATCATTTATGGATTTGAAGCCAGCAGGTAAAAAATAGGGCACTAAACTTTCACAAAAAATTTACATCCATCATCAAACCAGAGAAGGAAAATTCATGTACCTTTAATATATGACATTAAATATGCATCTTAATATTATATCACATTTAAATAAAAATAATATACAACATTTATAACCTAATATTATATAACATTTAAAATAAAATATATTACTTTTATAATCTAATATCATATCTTAACCCTTCAACGCCCACATTTTTATACTCATATTACTGTTATGACAACCACTATCACTAAACCGACACTGGCATTAGGTAGTCACTGTTATCAAGATGGGGAAGGAACTGCCACTTGGCAGTGAAGTTCAAAGGACACATTAGTGAACAAATTGAATAAGAAATATAATATATTATTGATATTTTTGAAAGAGGACCGTACAGTCCAGTTGGGCGTTTAAGGATTAACATTATATAGCAGTTAATGACTATAATTTTAATTTTCTATTTTATCCATACAGCTAAAGGAGTGACTCTAAAAAACAATAGTTATAAAGCACAGATAGTTTCATTAGCAAAGACATACCTGATCTATTGTAGTATTTTTTTTCTACTAGGACAGGCTCTGGTTTTGTGTTGGTCTGAGCTGCAGCTTTCCCCTTTGTCTTTTTCCTATGAGTCCTTTGTTTTCTTTGAGTGGCCTTCATTATTGTGTTTTCAATTAAATGACAAGTCAAAACTTATTTTCATGTAATGCAATATTTGAATACTACTAGAATTTTCAAGTCAATGACCAATTGCTCTCAGAAAAAAAAACTGGAAATGAGATTTCAAAAACATGTTTAGAAACACAATGTACATCTGCTCAAGAAAATACAAAAATTCATTAGCTCTATAATAAAGAATAGTTCATAAAAGCTTTTACAACAAGGGAATATTAATGGTCACCAATTAGCTATAATGGTCAGCAAATTGCACGAAAAAAAATTAGCAAACAGGCTCAATGTGTCCTTTGAATTTGAGCTTTAACACAGAAGCTGACAACAGTGAGAGGCTCAGAAAATTAACACGACTAAAAATCCCTTTGATAAACACACACATATACTAAGTACGATTGTTTCCTATAAGTTCCATGCAAATACAGCTCACTCATCATACAATGTTACTCATAAGTTCATTCCTGAACTTGAACTTGAGGGCCGACAGCGTCGGGGCCTTTGTAACGGCCTACAATTCCCTCCACAGTTATCACACAAAGAGATCAGCGCCTAGTACCAGACTTGTCCACTAAACTACTCAGGATCTACCAATCCTTGTCACAAGCTGCCATTGGACGGCATCACTGGGATAACCAGTGTGTCAAAACACCATCCCCAGGCATATTGGGTCATTACTGACCACTCTACTTGACAGGCTCATTCCAGTCACTGTCTCTTACTCCAGGCGCGCACAAGAAACATTTTTATAGCTTCAATGATACTCAAATTACACTCCTGATCCAATCCAGCAAGACAGCTCATACCACAATCATCTTCAGCATATCTGGCATACCACTCATTCTCTCCATACTGCTCAAGCACCATATTCATGAAACTTTTCTCTCTCTTGCTCATACTTACTACATTCCAGCACAAAATGCTCAATTGTTTCTTCCACTCCACTAATACAGTGCTGACATAATCTGTTATTATTCTCATTCCACCTCTATGTACGTCTGTTCACACTCAATGACTTACATCTCTCAGCAAACCAGGGTTGACTTTCAAAACTACCATCATAGAACATCTCAAACTTAGGTGCTTCTTTTTTCATATACCAGTCAAGTGTAGGCTTCCGCATCATGCTAAGCCTCCACTTATTCAATCCATACTCTTTTGTTTGCTTCTTAATCTTTTTCTTTCACCTCTTGCAGTCCCACTCAGGCCCGACACCTCCAGCATTCATTAAACTCCAGTCATCTACAGGTCTCATAATTCTAACATGAATAATCTTTTGCATACTAAGTTTTCTTGCATGCCCTCAACACACTTTTTCTCAATAGCTTACACTCAGTTTCCATTAAAAAATTTGCTTTACCCATCTACTATTCTGCATTCTTTCAATTCTCACCTTATAATTTAGCACTGCTTTTATTATTCTTTCTGAAAATGGGCTCCACCCAAGGTCACCTTTAATGGCTTCTGTAGCTGTCCATTTCGGAGCACCCAATGCTAACCGTCCTACCTTATTTTGTATTACATCCAGCTTCTCAAGATCACTTCCAATCCAGGCAAGAGCACTCATACCATACATGAAACTAGGTACAGCAACATACTTCTACATTCCTCTCACACATTCATACTTGTTTGCTCTGTATCTGGCCACACTACTTAACCGACCACTCCACTGCATAGCTTTGGCCATTTTTTAACCCTTAGTTCTAGTGCATCCATCATCACTTATCATACAACCTAGATATTTGTATTCTTTTGTTCTACCTATTCTGATTTCTCCAATATTCCACAATCTGTCTCTATCAGTCTCATCACTATTTATAACCATAACCTTACTTTTGTCAGCACCAAAGTTCATCTTGAAATCTGTACTATATCCATTCACAATGTCAAGTATCCTTTGCAGTTCATGTCCACATTCACTAACCACAACCACATCATCAGCATACAACAAACAGCTCAGTCTCTCATTACCAACTTTCAGTCCTAAGCCACTCCTTCTCAGTCGAACTGCTAATTCTTCTGTGTACAATCCAAACAACAGGAGGGACAGAGTACAGCCCTGTCTCACTCCTCACTTGCCCTGTTTCCAAATTTCCTAACCTGTATATTGCGCTTGTGTTCTCATACAGACTTAGTACAATTTTTTCCTAACGACTACAACTTCGCTACCACGTGAGAATCCAAGTTGTTTACATTTTCCGTCTTAGCACGCGGAGCGTTGAAAACATTCTGCATCCAGCTAGGAATGATGGAAATAGGAACAGATAGAAAGAAATGTCAGTCGCCGTATAAATGGATTTTTTTATCTACTGATAATAATTACTCGACTTAAGGGAAAAAATATAATTTAATAACCATAAAAGTATCACATAAATTATTATTTCAAACTCCTTATAAGGTATCCATTGTGTAGTGCTCGCCGTGGCACAGTAGTTAAGGGATCGGCCTTGTATGTTGGAGACGAGGGTTCGTATCCCGACGCTGGCGTGGCGATTTTCCCCGTTGGGTATAAGGGAAAGCTCAAGCACAATACCCCACTCAACCCAGGTGTCGGAAATGGGTACCGGCTCTACGGAGGAACCATTATGGTGTCCTATATACAGTGTTAGTTATAAGACATTTGAAAAACCAATGCTAAGATCATATGTATCAGGCTTGATTGGAAATAATGCATCCCAAAGATGCCGATGTTTTGTAGAAAATATCACGAAAAGAAGTTCATTGATAATTGAAAAGGAAATAACTTTTATCGACCAGTTCAAGAGCGTATGAAGTTCTCACAAGTGGGGGACTAATTGAATTTGATTTTTAAAGGTTGAATACCGAGGAATTTATCGATTTCGCAAGAGGATGTTCTTTTATAAAGGAGGGTCACCAGTGCTCCGGGTAGAGCACATTTAATTGCTAATTGAATGATTTACGGCCTCTGACTCAGAAGGAGTTAGGCGGTATTCGGGTAGCTCTACTGGCACCTAATTTTCAATTGCACGACCTGACCTCTGCAGGACAATGAAAGGACTTTTATACTCTCGCCTGATGTTTATTAGTTGACTCTGAGTGCCGTGACTACGGCAGCAGTGGGGGGATCCACTTCTTGAGGAAGAAGGTCCGGGTCCAGAGAGTTGACGCACTCCAGCAGGTGCCGTGGCTCGAGGGAATCCGGGGTGGATCCCGGCGAGAGTGGATTTGTTAGTGTAATTAATATTCCGCAGGTGCGGTGACAGTTTGTATTATGAGGTCTCTCGAAGGAGGCAGTAATATCTGCCAGTGCCTTGTGGCTTACTTTGTTGATTGATAGCCGTTTAGGCTGAATAAATTTTACGAACGTCTCAAGTGATTCTGAGAACGTTCCGAATGCACCTCTAGTACGTTTTCAAGTGATTCTGGAAACGTTACTGTAGGGTTTTGTGGTGATGTTTGTGTTTCGGCTTCGCAGGTTCTTCTGTACGGGAAGAGAGCTTGGGTTACTTGTTCAAGCATGATAACACAAGGAGAGACAGTCGCTACGCAAGCCAGGCTGCGAGCTTTACTGCTGAATTACAGGATTGCCTCAAATAGAGGATTATATGCGGGTGCCTCGGCCCAATTCTGGCGCCTGAACAAGAGCGAGGCAGTCGCAACAATAAGTACTCGTATGGACAATCATGAATCTCCCTACATGCCATTTCTCCATCAAACTAGTGTTCTCCGGGTACTACTAGCCGTGCCACGTCTTGTCTTAAAATCGTCTCCGAAATGGAGTGCAACATTAGTTCACAAGATCAAGAGTATTATAAATCAGGGCTGTGGTCGCCGATTAATCTAGAGTGTAGTGCCTATTTACAATGAGTACCTTAAGATCAGTATTGGACAATTAGAACGGTTCACACTAAGCAACAGCAAAGGGCTCGCTGTACTGATCATACTTAAGGCTAAAAGTTGTCAAAAGATCCATTAACTTAAGCTAGGAATCGTGCCAGGAAGGCATGTACAGCCTAATTATTATTATTATCTATTATTAAGTGCGGAATCCCTAGTCTACCTGGCTTGAACGTGAAGGATGTCCTACGAGAGGAGAGAGGAAGGTACCATTTAGAAAAGAGTAGAGGGAACGCGGAATCTATGCACAAAGTGCACAGAATCGGTAGTTAAGAAGGAAGTTCATAGCACAAGAAGGATTTAGAAAGCATTGATCATGAAGATGCATATCAGAATAGTATTAGGGCATCCTATGAGTTATAATGAACAACAACCACTGGAGGTAGCCGACATTGACATGAGGTAAAAGGAACAGGTAGCTACAATTGAAAGCAAACAATTGCCGGTTAAACTAAATTTAACCCCAAATCAGATAATTGGATGATTTCTGGACTAAAAATTCCAGGAGTTGGGAATTTAGAATATTCAGAGACTTTCCAGAGGTAAGCACAATCACCCTAATTTAGCTGAATCAGGTAATGACTAATTATTAACATTATTATACACAAATTGACCTAACCAAAAATCAATAGTAAGAGTTGTCACTAAAGTGATTATGATAGGAATTCTCGTTACCGCTTCTACACATTGTTACACGCAATCAGAAAGTGGGATAGTTCTAATCGTCCAATACCGATCTTAAGGTACTCATTGTAAATAGGCACTACACCCTAGATTAATCGGCGACCACAGCCCTGATTTATAATACTCTTGATCTTGTGAACTAATGTTGCACTCCATTTCGGAGACGATTTTAAGACAAGACGCAGCACGGCTAGTAGTACCCGGAGAACACTAGTTTGATGGAGAAATGGCATGTAGGGAGATTCATGATTGTCCATACGAGTACTTATTGTTGCGACTGCCTCGCTCTTGTCCAGGCGCCAGAATTGGGCCGAGGCACCCGCATATAATCCTCTATTTGAGGCAATCCTGTAATTCAGCAGTAAAGCTCGCAGCCTGGCTTGCGTAGCGACTGTCTCTCCTTTTGTTATCATGCTTGAACAAGTAACCCAAGCTCTCTTCCCGTACAGAAGAACCTGCGAAGCCGAAACACAAACATCACCACAAAACCCTATAGTAACGTTTCCAGAATCACTTGAAAACGTACTAGAGGTGCATTCGGAACGTTCTCAGAATCACTTGAGACGTTCGTAAAATTTATTCAGCCTAAACGGCTATCAATCAACAAAGTAAGCCACAAGGCACTGGCAGATATTACTGCCTCCTTCGAGAGACCTCATAATACAAACTGTCACCGCACCTGCGGAATATTAATTACACTAACAAATCCACTCTCGCCGGGATCCACCCCGGATTCCCTCGAGCCACGGCACCTGCTGGAGTGCGTCAACTCTCTGGACCCGGACCTTCTTCCTCAAGAAGTGGATCCCCCCACTGCTGCCGTAGTCACGGCACTCAGAGTCAACTAATAAACATCAGGCGAGAGTATAAAAGTCCTTTCATTGTCCTGCAGAGGTCAGGTCGTGCAATTGAAAATTAGGTGCCAGTAGAGCTACCCGAATACCGCCTAACTCCTTCCGAGTCAGAGGCCGTAAATCATTCAATTAGCAATTAAATGTGCTCTACCCGGAGCACTGGTGACCCTCCTTTATAAAAGAACATCCTCTTGCGAAATCGATAAATTCCTCGATATTCAACCTTTAAAAATCAAATTCAATTAGTCCCCCACTTGTGAGAACTTCATATTGGTGACCCCAGAGTGACGCTTGTGCGGGTTGAAATGTTGCCGACACGGCGACATGGGGGTTTCGTAACTATTCAAAAGTGATTTCTTAGGGATTGAATTTTTCAGTACACAATTTTAATAAAATTGAGGATAGAAGTTAATTAATTTCGTAATGAATTTTTATTCTATTGGTGGACTTTATTTTACTGAATTTTTAAAAGATCATTTTGAGAATTTCCAAAATTTATACTGAGTTGCGTGCCGAAGGTTCGCTACAAGCGGTTATTTCAGTCTGCAGTTGCAATAGATTAAAGGTGTAATAATTTTATTTATCTTTGCTCATTGGTAGAAAATTAACGTTTCCGTTTGGTTGATACTCGGGAAGATCATTTTCTTATTCTTTTGGATATGTTATTGGATTTTACATGTTGGTATACCTGATACGATTATCTTAAAAGAAACATTGAAATCTGTTTACATAAATTGCAATTAATTTTGTTAAGCATTAAGTGTTTTTTGACGCGCAACATGTTGGGAAGGACAATATGTTTGACAATATTTCTTCAACTGACTGTTTTCTCTATTTTTATTATCACCAGAGGACCCACTTATAGCCTCCCTCCTAGATCTAAATTAGAACCAAAGCCTTTTTTTGTCTATGCTCTACGTGTACCCGTCTTACAACAATTATGAAAAGCTGCACATTCCACCAAAAAGTTATTTCAATTATTTAATTAGGCTGAATGGCTTAAATTCATTCATAGCTCTAAACTTGACTGAAGATAACGAACAAGTCAAGCAACAACGCGCGTTAAATTTTATCAAGCCATAGAGGCAACAAAATATTGCATAAAGCATTCACATGCCGGGATATTTACTGCGAAGGAAGTTCAAGGAACGCTATTCGAATTCTCACGCAAAACAGACTCCCGTGACTCCTTCCCGGAAGGGATTTAATTATCTGAGATCAGTGAGATGACACAAGATCATTTAAGCTTCAGTCGCGACACGACTGCCGTCGTGGTCACATGGAAGGGAAGTGTGTCCTACCGAGTTGCTCTCTAGTGTCCCTTTCACTTTTTTATTTTCTCGAGCCAACGTCAGCTGACACATGCGTGCTTACTTCTCGTAGTATATATGTTAGCATTAAAGTAACGACCGTTTAGAAGCGTGGTGAATAGTGTGGTAAAATTCGTCTATGGTTCATTACTTCATGGATTTTTAAAATGCATGAATAAAAATAAGTGTATGTAAGTAATTTTTTTCGATTTTGGGTGGCTTCAGGAAACAGCATTCATTTAATTGCACGTGATCGCTCGAGCAGAAGAACTCTATAAATTCATTATTTCAGTTTCACAAACTAACAGCCGGTATCCAGAATACAAATTTGTATATTTCACAAATTTTCGCTCATGTACCAACGACAACACTTCGAGTTATATTTTATTCGTGTTATGATTTGAATTAAGGAAAATTCCTGGCTTACTTACCTTATATCCGTTTGAACTATCAAAGGTTTATTTTGCACACTGTTTCACGTATAATGTACAACTCTTTATTTAAATTTTATACCTAAAAAGTGAGTTTGTGGAAACAAAGGCATTGGAACAAAATTTGATAGTATTGCATCGATTGTTTCTTATTTCTATTTATATCTTTCCCTAAGTATAAATTAAATATTTAGCTTGATTATTGAAACGTTTATGTTTTTCAAATGAATCTGTGAGTTTGTAACGTGCACAAGGTCTGAATTACTCCCAAAGAATATTGATGATTTCAAAATTGTTTTTCCGAAATAATATTTATGAAATTAATTTTTCTTCATTTACAGGCATCAGTTGCTCATTTTAACTTCAAGTGGAAATGTACGTCAAAATATGAACTTTAATAACATGAAATCGAAAACAAATTTTACTTTCATGTGTTTGTTAAAAAGTTTAATCATCCAAACAGTGCTGTCCACCGTACCAAATTCTGGAGCATCTTTGAAAGCTCACGTTTTCCCATTTGAAAAAATAACTTCTCAGAATGTGAAGCTGTCCAGACGCCAACATCTTCTGTCGCAAAATTCATTTTCAAAACACAAGAAATTTTCAAGCCAGCCCTACAATAATTCGATTTCAGAGTCCACGTCAGCAAATTTTCCTAATGCTGAACACCTATCAAAAGGTCCGCAACCTGGGAAGAACGCGCCGCATCCAACATCAACAAGTCAATTTCGTTGGATAGTGCTACCCCAATCCAACCACGTCGATTTGCACCTATCTTCGCACAAGCCTAAAATAATTTTGGCAAATTCGGGAATGAAAAATCACACAAACACCTTAATATCTTCGAACCCAATCTTTGCCATCTCGTCGAGTATCTTAGAAAGAGAAATTATTCCTTTACCACAGTCACGAGAACAATCTGCAGCTTCAAATCTGAGGTATACCAAGACAGGATTTAAATCTTTAGTCAATGGGTCTGAGACAAGAGTGGAACTCATTTCAACAAAACAACGTTATCCATTGATCATCAAGGCTAAAAATTCCAATGAAGATCACTCACGTGTCCCAAAGCGTGAAGTTCATTCATCTGGAGCCAATCAGGAAGGCATTGAGGGAAACAAGTGGCAAGTTCTGGAAAGAAACCAATTAAATGCATCAAAACATGACAAAAAATTGAGACACTATGATGAAAGAGATGCTGAAGTTCAGCATTTAAGAGGAAATTCATCAAGTTCGTCAAATAACATATATCGTTCAGCGGAAACAAGGGAAAATGATTCATTAAAACTCCTGCCGAACAAACAAGTTGACGGAATTTCCTTACCGGTAATTCATAACCAACGAAACAATGAACGTTCACTTTCGAAACGCCGTTTATTGAACAGAAGCTTTCCTGCTAGTGTCGCTCGTGCTAACCAAAGAAAGCAAGACAAAAAGAACTCACACCTTCCACAATATCCCCTTCCTCGTCCTATTATAATACCCATCGTACAAAAAAATCGTAAAAAGCATCGACAACAGCGCCACAATTCATTATTCACAAAACATGACCCTATGACCCCTCTTTTTATAAGAAAACCCATTGTTTTCCCCAAGTTACCTCCTTACAATCCTATGCTGCTGCTCAAAGAACTTCAAGAGTCACCCTTAGAAAAGAGTGTTCCTTTCCCGAACAAAAAACGTCACCAAAGAAAACCTGCGCGTGAGAGGGAGACTATTGTAGACATCATAAAGAAGGAAATATCTCTCGACATGCAGGTACGATTTATTCATTTAATCATAACAATACACCTATCAAGGACTCACGAAATGTAGGATGATACTTTTATTAATAACGATTTAATTGACTCAGAATAGCAAAAGGGATCATCATATTATTAAAAAGAGGGGGGTGGCCCTGATATTTATTATAATATCAGGGCCACCCCCCGCCAACTAACCTTTTTTTTGGGGGGGGGGGGCATGGCCCCCGTGGCCCTTCCTGGGCTTCGCCAGTGCCACTAGGTAAATTGAAATTGTTCATTTATGCAGCAATAAAAATGGGCAACATTTCAAAACCTTTATTTAAATTACACTAAGAAGTGCTGGTTTAAATGTTATCCCGTAATTAAACTTTTCTCTATTGCTAGAAAGGATATGAATGTAATCAAGCAGCATGAGTGACAATCAAGGGGTGACCACGGGGGCCATGGACCAATGTGCAAGATATGTATCAGGCTAATTAACTGGAATAAATCATCCTTCTTCTTTTGCAGGCCCCAGGTCATCTTTGCCGTGCTTCGTCCGGGTGTCCGTACTCCCTGTCCTGGCTGCAGAATATCTTCATGCGCAGCTTGGTCATCGCTATGCTCAACTGAAACTTATCCTATTAGAATGCATAGAATACCTTAAATTAATCCCAGTAAGATACCTGAAAATAATTCCCGTAGGATACCCGCAAAGGATCTTTGTAGGATTCCTAAATTAAATCCCCGTATGATACGTAGAGTTAGTCCTCGTTGGATACCTGAAATTTGTCTCAGTAGGATACCTAAAATTAATTCGCGTAGGATACCTAAAATTAGTCCTCGTAGGATACCTGAAATTAATTCTCGTAGGATACCTAAAATAAATCCTCGTAAGATCCCTGAAATTGAACTGAATCTCCAAATTGAATTCTGCATCTGGAGGTGCTGGTTACATGAAACTTGTGCCTGAGCTTCTAAACCGACGTTCTTTTGCCGAATACTTCCTCACAACCGCCCCTTTATACCTCCCCATATTCCTGAAGCCAATAGCACACGCCTATGGTCACCGTGGCCGAGTGGTTAAGAGAGAGCGCCCTTCACTAAAAGGGTTGGCAGTTCGAATAATAGCAGTGCCGCTCGGTGCTTCTCCCAGTTGGGAAAAAAAAGAGAGAACTCTGCCACAATTGCCCACTCTACCCAGGTGTCGGAAATGGGTACCGACTTAACCGGGGGTAACCGTCACTGCGTCCTGGTGTTAGTTATGAGGCATTTGATATACCTATGTAAGATGATATGTATCAGGCTTCATTGGAATAAAACATACTGCGCAAGCTCCCGCACTGTATGTCACCGCGTACAACCTGTATACAAACCAACATGCACAATCTTTATTGCGCACTACCACTGGCAGCAAACATCCGCTTTCGAGATCCTGAATCGCCAACGAAGCCGCCGTAGTCAGTACTTCACATGACAGGCGAGGTCTCGCCAGAGTCTAGGTCAATAAGCCCAAGCCCGTACTGCTGCTTGCAGCAAAGGATCTTTATTTCAATATAGTTTAAAACCAATGAGGTTATTTGTGTCGCCATCATAATTGGACATTAACTGTTGACTTCTTTCACTTTTCGTTTAGGGTCTGATGACGTCATTGGACATCACCTCGAGGTTTTTGGGGCACTAAACGGTGTTTTTTACATAGCAAATAACCAAAATTATGCAAGACGCTCATCACAGGCTCTTTTTTTGTACAAAAGCGGTCAATAAGAAACGAGGCGAACGTATTAGTTTTATTATTACAACAATACTTGAAGGAGTATCTAAACTAACTAGCACTAGCTGCCTTACTAGCACGGCTACACTAGCCAGCCTCCTCTACACAGCACCGTGTTCCTGCTGCCTCACATACTGCGCCACATACTGGATATTGTGTTTATTGATTCCAGATGTGACACATATGGGCGAATGTGCCACATACCACATAGTTTTCTTAATCCATGATATCCAACGTAAAATACGGGTGTGATATCCAAAAATCTACGATATCCAGCATAGAAACATGGGTGGGAAATCCAAATATCCACGATATTCAACGTAAAATACGGGTGTGATATCCAAAAATCTACGATATCCAGCATAGAAACACGGGTGGGAAATCCAAATATCCACGATATTCAACGTAAAATACGGGTGTGATATCCAAAAATCTACGATATCCAGCATAGAAACACGGGTGGGAAATCCAAATATCCACGATATTCAACGTAAAAGCACGGGTGGTGGGCTATCCAAAAATCTACGAAATCAACACGGGTGGGATATTCAACACATTCAACAAAAAACCTGTCACATCACACAACTCCCACCAACATACAATCGAACGCCGTTCAGCACATTTCCTAATGCCACATTCCACAATTTCCTATCATTACGTCATTCCATAAGTCATAGTAAAACTAGTTATTTACAACCCGTAAGAATAAAAGAGAGACCAAAAAACCCTGTCAGATCTAGTATTTACAGAATACTTCAAGTATGGGATAACTTAAATTGGATCTAACTTCAAACCCTTAACCTAAGTAGTTCGCTAACCAAGAGGGAACACTTGGTGTTCTATCTACAACTTCAATTATCAGAAATTCTTACTTTAACTTAAATACTAAAATCAAACCACCGGAGAAAAATATTTTTCTTTTGAAACGTCGAATAAAAAATCGTACATATTTTCGATAAGTTTTAAACAAACTGACGAGAGAACCAAAATACTTTTCGAAATACTGAAAATAAAATACGGAAAAACGATATATAAAGTAACATTTTCGTCTAAAAAATCCTAAATATTCAAACACATATGTGATTCAATATTAAAATTTGGCAGCACAGTTTCGAGAGTCAATAAGGATTTATGCGATTAATATACAAGTGCACTAAAAAAATGCGTACAGTATTTTGGCAAAGTTACACGAATCACAGAAGTGAGAAGTTATTTTCGTCATTAAAACCTGCAACAAAGATGACGCGCTTTGGCTTCAGAATAAAATAAATAGCATCAAATGAGTCTCACGCACGGAGAGCGACATGCGTCCTCTCACCGCCGCGTCTCGCGGGTCACTAACTCGTCGCGGTAGAGAGAACAAGGTAGCGTCAAACCAGTCTTATTTTCGTCGACCGTGTCACAATGCATTTGGTAACACTGCTAGCTCCAAATCTGACACGGCTATTGGCCGAACGACATGTTGCAATGGTGACGTCATAGCCTTGAACCAATAGCAGGGCTCATATTGCATCTCGCAGCACTACTAGCCCCATACATGGCACAGCTATTTGCCTAACGACATGTCGTAATGGTGACGTCATAAAGTGTGTTGAAATGAAGCCTTCCTATTGGCTAGACGAACAAGAGGAGCGTTTTTTTACATTGAAATGACTCCACCTTGTTCCCTCTAATTTGGTACCTCTGTCTCATGAAAAGAGATGCAACTCCAGTCCCATCGCTACGGGGCATCGGATATCGCTTTAAAAAATTCTCAGATTAAAGAAATGAGGAACTGGGTAGGGTAGTGTAAATGAAAGCTTTGTGGAAGTTTCGCCAGCAAAAAAAAAAAAACGCACTTACACGATAGAACGAATTAGCCGGTGACTGGAAGCATGACAATTCACTTTGGCACAAAACGCACATATAACACAAAATTATCCCAGCACACACACACACTTCCAATTTAAGGTGTGAACTTGTGAGACATACAGCACATATTTAAACATATTGATGAGTTTTCAAAACTAGAATTATAATAACGGTATGAAGCCAGCGGCGAGTTTACGAACCATGTGTGCAGAATACCCTTTGAGAATCATACAATATTGCACGCTAAAACCTATAAAACAATTTGATAGAACAGTACAATGGTTCAAAACCAGACAATTTGATGAAACTGTGAAATGGTTTAAAACCAAACAATTTGATGAAACTGTGAAATGGTTCAAAACCAGACAATTTGATGAAACTGTGAAATGGTTCAAAACCAGACAATTTGATGAAACTGTGAAATGGTTCAAAACCAGACAATTTGATGAAACTGTGAAATGGTTCAAAACCAGACAATTTGATGAAACTGTGAAATGGTTCAAAACCAGACAATTTGATGAAACTGTGAAATGGTTCAAAACCAGACAATTTGATGAAACCGTGAAATGGTTCAAAAGCAGACAATTTGATGAAACCACAGTTCTCATGAAGTTCAAAGAAGGAACAAAAAATATATTCACAGTTCCTTTGCTTTTTTGAAACCTTTCTCAAGACGCAACAGAAATAACGGATTTTTCCTCGTTTCCATGGCAACATGTTGTCTAGTTTCCGTGGCAACATGTTGTCTAGTTTCCGTGGCAACATGTTGTCTAGTTTCCATGGCAACACGTTGTCTAGTTTCCATGGCAACACGTTGTCTAGTTTCCGTGGCAACATGTTGTCTAGTTTCCGTGGCAACATGTTGTCTAGTTTCCATGGCAACACGTTGTCTAGTTTCCATGGCAACATGTTGTCTAGTTTCCGTGGCAACATGTTGTCTAGTTTCCGTGGCAACGTGTTTCCTAGTTTCTACTAGGAAGTGTTTCCTAGTTTCCCTTGTTGCCATGAAAACTAGACAACATGTTGCCATGGAAACTAGACAACGTGTTGCCATGGAAACTAGACAACGTGTTGCCATGGAAACATAGGAACACGCTGCAACAAAGATATGGAAACACGTCGTCATGGAAACACGCAAGTCAGGACTTGATGTAACAAAGACTTGGGGAGATAGAGGAGATTTAGAATGTCGTACACAGTAGCAGTTGTAGCGAAAATAGCGGTAGTATAAGTAGTGGTACAAAGATTCCTAGCTCACAGTTATTGAAACACAACATTGTTTTGGACTCGAATGAACAGCTGATCAAAACGAAACTAACTTAAAAAATATTACATTCCCTTTTATGGTACATTCGACAGTATATAAAGCAGATATAAGAAAAAGTAGAGGAAAAATTACTCACACAACCAGCAGGAAACAATACAATGCCATTACAATACTTCATTAGTTACTTAAATAAGAGGTACAATACTGATAAACATTACTTTGCGGTACAATGATTATTACATTAGATAATTAAAGGCTCCCTAGCCAAGACACAGGCGATCTCAAGAGAAGGAAGAGGAGGGACCATTTAGTATAGAGGTATGGGAATGAGGAATCTATGCAGAAAGGGCATAGAAACAGTAAGTTGAGAAAGAAGTTCATGAAATAAGATAAAAGTTGAAGAAGAAAGTCAGAGGTGCTGAAAAACAGGACAGCAGTCAACCGAAAAATGATGGTCCGCAACATAACAAAAAACATTTTATTTCAACAAAAAGAAGGCCTACCTAACTTTCAGCTCGGGCCCTCACATTTTCCCCCTGGGAGCGCTAATTCCCATAGATACAATAGTTGTGTCCCCCTGAGGGAGTTCTGCAACATACAACCTGACCAAACCAACCGTTAACCAACGCAGGGAACGTGGTAAGCCTACAGCTGTAGCTTAATGTAGAAAATAAGAACAAAGAATACTGGAGTAAGATGTAGAAATTAGAAAAATTAAAACAATGAAAACTGGAGATGTTAAAATTAAAAAAATTTAACAAAAAAAAACTGGGGAAAGACGTAATAATTAAAGACTAAAAACAAAAGAATACTGGGGATGACACAACAATGAACAAAAGACGGCAACACTGCGGAGAAGCTAGAGCCTGTGTAACTGCACATCGGAACCCACAACAGACTACTGCAACTCTCCACACACACAATTTAGCCTCTACAAAATTTTACACTTTTCTTATTAATACAATTTTCTTTGGCTGAATTCGGTCAAAAATTTTTATAAAGTTGCCTTGGTAGTCAAAGGCGTGTGTACGTATGTACGTGAACGCGTATGTATGTGTACGTATATATGTGGTGGCAGCTAGTTGCCACCACTACACACATTATCATGCAACACGAACACACGACACACCAACACAACACACAACAATAACACACATACCACAATGCTTTGCCCTAAAATGTATTATTCTTTATTGCTTTGTGTACTAATACACAATGTACTGATTAAAATTCACACAACCTAAAATGAATAGAACAAATTAACCAATAGTCCATAATAAATATACATAAGCACCCTCTTCTCACAGCTTGATATGCTTTACAGTAGTTTGACATCTATTCTCCCAGTCCGTAAGTTCTATTTTTGCATGCACTTTGTAAGATTAGATCAGTAGTTAGTTTTAGCCTCCCTACCCGCAGCAACAAATGCGATCCAAAGGGAGGAAGGAGGAAGGCATCATTTAGTATGGAGTTAAGGATACCCGGAATCTACGCAGAAAGAGCATAGAAACAGTAAGTTGGGAAAGAAGTTCATGAAACAAGATCAAAGTAGAAGAAGAAAGCAATAGGTGATGAAAAGCAGGACAGCGGTCAACCAGAGTTGATGCAAAATCGTCGTATGATGGGGAATAGAAACCTACGGTAATTAGCTAATGCATGCACAACCTTGCGGATGTTTTCCAGATAAGCCCCGCCACTAATACAACACATAAGTTCACCCACTAGTAAATTTCAAAATAATGCACCTGTCAACTTCAAATTAGACTAAAAAAGAATGACTACAACATTTTTTGCTTGAGAGTAATCTGAACCAGAGGGTCCACTGTATTTTTCAGACATCATAGCAACAATTGTCATACACACGCACACACATACATACACTTGGCACTTTTCTGTGTTCACAAACTCACTAGTAGATGAAAAATACACAAATCATACCAAAAAAAGCACAAGCCATAACAAAAACACACAAACTGTAACACAAGGACAAAAGATTTAGATACTAGAAGGGGTCACTTGGGCGGCATCAATTGAGTTCTTTAGCAATGGTGCTAATGGAGAAGTAGATATAGTAACAATAATGGTGAAGGAAGAAGAATGGTGGTGAAGAAGAAGGAAGAATGGTGGTGAAGAAGGAAGAATGGTGGTGAAGAAGAAAGAAGAATGGTGGTGAAAAAGAAAAAAGAATGGTGAAAAAGAAAGAAAAATGGTGAAAAAGAAAGAAGAATGGTGAAAAAGAAAAAAGAATGGTGAAGAAGAAAGAAGAATGGTGAAGAAGGTATAATGACAGAAGGTACATATACAGATCAAACAAAAATTTACAAACCAAAAGAAATAGTGACATACAAAGAACAAGTAACAAAGATGAGAAGCAATAAATAACGAGTCACAATAAAGGGACAAACGAGGGCATTAAACCTAATTAGACTACACCAATAGCAATGAAATACATTAGCTGTGTTACTTATACGACAATATTAATGAACATATTCCCTGTACGAGGTATGTGTGCAACTAGTGTGGGCAAAGTGATGCCCACATTAGGGATCTTTTCCAGACGCGCCTCGCCACTAATGCAACACATAAGTTCACCCACTTGTAACTTTTAAAATAATGCACCTATCAACGTCAAACAACTCTCAAACGAAAAAGAAAGTTTTAATCTTACGTTTAAGAATGTTTTGAAGTCGATAGGTGCATTATTTCGAAAGTTACAAGTGGGTGAACTTGTGTGTTGCATTAGTGGCGGGGCGCGTCTGGAAAGATCCAACATCAGTCTACACAACCAGTCCACAGTGTTGCCAACACTAGTCTACACCAGTTTATATTTCTGCCAACACCAGTCTACACCACCACACCAGACTGAGCACCAGCAGGCACCAACAGACCCCCCACAGCAGGAGAACCACCACCACCATCATCACCCCCAGCAGGAGAACTATCATCGTCGTCGTCACCCCCAGCAGGAAACTCAAGCCTGGCCTTTTCAAGTGACTGATTTAAAGCCAAGTCTCTTGGGTAGTTGTCTCCTTCATCCATCCTCTCGTCTACGTCCGGCGTTCTGGAGGATGCCATGTGGATGTCCAGGTCATCCATGTCCATGGCATGGAGGTCCTTGGATTCTTCTGTGATTCTGCGGTTGCTTTTGTTTGGTGAGCCAGGCAATGGGAGGAAATTCGTGTTGCTCGATGAAGGGAATATGGAACTTTCTGCGTTTTTGTCTAACATTTTGGTACCTTCATCTAATATTTTTGAGTCTTCATTAGGTATTCTTGTGCCTTCATGAGACATTTTCATGCCTTCGTCAAACATTTCAGTGCTTTCATGAGACATTTTCATGCCTTTATTAAAAATTCTGGGACCTTCATCAAACATTCTTCTGCTGAGGTTTAGAGTGTGATGGATGTCTGTATCACAACCTGTGTTGCTGTGAGAAAGAATTTCTTGTGAATTTAGGTCACTAGACTCCATTTCTTCCAGTAATTGTCCATCTAGTGGTAAGTGAGATGCCTCTTTGTCAGGTACAGGCTTTGTTTGGTCATCTGTATTATTCTGACCAGAGCATTTTCTTCTGTCTTCTATGATGCGACTCAGTAGCGGCATCTTGTTTATCAAAGATTCTCTCTCTTTTGTGTAGTCACCACCTGAAACCAACATGGAAGAATCGCCTTCTGAATTCAACACGGAAGAATCACCTTCTGGGACCAACATGGAAGAATCGCCTTCTGAATTTAACATGGAATAACCTTGGGGGACCAACATGGAAGAATTGCCTTTCGGAATCAACATGGAAGAATTGTGTTCTGGAATAGCCGTCATTTCCTCGTCAAAGTGATGCTCATTGTCCCCAAGTGAAGACTTGCACCCCTGAGAGGCAATAATTGCTCTTTGGACCTGCAGTTGGCTCACCAAAGCCCTCAATATTTCTTGGTTGACGTTAAATTCATTCCACGTGGCAGCGAGCATTTTCCCATCGGCAGCCCACGGGTGAGGGAAACTGGGAGCTTCAGAACTGGACAATATTCTATCCAATGGAGACTCTTTACCATCACCGTCCTCCTC
Source organism: Morinoia aosen (assembly GCA_030386875.1). Lineage (NCBI taxonomy): Eukaryota > Metazoa > Arthropoda > Malacostraca > Amphipoda > Talitridae > Morinoia > Morinoia aosen. The sequence goes on along the minus strand of CM059580.1, from coordinate 2,511,556 downwards.
AGGATGGGGATTTTCAGAACGGATTTTCCCGTTGTGGAATTTCTTGTCTTTTTTCATGTAGCAAAAGATGTCGAGGTCAGCCACACCCTCCCCGGACTGGCGGTGCTTCATGCGGATGTGCCGCTTCACGTTGGACTTCTCGAAGGAGGAATACGTGCACATGCAGCAGTGCCACAAGTTCTTCGACTGTGAGTGGATGAGCGAGTGCTTCCGGAAATTGGCCAGGTTGTGGGTGGTGTAGATGCAGGACTTGCACGTCAAAACCTGCTTTGGGAGGCCCTCTAGAGCCGGAGGTGGGAGAGGAGGTTCGGGCTCAGGCGGAGGGGGACTCGGAGAGTTAGGAGACGACTCCGGGGAATTGGAGTCGTTGAAGCTAGAATCCGCAGCTGCTGGGTCCCCGGAGCCATGACGGGCCATGTGTCGGTTCAAGTTGCTCTTGTAGTACGAGGTGTAGTCGCACACAGTGCAGAACAAAAGCGTCTTCCCGTTGAGTATGGTCGGCAGGGACGGCTGGGGAGGTGCGTCTGCTTCAGAACCGTCTCCTGGGACCTCACTTCTTGACCCTTTAGCAACGACATCCCAGTTGATGTTACCAGCCTCTGTGCTGGGGCACCCTAGCTTGCGAGAGTGTGTGGCAATGTGGCGGTGTAGGTTAGACTTGCTGCTGGAGCAGAAGGGGCACTGTGGGCACCGTAGGTAAACCTTCCCCTTGACCTTGAAGCTCTCGCTGTGCGTGGTGAGGTGCCGTGTCAACAACGACCTGTGGGAGCACGAGAAGCGACACGAGGGGCACGAGTAACTTACGTCTCCATCCTCGCTGAGTTCTCCGTCGACCGATCCATCGTCTGGCTGGAAGAAGGAGTGGATTTTCTCAGCGATGGAGTTGTGCGTGTTCTCCAGAAAGTCTGAGTAGTCCATCTCACTTGAATTCATCCCTGGGCCATCCCTAGTGGTAGCCTCAGGAGGAGGTACGGCAGCTTGCGTCTCACATGCAACTTTATGAGCCGGTGAGGGGGATTCAGCGTCTGGTTTGCAGCTGTTCATGGCCATGGAAGGCTGGAGTTGCGACAGTAGTAACTTTTCAAGGATGTTGGAAGTGTTGAGTCCATTCTTAGACATCCCATTGGCAAGCATGGAAGACTTGAGCAGTTCAGAGACTTGGTGGAGAGACGCTGTGTCAACGCGAAGCTGAGGCAACATCGAGAGAGGCAACAGAGACCCAGGAAATAGGTTTGATGCAGACCCAGGAAACAGGGTTGACACAGACCCAGGAAACAGGGTTGACGCAGACCCAGGAAATAGGGTTGATGCAGACGTAGGAAATAGGGTTAACGCAGACTTCTGAGGGGACGCAATACCCGGAAAAAGCCCAGATTTGACAGGCGAGCTTGCACTCCCTCCAACTGAACCAAGCAACCTTTTCTCGTCTGCCCCCAAAACAGCACCCTCTTTCTTGGCACACTCTGCGTCGTCAGAGGCATCTTCAAAAGAGCTCTCGCAGCTCTCCTCTCCGTCTATGTAAAAATCCCCATTGGGGTCGTGCATGTCTATGTAATGGCAGTGCCTGTGGCACATCTGGTTGTGGGCAGCGTGCTCCCGGAGGTGCTTCTTGAGGGTGCGAGGAGCGAGGCAGGTGAAGCAGCAGTACGGGCAGTACTTGCAGTCCTCCTCGATGTGGTCGAGGTGGTGTTCGTTGAGCAGGTGCTGGCTCGGCTGAGGCAGGCCGCAGAAGCTGCACACGAGGCTTCCATCACGTGTCATCTGGGGCGATGCGTGCGACAGGCATTCTGGGTTCTGAAATGAAGGATTTGTTAACATTGGTTCCTTAGATGTTTCGACAAGTATTTTGGGTATTTTGACAATCATTCTGGGTATTTTGACAAGCATTCTGGGCATTTTGACAAGCATTCTGGGTATTTTGACAAGCATTCTGGGCATTTTGACAAGCATTCTGGGCATTTTGACAAGCATTCTGGGCATTTTGACAAGCATTCTGAGCATTTTGACAAGCATTCTGGGCATTTTGACAAGCATTCTGGGCATTTTGACAAGCATTCTGGGTATTTTGACAAGCATTCTGGGCATTTTGACTAGCATTCTGGTGGTATTTTGACGAGCATTCTGGGCATTTTGACAAGCATTCTGGGTATTTTGACAAGCATTCTGGGTATTTTGATAAGCATTCTGGGCATTTTGACAAGCATTCTGGGCATTTTGACAAGCATTCTGGGCATTTTGACAAGCATTCTGGGCATTTTGGCAAGCATTCTGGATATTTTGACAAGCATTCTGGTTATTTTGATAAGCATTCTAAGCATTTTGACAAGCATTCTAGGTATTTTGACAAGCATTCTGGTTATTTTGACAAGTATTCTGGGATCTGAAATGAAGGCTATGTTAACATTGGTTCCTTAGATACCTTAAACCTAAAGCTATTTGGCTCATTGATTCTAAAGAAACCTAAAACAAAGGATTTATCCATGTCTAACCTTTAGTTGTTATCAACACTGAGAGTAAAATTAAAATTTCTAGGTCTCAAATTTAAATTTAAATTCCAAAATGTTCATTTCATGATAACGTATCAAACACCATTATATAGCAGTTGGAAAGCTATGAAGCCTGCATCACAGTTCAGTTCACACACTTCTGATGCTCAAATAACTAGAGTTATTTATCTTTTATTGCATTTACATACGTTACAGCATTTACATTTCAAACAGTAAAATGAGACTCAAGGACATATTTGTTAGAGTAATTAGAGAATGATCACTTCAATTATGCATTAACCTACTTAATTATGTCAGTAGAGTCGAGTCTCTTATAATAAACCAAGAATCAAAGACACTTTAACTCAATTAACCAGAGTAATTAATCGTATTATTTATTTCCCCAGCTCATTTTTGTCTGTTGCGTCTTGAGGAATAAAATGACACTCAAAGTGACATGGGTTTAGGAACCATTCTTCATCATACAACCACAAAAACAAATAGGAACAAATGACATACTTGATCCGCAGTTTCTGCAAGGTCCTCCTGAACTCCTTCTTCCTCCTCCTGATCTCTGTAGACCACGTAGAGCGGCAAGCACGGCTCCAGTGGCACGGAGAGCTTCTCAAAGTCACTGTAGTCCATTGTGACTTGGTGTGTGGTCACTTGGAACTGACTTGTAGAATGAACTAATTTTCAATGTGTAGTTTTTGTTGAATATTACGTCATGATTTCAAGCATCATTTCTTAGAATTGTTTGATAGTAAATTGAAATATTGTGACTTTAAGATATTGTGGCAAGCATGTTTACTTTGAGCTGGCTTATACTATCAACTGACTTGCAATGTGCGATTTGGGTTGAGTATTAGGCCATGATTTCAAACATCATTGCTTACAAATGTTTGACCATTGTGACTTGGTGTTGCAAGTTGCATGTTCACTTGGAGTTAGCTTGTACTATGAACTAACGTGCAATATGTGATTAGAGTATTAGGTCACAGTTTCAAACATCATTGCTCATAAATGTTTGATGATGAATTGAAACATTGAGACATGTGCCAAATGTTACGTCATCCCTAAATATTTGTGACTTGAAAAGCATATTTATGTAGAAACTAGGAGCATTGTGACTGGAAGTAAGTTTTCAGTTTAAAACCATGGCATGAGTGTTATATTGAAAACTTTGTGACTTCACCATTGAGTATTAGAATATAGCAGCTTAAGTTTATTAATAACAAAAATGCCCAGAAATCTTAGTGTCAAGTCTAACTATATCTATAAAACAGTGAACCTCATTTAGCCAACTGAACCTGAGTATAATAGGTTTTATACTTATATTTATAATAGGTTCAATTGAGGCATTATTTATAAATATTTAGTGGGCCTTCTGAAACGGTATAAATCAAACAAAATTTAAATGCAGTAGAGCACATTTATACCATATTTAATCATGTAATATATATCTCAATATTTAAATCTAGCAAAATCCTTCAAAAAAAGACAATTCTAAGCTCTATTTATAGATTTAATTATGCAATTTGGTTTTAATATTTAAATTTGACAAAGTCATTCAGATAAAAAAGACAAATTAAGACGCTCCAGTCTTGATTTAATGTTACCTTTTATTTATTCAATTAATTAAGCCAAATAATATATTAAATTAGATCATCTAGCATAATTAAATATTCTCTATCACTCACAGAACAAATGAGAAAACCTTTTTGATGTCATTTATTAATATGAACAACTGGACACATAAGAAAAAGAAGCATGCATATCATCTGATTATTTGTCAATAAAAACTAATAAACTACATGGAAATACAACTAACTTAAAACATGAATAATACATAGGTATGTGTTATTTTAATAATAACTTGGTAGACTACTTCAGTTATTTTGGTAGTTGAGTTCTGAAATTACATCCTACTTTCAATCCACTAAGATATAATTATTTAGGAGGGAGCATGGAATAGCAATATGTAATAACCTGGAAGTAGTACATAGGCATTTTCCAGCACATCGACATTATCAGATTGCAAGTGCCTCATATGAGAAACTATCACTTTTTTTCTGGATTCAAAATCAAAATACCAAATTAAAATAATCTATAACTGCATAACTAAGGTTAAATAACTATTTCATAAATTTTTACCAAATAAACTCTTGCACGTTTGCCCATCCATCCTGAAGTCCACACCTCCAGCTGTGCAATAAGTACAAGTATGTAGTGAACATTGAATCAATACTCTGCATTCACCAAGAATAATCATACTAGGCATCATAGCTAAAAATAAATTCTTCTTTTATTTTAACTTGGCTTTTCATCAGCAACAAGAACCTCATTGCTGGCATATTATTACAAATTCTGCAATAATAGCTAGCAGCAATTATAATGCCACTAAATTTAGAAGACAATGTCCCACAGCACCTTGGGCATGGCAGGGAACAGTATGAATCTATTTCATCATGCCTGAACTGTTGAACACACTGAAAATTTTGCACAAGTACACTATGAGTGAAGTATAATTTGTTGAACTTCATTGTATTATTGATGAGAAATTTGGGTAAATCTGAAGGAGATGACAGTTGTCGATTTTCCACTTTTTGGTGCCTGAACCTAATCAATTAAATCAAAATAAACAAGTTTTCTTCTATTCTTTTTTCGTCTCAAATGAGTATTTTACGATTTATAGCGGTAAGTTTAGTTTCGTCATTGATGACGAATGCGCTCGAATAAACAGCTACTCATCGATTTTCAAATTTTTGTTGCTTGAAACATGGTAATAACATCAAAATAAACAACTTTTATTCTATACACTTTTTTCGTCAAATGAGTATTTAACGAGATATAGCGGTAGGTTTGGTTTCGTCTTTCAAGACAGAGCGCTGGAAGCGAGACACCATTGCAGTATTGCCATACAACTCGATCAAAGAATTTCTTTCCGCTTCAAAGACAGGAGTTGCAGTAAGTCATTTACCGCTATAACTAATAAAATACTCATTTGAGACAAAAAGTGCATAAAAGAAAACTTGTTTATTTCGATCTAATTAACTATGCTAAGAACTATGCTTCCAAATTTACAAAATCGACAACTGTCATCTCCTTCAGATTTACCAAAATTTGCGCTTTTACAGCAACTGATTGCCTGATTTATAGAATTGTTTGGTCGTTTTTTATCCACCATTTCTGCAATTACCTTCCTGGTTTCAGTTACGGCTTTGGGTCGTCCTATTACGTACATCAAATACTGTTGCACTAACACGGTCAAAGTTTTTTTTCTCCATATCTGACTACCCTGAAATTACGCTACCAAAGGTCATTTTATTATTCAACCCAGTTCATACACATTAAATTTCAACGTTTCATATTGTTGGAAAACGTTAACAATTAAACTTGTTTCCTTGCTTGGCTAAGTAAATTTTGACATCGCGCAAACTTCAATGTCAACAAATATTTATTTGGAAGAAATGGGTGCTGGAAAAAGTGAACTAGCATCGCAAATTTCCAGGATTTGACACCGAAAATAGATTGAATTCTAAAATATAGTTATATTTAACAGACCACAGGCAATAATTTACAAATTACATTTCTATTTTTCCCCTTCTCGAGTCACATTTTTTTTCGGCAATGCCAGCGCTAGCTTGCCGGACATTTTAGCGTCCACAATCGCGTCCTAAACGTTGGAGTGCGTATATATGGCTTTGTATTTACTCAAATGACACTAACCAACACACATGGTTAAAAAAATAAAACAAATCCCTTGAAGTTTGGTCAAAAGTCCCACTAAATTTAAAAGCCTCAAAACTACCACATTGATTCAAGTTGAACGTTAAAGATGGCACTTCATGTTTCTACGTAAATAGAACTGCGAACGTGAACTTGTTAGGTTTGGTGGTGATGAGTTAGATTCAAGATAGGTATCAACATCCAATCCTAATCGTTTTGTTCGACAGTGTTTTTCGAAATCGTAAGAGAGGGATAATAAAGCATGGGAACTCAGCTTAGATTTCTTTATTGAAGGAAGCCGTGATGAGCGATGGCATGCTTGGCTTCTGAAGATCTTCTCTTAGATGGGAAACTCCGTGCAGGCGAGGTCCGGTGAGCGAGGACGTGGGCCAGGTGTAAGTGAGCGTGTTTTTGTGGCGGTTACTTTCAGATTGCTGACAATTTAACAATCCCAAAAAATTCGTTGGCTTTAATAGATAGGCTTCATTTCTGCATAATTTTAGCAGGTGAATGAGAAGCAATTTTGGAAACGTGATTGATGTTGAGATATCTATAAAGTTCTCCCTATGTGGGAAATCAAATGAATGATATTCCTAAAGGTTGAATATTGAGGAATTTATCAAGTGACAAGGAAGATGTTCTTATTATTAATCAGGGTCACCAGTGCTCCGGGTAGAGCACACTTAATTGCAAAAAGGAATGATTTAAGGCCTCTGACTCAGAAGGAGTTAGGCGGTATCCGAACGCAATATTTCAAGCGTCTACAATCAACAACAAAAATTACCATAAGCCAACACCGGAGGAAAATGAGAGAATAGTTTCACTCGCCGGTATGGGAATTTATTGAGGAGAAGGTTGCACTCCGAAGTGCGAGGCTTGATTCTTGGTTCGAGAGACGTCCTTGGGGGAGAGTCCGAGGAGGTTGCGGGACTTCAGACGATTCGTTCAGCTCAGGCTTGTGAAGCGCGTGCTGGAGTGCGAAGTCGATGATGGTGTAAGTGTGGGAGGTTCCGACACTAAGTGAGTGGTGAATTTAGTGATGAGTGTGGGGATAGCTACCGGTTGGGAAAACTCGGTAGGAAGGGACTCTCGACCCAAAGGTAGTCACAACTAAAGGTTCAAGCGGCTTAGCTGCAGGGATGCAGGCCTTCCAGTTTCACAAGTTAAATAAGAGGGGAAACTCGGAGAATCAACTCAGAGGCAAAACCCGGAGGAAGAACCCGGAGGGGATTTGAAGGCGAAAACTTGGAGGCGAGAACTTGGAGGAGGTAAGCTCCTTAAATTAAGAGGTTAGGGTTTGGTTTCATACGTGTTTGTGAGTGCTTGAATGTGTGGTCCCGTCGATCCTGTGAGGGGACATCGTGCTGGATTATTTGAACAAACAAAAAAAACGAGTCTATTCCTAACACATGTGCAAGACTGCGCAAACTGCAACATTAACAGGATAAACAATGGCAGGAGTCCGGTGATAAGAATCAGTCCGCAACTCTAGCGCCCGAGTCGCAGCCTGAATCATCTTAACAGCAGAATCAGTGTTCCAGACCAACTGGTCACAAGCTCTATCCTGACATTACAAGCAGCAGCACAACTGAGTTTAAATGAAATACAGCCAAAATAATAGCTAAAGCACTGAGGTAATTAGATAATTAATGTACTAAGATATAAGTATGAGAAAAGGTGAAGTCTCTATACTCTATTATTCAGATGAGCAAGAAAGAATGATTATTTATGTGACTTGACTTGAGTGAGTGACTACAGAAGATACAATCTCTATTGGTTTAAATAACCTATTATAGCTTCATTTCTCAAGATATGAATTCAAACATTGACTAAAAATTGCAGAGGAATTCCAAAATTATTTAAACCTGACTTAGTCAAAATACAAAAGTTGAGAACACAATTAATTAGAAGCTGGAACATACAAAAGATGAGCAAACCAAAAATGATCTCTGTGGACAGCAAAGTGTCTTAACACTATGCTCAGCACTAAAAATATCTAAGGAGCTAATGCCAACATCGTCTAATACTGAGAGCACAATACGGTATCATCGGAGAATAGTAAACACGAAACAATGACAGAGATGGGGCAGTGAGCTTGAGGCTGGTGACTAACTAACACTGGCACAGAGACAACATAGTGAATATTTCTACGACACAATAACGAGAGCTCCCTAACACGGAACAAGTTAAGACACAACACAGGAAAGTTAAGACATAATACACACTTATCGTTACACTTGATACTTACAATTGCCCGCTCTGGGGCCCAAGCGCTAGGAGGATCTATAAGAGAATGACGATTCTGCCTGGGAAGCTGGCCTTATATGCGCTTTGAGCGGACGAGCGTTTCCGGAATTTTCCGGAAACGGATGAACTTGCGATATGGTTCTAGGTAAAAACGCCGTTCTTTCTTGTCGAAGTATTTCTTTGGTCAAATTTTAATAGATTTAAGGGTAATGTTGAATGAAAATAGTGATCTAAAATTTTAAGAATGATTATGTTAACTTTATTTAATTTTTAGAAGATGGTTTTAATAATGTAAGAAATTTAGACTGAAGTACGGCTGAGGGCGATCACTACATATCGATCTTTAATTTGTCGGATGTTAAGATCTTTAAACGCTGGCGACGAGAATCCAGGGTTGGAGCAGTTAATATCTTAGCCAGTACTTTGATAATATATCAGGCTGAAAACAGCTCGAAAAACCGAGGAGAATGCAAGGCAACTAAGGTCGAGTTAAAAGTCCAACTCACGTCACAAATAAGCACTTTAAGTGGTGGATCTCGATGGTTTAGTGAGAGATATTAGGCCACATGAATTTAACTTGTGAAGCTCAAAACCCAAGGAATGTGTGTTGTGGTGTTTGGTGCCGTCGAGGATCTGCAATTAATCGAAGACGCTGAATGAGAAGGTTCTCGAAGAGGCATCAAAGAAAAATTCCACAACTGACAATCCCTACACTGCAAAGATAATTTTTCCCATCACGGAGAAAACCTGAACCTCTTCCATAGATTTACTCAAAGCTTTAGTTCCATTAAAGGCTCAGGAAGAAAATATAGTAAAGATAAGCAAGACTTGTAATTTACAGATCAGTAATGATCTGTTATTCCTTTAGTGGGATTACGGAATAGCGAGTAGTGTAAGTTCTAGTTAGAGAGACCATAAGTTGGCAACGCTCGAGAGAGCAACACTCGAAAGTCAGTCTGCTATTGGCCTCGGGCTCAACAACAAGTACATGTTGACCGAGTGTGTATATAATTACCTACTGTGGTTGGTATCTAACTCCTTAAGTTCTTTACTAATGTACTAATTTTATTCTACTCTATTCTATACATTTCCCGTCTATCTCCGCTCTAATCTCACTAGCCACAGTACCGCCAATTGAGTATAAAGTTAAGGTATCCAAGAGGTGAGTGAACTATTTACCTAACTTGCTGTGTCATTGCATTGTCTATTTTGTTCAGTACTATAACTATGTTGTGTCTATGTTGAACCTATGCTGTGCTCTAGTGTAGGGCTATCCACTCCATAATACTGGCGACGAGGATTTTTTTTTGTAGAACTATTGGGAGAGGCTAGACTAATGAAGGAACTCAGAATTTATATCATTATTCAGTGACTAGAGTATTGATGCTGTAAATTTCTGATTTTTTTTTAACAAGGTGTATTATTACCGTCTCTTGAATTGGCTACCCATGCAACTGATATTGTTGCTAATACTATTTCAGGTAGATATCTGACAATTAGCTGTAAAGCTGGGTAAAAATGCCAATGCTAGGCTCAGTGGGAGAATTCAATCCTTTAGAGGAAGAATTCCCAGAATATGAAGTCAGGCTAAACTGCTTCCTGAGTATTAATAAAGTGGAAGATTCAAATAAAGCTAAAACATTAATTGCTCTGGTGGGTCCTAAAATTGTTAGGTTAGCAAAGGACCTACTCTCACCTAAAAGACTTTTAGATGCTACCTATGAGGAGATCATGGAAGCGTTAAGACGGCATTTTAAGCCGACACGCAACCAGATCTAATTTGAAAGGTTTAGGTTCCATAAGCGGAACCAGAAACAAGGGGAGAACATTGCTGATTTTGTGGCTAGCTTAAAGGCCCTTTCAGACACCTGTAATTTCAAACAGGAAGTTCTGGAAGAAACGCTGCTAGATAGGTTCATACTGGGTGTGGCCAGTAATGATGTTCAAAATTGTTTGCTTAATGAAGCTGACCTCACATGGAAAAAAGCCGTGGATCTGGCAACTGCCAAAGAAACTCAACTAAGGGAGACGGTTGTGTTAAGGCAACCTAATTCCATACTAAATGTGGGCCAGCATAGAGTAAAGCAAACTGCTATTAAGCCTCAGGGCAAAACTCAGGCTCAAGCTAGCCCCAAATCAGCATGCAGCGGCTGTGGTAATCTGCACTGGCGTAGAGATTGCCCCTATAAAAACAGTATTTGTCATGGTTGTGGCCAAAAAGGCCATCTTAAGAAATGTTGTTTTAAAGTGAAAAATCAAAATTCTGCTAAAGGCAACAAAAATAATTTTATGCATGCTATGCATGAGAAAAGGGGGAGGGAACACCACCCTAACCCTAATAGAACTAACAATGCAACCTGTGCAAGGTATCCTCACCCCTGTACAATACTCGAGATGGGCAGCGGCGATCGTCCCTGTGCTCAAGGCTGATCAAAGCATCCGCATCTGTGGGGACTACAAATTAACAGTCAACAGAGCCACTAGGCTTGATACCTACCCTATACCCAGAGTGGAAGATCTATTTAGCGGGTTAGCAGGAGGAGTTATATACTCCAAGCTAGATATGTCTCAGGCATACGCTACAAGTGTGAAGTTCAAGTTTGCCACGGTTAATTTCAAGTTTGGTGGCTTTACTCAAGTTTTACTTTAGAGCGTTTTGAATTCTATGCTTATCTAGATTTTTGAAGGATAAAGTTGAATATTGAGGAATTTAACTATTTCACAAGATGTTCATTTATTAATCGCGAGGTCACCAGTGTTTTACCAAACACACTTACTGGCTAATTGAATGATTTATGGCCTCTGACTCTGAAGGAGTTCGGGGTATTCGGACGCAATATATCTAGCGTCTAATAATCCATGAAACAACAAAATTACCACGAGCCAACACCGGGGGAAAATGAGAGAATAGTTTCACTCGCCGGTATGGGGATTTATTGAGGAGAAGGTTGCACTCCTAAGTGTGAGGCTTGACTCTTGTTCGCGAGACTTCTTGGGGAGAGTCCGAGGAGGTTGGAGGACTTCAGACGATTCGTTCAGCTCAGGCTTGTGAAGCGCGAGCTGGAGTGTGAAGTCGATGTTTTGTAAGTGTGGGGGGGTTCCGACACTAAGTGATTGGTGATTTGAGTGCTGGGTAGGGAGTTGATTACCGGTTGGGAAAACTCGGTATGAATTGGGGACTCTCGCCCAAATGGCCTCAACTGGAGATTTTAGCGGCTTAGCTGCAGGGGTGCAGGCCTTTCCAGTATAGTGAACTTTGAATATGAGGAGAAGCTTGGAGGGAACACTTGGAGGAGAACTCGGAGGAGGTAAGCTCCTTAAATTAAGAGGTTAGGGTTTGGTTTCATACGTGTTTGTGAGTGCTTGAATGTGTGGTCCCGTCGATCCTGTGAGGGAGCAGGTGACTTGAATTATTTTGAACACAAAATTTGAGTCTATTCATACACATGTGCAAGACTGCGCAACTTGCAACATTCACAAGATGAACAATGGCAGAGGTCTGGTGCTGAGAATCAGTCTGCAACTCTAGCGCCCGAGTCGCAGCCTGAATCATCTCAACACCAGAATCAGTGCTCCAGACCAACTGGTCACAAGCTCTATCCTGACATTGCAAGCAGCAACACAACTGAGTTTAAATGAGCTACAGCCAAAATAATAGCTAAAGCACTGAGGTAATTAGATAATTAATGTACTAAAAAATATAAGTATGAGAAAAGGTGAAGTCTCTATACTCTATTATTTAGATGAGCAAGAATTGCAGCAGAAGTTACATAAAAAGGAGCAGCCCATAAACGGACACGAAAGTCACAACAACTAAGCTGAGAACAAAGTTACAGTGATTTAAAAAGGCTCAATTAATTAATGGAAAAATATTGAACATAAGAACGCTGCTTCTATTCCTAAAAGACATGTCAAATGTAGTTAGGTATTTATAAGGAACAATTATTTATGAATTGACTTGAAATGAGTACTGCAGAAAATACAAACGCGATTTGCTGCAATATCCTATTTTATTTCTTAAGATTTTTGGACTTTAAACGTTGAGTGTTGAACGTGAAAAGGATTCCATACTTGTTAGAATCACGACTTAATTAAAATACAAAAGTTGAGGACACAATTAATTAGAAGCTGGAACATACAAAAATGAGCAAACCAAAAATGATCTCTGTGGGCAGCAAGGTGTCTTAACACTATGCTCAGCACTAAAATACATCCAAGGAGCTAATGCCAATATCGTCTAACACTGAAGCACAATACGGCATAAACACGATAACAATGACAAAGATGTGGCAGTGAGCTTGAGGCTGGTGACTAACTAACACTGGTGTAGCATACCGCTACATAAGCGTAAAAATTAGAAATTCGCTATTCATACTTAAATAAATTAATTAGTAGCATTAAAAGTATTACTCTGATTTATTATTAATTATTTTCTACTTCTAATTCACCATCATTGAAGTTTTTGTGTAAATGCATGAAACAATAAATATAACACTTGACATTTTTCGAGAGAGAAGCCCTCTGGTGGCAACACTGCGCACTTGCGCGTCTCTTCTTTCAAAGCGACTCTGACTTATGGCGTCCTACTAGCAGTGTTACAAAAAAATTCTCGACCTCTACGTCATCGCCATACACACAACCCTCACAGCTTTGAATCTCCCTGGGTTTTTTTATGGGGCTTCTTGAGTGCCAATGCTGATTGCTAAAAACTATTCCTGAACTACGTCATTGACCCTCGCTCAATCATCTCAAATTACCTAATTCAACTCCCCCAAATACCACTCACTCACCCTGCCTACTCATCGCGTGCCGGCCTTCGTCAACGCCAGCCTGGTCCTCCGGCAAAGGATTGCCCACCTAGACAAGCTCTCCGAGATCAAGAACCAAGCCAGTTTCCTGGTTCCCTCTTCCAATAAACTCCACCTAAAAACGAGCTGAGTTCCAATCCGTCTTTCATTGTCCCTCTCAGAATCTTCCCAGATAACTATCGAGAATCGTTCGAGATTTTATTGCCGTCAAATTAATATTTACATTCATAATACACAACGGCTGAAATCGCGACACTGGTGCATCGGCCGGGAAAATTTTTTAAAAATAAAAGACTCAACTCGAAGTTTGGGAGATTGTGAGAGGATAATGTTGGCGTATCATTGTAGTGATAAGTTTTCCCATTTCGTGGTAGTTTGAGAAATTTCCTGTGAGTTTGTCCGTGCTAATATCTCTCTGAGCAGCTCTAACAAAAATTTTTTTTTTCAGCGCTTTACTGTCCTTTTTTGTTTTATGTGCCTCGGTAGGTAGGGAAAATATTTTTTTTTCCTATGTCCGTGCTGTGCATTTATTTCTGACTACCGTAAAAATCTTCGCTTCCATTCTCTCTCTTTCCGTTTTCTTCAACGTTATTGAATGATTGAGTAGGTAAAGAAGTAACGCAAACCCTTGCTACCTCATCCCAAGTCTTAGGCACTGATATCATTAATTGCGCATCCCCAAAAGAGATTGCTAGCATGCCTGACTCAGATAATGAAGATCGAGCACACACAAATCCCATTAGGCTCCCGCCCTTTATTCCGGAGGACGCCCACACCTGGTTCCAGCAGTGTGAGGCGGTATTTAGGTATAATAAAATACGTAGTGAGATAGACAAATTCTACGCGCTTGTGAGCGCCGCGCCCACAAAACTCCTTAATGACTCCAACGAGCTCTTAGAAAACCCTCCAGATCGCAATCCTTACGGAATCTTGAAAGGCAAAATTTTGGCAAGGCTTCAGATGTCCGATGCGGACAAATTTCGCAGTTTGGTAGACGCCTCAGCTATTCCTTCTGTCTCTAGTTCTTTCTCTCCCACTTCGCTAGTTAAAGAGCTGCGGAAACTCGCTACAGGTGTTGCCGTAGCTGAGGGATTTCTGAAGGAAGTTTTCATGACAAAGCTCGCACCGAATGTGCGTCCTTTTCTCTCGCTAGCAGGGCCCGAGCAAACGCTAGAAAAATTAGCAGAAGCCGCAGAGACGGTGATCCGAAATATTAATTTGCCACGAGAACCACAAGTTGCTTCCCTGAATGTAGCAGCTACAACTTTTAGCCCGTCAAATACGGCGCAAAATCAATCCTCAGCCACAATAGATAAGCTGCAGCAGGACATCGCTGAAATAAAGCAAGCTCTCCAAAATTTTCAAATAGGTCAGAGTGTGGCTCACATTCAGCAAAACCCAGGGAGATCCCAAAGCCACCAAAATGCCTACGACTATCCCTATGACTATCACTCAAACTATCCTTCTCCTCCTCCTCAACGCTTTGATAGAGGTAGATCTTATGATAGGTCAAATCAAGACCGCCGCTTCAGGTCGCGCTCTCGTGATGCTAGTAGCAATTTATGCTGGTACCACATGAAATTTGGTGACCAAGCTCGCAAATGTGCCTCTAGATACTGTCCTCGTTATACCGAAATGACTTCGGGAAACGCCATCTGCGACGCATAGTAGCGAGTACTGCGTTGCCTCATTCCCAGACTACTCGCCTCCTTACTATTCTCGATCCCGTCACCAAATACCGATTTTTAATCGACACTGGATCCAGTGTATCAATTATCCCAGCCACGGTGAAAGACAAAAATAATCCATCATTGGCGACATTACGCGCCGCAAACGGCACGCCAATACCTTGCTACGGCGAGAGAATCTTAGAGTGCGGTCTGGGATTGAGGAGAAAATTTGTATTCACTTTCATGATAGCTGATGTTCAAGAACCAATAATTGGCGCCGATTTCCTAGCCAAATTCGGCATCGTTGTAGACATTAAGAATAGGTGTATTAGGGACGAGGAGACACAGATCTCAATTCCCGCTTGTAGCATAACTAGAGCTAATGTCTTGCATTCCTTCTCGATTGCTTTCAAAGATGAGTGCATGTTTGAACAAGAACTTAAAAATTTCCCAGCATTAACAAACCCTAATTTAGCTTCTAACAACATGCAAACGTGCACAAAGCATTTCATAGGGACGACGGGACCGCCAGTTTTCTCCCGTGCTAGGCGACTGCCGCCCGATCGATTGGCGTTAGCTAAGAAAGAATTTGCGCGCTTACTCGAGGATGGCATCATCCGCACCTCCAAAAGCCCTTGGGCTAGCCCTCTTTTGCTAGTACCCAAGGCTAACGGTGAATTCAGACCGTGCGGGGATTTCCGCAGGTTGAACGCCGTTACTTTACCTGATCGATATCCTATTCCTTACCTTCACGATTTCAGTGCAAATTTAGAGGGAGCACAAATTTTCTCTAAGATAGACCTTCAGTCTGCCTTTCATCAAATTCCCTTGGATGAGTCTGCGATTCCTAAGACCGCGGTAATCACTCCGTTTGGTCTCTTTGAGTTCCTCAAAATGCCATATGGCTTGCGGAATGCCCCTCAGACATTCCAAAGGCACATGGCTGAAATTTTCTCTGATCTCACTTTCGCTTATGTCTATTTAGACGACATCCTAGTGGCGTCCACAACCCCAGAGTTGCACAAAGACCATCTTAGGATCGTTTTTCAAAGATTGTCCGACAATGGACTCCTTGTAAATCCCGCAAAATGTGAGCTCGGAAAGCCATCACTGATTTACTTAGGTCATGAAATCTCTAGCCTAGGTCTAAAACCTTTGCCTTCCAAAGTAGAAGTGATCAGAAACTTTCCTCTTCCACAGACCCAGAAGGAACTAAGAAGGTTCCTAGGTTCTGTTAACTTCTACCATCGTTTCATACGCAACTGTGCTCAAACTTTAGCGCCTTTGTCTGACCTCCTCGAACCGAAACGTAAAGGCAAATCTATTGAGGTAAAATGGACAGAAGAAGCGCGCAAAGCTTTTGATACTATCAAACACAAGTTAGCTTCCGCGACGGAACTATCCTACCCTATTGCTAATGCTGATTTCAGCCTAGTTGTGGACGCATCCAGTACCGCCGTAGGTGCTGTGTTGCAACAGCAAGTAGGTACTAATATCTCTCCTCTTGCTTTCTTTTCCAAAAAGCTGTCGCCCACTGAGCGTGCTTATAGCGCGTTCGGTAGGGAACTTCTTGCTATCTACCTATCTGTGAGACACTTTCGCTATGCTCTAGAGGCGAGGGAGTTTATGATCTACACAGATCACAAACCTCTGACCTCAGCGATCAAAATGCCTTCTGAAAGACATTCCCCTAGGGAAGCTCGACACTTGTCGTTTATAAGTCAGTTTACCACCGACATCCGTTACATTAAGGGACTAGACAATACCGTTGCCGATGCCCTCTCCCGAATTAATTCTGTCCAAACCGGTGGTGAAATCACCTTCGGCAACATTGAAAGAGCGCAGAAGGAGGATCCTGAACTTCAGGACCTTCTCAAACCTTCTAACACCTCCCTTCCAAAACTAACCTTGGTTGACGGCGTGTACCGTGATGCCGAGCGACTTTCTCGTTTGTATCTTCCTGCGACGCTCCGCAGAGTAGCTGTCCTCCACTACCATTCCCTCAGTCACCCTGGTATTAACCGTACATTGCGTTTGATTTCTGATCGTTACGTCTGGCCAGCGATGCGTAAGGAGGTCAAGCAAATTGTGCAAAATTGCCATGCGTGTCAGAGTAGTAAGGTGGTGAAACATAATCGTGCAGCGCTGCAGAGTTGTGCATTCGCGGGACACAAGTTTGACTCTGTGCACCTAGATTTGGTGGGTCCCTTGCCTGTATCTCGCGGTTATTCTTATTTATTGACCATCATCGATAGGTTCACGCGTTGGGTGGAGGCCGTCCCTCTTCCTGATACACAAACTGAGACTGTAGCTCGCGCCTTCTTGTCAAACTGGATCTCTAGATTTGGGGTTCCCTTAAGTGTCACACATGACCGGGGATCACAATTCACCTCCAAATTCTGGAGTGAGCTTAGCACCGCCTTAGGATGTGCCAATACATCCACGACAGCGTATCATCCGCAATCAAATGGACTTATTGAGAGAGTCCACAGAGACCTCAAGGTTGCCTTGCGCTGCCTTAATTGCAGTCACGATTGGATTGATAGACTCCCAGTAGTACTACTTAGCATCAGAAATCTGCACAGACAGGATCAGCAATGCACAGCGGCTGAAATGCTATATGGTCAGACCCTTCGTCTCCCCGGCGACATTGTTGACCCAAAACCGTTGCCTGAATTTTCATCCGCTGACCGTTCCGCTTACGTAACCTGCCTGAAAGATTGCATGCGCCAGATCAAGTATGTGGCTCCGCGAATGCCTCAGACTGAGGACAGACTGGATTCTGCCCTGCAAGACTGCACACATGTGTATGTCCGCAATGATGCTATTAAACCTACACTCACGCGCCCTTATGATGGCCCATTCAAAGTACTTAAACGCAAGCAAAAATATTTCATCCTCGAACGTTTCGGCTCACACGACCCTGTGAGCATCGATCGATTAAAAGTCGCATATACTTCTGATCATAGCGTAACTTATAACTCATCATCTTCTCCGCAGATTTCCTTTCCCACTGAGACTCGATCATATCTACCATCTCAGCTTCCTCAGTTGGCTGCATTATTGCCTAGTCAACTTGAGTGTAATCCTTTCTATATGCCTGTACATTCAAACCCTATCTCTAACCCTGTCGTAGATTCTAACTCTAGTCCTCTTACTGACACAGCGACAAGTCTGGAGAGACCAGACGAGCCCGCTGCAGTAACTCCTGTTCCTAGGACTCTTGCCGACCTAAACTTGCAGACCCGTTTGTGAAACTTCCCCGCTCAGTATCATTTGCCAATTGCCGAACTCGGCAGGGTCGTGTAGTTCGCCCTCCTTCCCGCTACAGATGATTGCAGCGGGTGGACCTTTCGGTCTGCGCCTTGGGGGGTAATGTAGCATACCGCTACATAAGCGTAAAAATTAGAAATTCGCTATTCATACTTAAATAAATTAATTAGTAGCATTAAAAATATTACTCTAATTTATTATTAATTATTTTCTACTTCTAATTCACCATCATTGAAGTTTTTGTGTAAATGCATGAAACAATAAAAATAACACTTGACATTTTTCGAGAGAGAAGCCCTCTGGTGGCAACACTGCGCACTTGCGCGTCTCTTCTTTCAAAGCGACTCTGACTTATGGCGTCCTACTAGCAGTGTTACAACAAAATTCTCGACCTCTACGTCATCGCCATACACACAACCCTCACAGCTTTGAATCTCCCTGGTTTTTTTTATGGGGCTTCTTGAGTGCCAATGCTGATTGCTAAAAACTATTCCTGAACTACGTCATTGACCCTCGCTCAATCATCTCAAATTACCTAATTCAACTCCCCCAAATACCACTCACTCACCCTGCCTACTCATCGCGTGCCGGCCTTCGTCAACGCCAGCCTGGTCCTCCGGCAAAGGATTGCCCACCTAGACAAGCTCTCCGAGATCAAGAACCAAGCCAGTTTCCTGGTTCCCTCTTCCAATATACTCCACCTAAAAACGAGCTGAGTTCCAATCCGTCTTTCATTGTCCCTCTCAGAATCTTCCCAGATAACTATCGAGAATCGTTCGAGATTTTATTGCCGTCAAATTAATATTTACATTCATAATACACAACGGCTGAAATCGCGACACTGGCACAGAGACAACATAGTGAATATTTCTACGACACAATAACGAGAGCTCCCTAACACGGAACAAGTTAAGACACAACACAGGAAAGTTAAGACATAATACACACTCATCGTTACACTTGATACTTACAATTGCCCCTCTGGGGCCCAAGGACTAATATCTGAAGAACACACAACGTGAAATGAGCAGTCTGCCTGGAAAATGGCTATCGAGCTTGCCAAATGGTTCTGCGCGAATGTTTCCAACGGAAGTGACTGACGGAAACGTGATCGGCAAATATTTTCGAAAACACAGTTTTGGTACAATTTTGAGTTTAATCGAATTAATTTGGTCTTGTAAAATTGTAAAAATAACTACATTTGTATAATTTAGTTTTAGGATTTTAGTTTTTTAATATTTTATGAAATTAGGCTGAAGTACGGCTGAGGGCGATCACTACAGCTACTCCCCAACGCATGTAGACCGAAAGGTCTGGTAACACTGAAGCTGTTACTTGTAAGATGCTCGAGGGAGTTACTAAGGGAAGTTCCCAAAAGAAAGATTGACAGAGGAAAATAGATGAAAATAGTGGAAGGTTAACTCTGGAACTATGAAAGTTTCAGCTCGGATCCCCAACTGGGACCATAAAAGAATCTGTGAGGTTAGCATCACTAAGCATACGGTGCCAGAGTATCTGCCGAAAAGGAGGCGCCCGAAAAACCTGATTCCGACTGCGTTCTTTGAACGGTGTAACGGGGAATCTAGAATTGGTCGACCTCCATGACTTTAGAACTCAAAGCGAACTACGACGTACGATTTCGTTGGCTCGACAGGTGTTGACCTGAAACGAAATCTAGTCTGGGTTTGTGACATTATGCCCTCAAAACAATATACAAGATCAGTTCCTTACTTTCCAAAACACATATGCCGGTTAAATACAGCAAATGTGCGACGTAAGTCGTTTGTACAGCCTTCCTAGGCAACGTGCGTGCTCCTCAGGCGTCCCCACGGCTACAAGCACACCGACCAGACAGCGATACAAAAAATGGAAGATCGGGAAAGAGCTTGGTATTTGGGATACGGAGGAACTTACAAAAGACCAACGGTGCACACCCGGCAGTCCCTTGCAACGATCGCAGAGAGTAAATTTATGGTTGGGCATATTTTTGGGCGTCATCTTAAGTATTTCGCAAGTCTATACAATTGTGAAGTTAACGTTAATTTGTTTAAATTGGTGTTTCGTACATAGACATTTGCTTGCTTTAGTGCTTCAGTAGCAATGGTGCTGCAGTAGCGATGGAAATTGCGAAGGTTATTAGTAAGGAGCTTCAGTAGCAATGGAAGTTATCCTAGAAGGTCTCTTAGGGTTCGCTTCAGTAGCAATGGAAATGCACGAAGAGTTTTGTAAAAAGGTGGCTTCAGTAGCAATGGAAAAACATGAAGAATTTGTTAGAATAGGCTGCAGTAGCAATAACTTATTATTAGGGAAGAGTTTAGAGAGGAAAAACTATGTTTGATTACTGAGAATTAGAGGAAAAGGATGGAAAGGAACACTACCTCCTCCAAAGTTCAACATGCAACAGCTGCAACAGCCTCGACATGCGCTCAAAAACCTCCAAATGATGGCTGCGGCAATTCAGTTGTTTGATTATTTATCAACTCTGGTATGAATTCTGGTCACCAGTATAAAGTTCTCCCAAAGTGGGGAGCTACTGGATTTGATTTTTAAGGTTGAATATCGACTTTAGAGATTGAATATTGAAGAATTTATCAAGTGCACAAGAGGATGTTCTTTTACAATGGCGAGGTCACCAGTGCTTTTCCAAGCACACTTACTGGCTAATTGAATGATTTATGGCCTCTGACTCTGAAGGAGTTCGGGGTATTCGGACGCAATATACCTAGCGTCTAATAATACATGAAACAACAAAATTACCACGAGCCAACACCGGGGGAAAATGAGAGAATAGTTTCAGTCGCCGGTATGGGGATTTATTGGGGAGAAGGTTGCACTCCTAAGTGCGAGGCTTGACTCTTGTTCGCGAGACTTCTTGGGGAGAGTCCGAGGAGGTTGGAGGACTTCAGACGATTCGTTCAGCTCAGGCTTGTGAAGCGCGTGCTGGAGTGTGAAGTCTATGATGGTGTAAGTGTGGAGGTTCCGACACTAAGTGATTGGTGATTTGAGTACTGAGTATGGGATTTGTTACCGGTTGGGAAAACTCGGCAATAATGGGACTCTCAACCCAATGGTAGTCACTACTGGAGGTTTTAGCGGCTTAGCTGCAGGGATGCAGGCCTTCCAGTTTCATACATTAAATTGGAGGGGACTTGGAGGAGACTTGAAAGTGAGAACTTGGAGGGTGAACCCGGAGGAGGTAAGCTCCTTAAATTAAGAGGTTAGAGTTTGGTTTCATACGTGTTTGTGAGTGCAAGAATGTGTGGTCCCGTCGATCCTGTGAGGGAGCAGGAGACTTGGATTATTTTGAACACAAAATTTGAGTCTATTCATACACATGTGCAAGACTGCGCAAAACTGCAACATTCACAGGATGAACAATGGCAGAGGTCTGGTGCTGAGAATCAGTCCGCAACTCTAGCGCCCGAGTCGCAGCCTGAATCATCTCAACACCAGAATCAGTGCTCCAGACCAACTGGTCACAAGCTCTATCCTGACATTGCAAGCAGCAACACAACTGAGTTTAAATGAGCTACAGCCAAAATAATAGCTAAAGCACTGAGGTAATTAGATAATTAATGTACTAAAAAATATAAGTATGAGAAAAGGTGAAGTCTCTATACTCTATTATTTAGATGAGCAAGAATTGCAGCAGAAGTTACATAAAAAGGAGCAGCCCATAAACGGACACGAAAGTCACAACAACTAAGCTGAGAACAAAGTTACAGTGATTTAAAAAGGCTCAATTAATTAATGGAAAAATATTGAACATAAGAACGCTGCTTCTATTCCTAAAAGACATGTCAAATGTAGTTAGGTATTTATAAGGAACAATTATTTATGAATTGACTTGAAATGAGTACTGCAGAAAATACAAACGCGATTTGCTGCAATATCCTATTTTATTTCTTAAGATTTTTGGACTTTAAACGTTGAGTGTTGAACGTGAAAAGGATTCCATACTTGTTAGAATCACGACTTAATTAAAATACAAAAGTTGAGGACACAATTAATTAGAAGCTGGAACATACAAAAATGAGCAAACCAAAAATGATCTCTGTGGGCAGCAAGGTGTCTTAACACTATGCTCAGCACTAAAATACATCCAAGGAGCTAATGCCAATATCGTCTAACACTGAAGCACAATACGGCATAAACACGATAACAATGACAAAGATGTGGCAGTGAGCTTGAGGCTGGTGACTAACTAACACTGGCACAGAGACAACATAGTGAATATTTCTACGACACAATAACGAGAGCTCCCTAACACGGAACAAGTTAAGACACAACACAGGAAAGTTAAGACATAATACACACTCATCGTTACACTTGATACTTACAATTGCCCCTCTGGGGCCCAAGGACTAATATCTGAAGAACACACAACGTGAAATGAGCAGTCTGCCTGGAAAATGGCTATCGAGCTTGCCAAATGGTTCTGCGCGAATGTTTCCAACGGAAGTGACTGACGGAAACGTGATCGGCAAATATTTTCGAAAACACAGTTTTGGTACAATTTTGAGTTTAATCGAATTAATTTGGTCTTGTAAAATTGTAAAAATAACTACATTTGTATAATATAATTTTAGGATTTTAGTTTTTTAATATTTTATGAAATTAGGCTGAAGTACGGCTGAGGGCTGGGGCTCTGGGGTCACCAGTCCTCCCTAGTGGGAAATCAATTGAATGATTTTGTTAAGAGTTGAATATCGACTTTAGAGATTGAATATTGAAGAATTTATCAAGTGCACAAGAGGATGTTCTTTTTCAATGGCGAGGTCACCAGTGTTTTTCCAAACACACTTAATTACTAATTGTATGATTTACGGCCTCTGACTCTGAAGGAGTTCGGGGTATTCGGACGCAATATATCTAGCGTCTAATAATCCATGAAACAACAAAATTACCACGAGCCAACACCGGGGGAAAATGAGAGAATAGTTTCACTCGCCGGTATGGGGATTTATTGAGGAGAAGGTTGCACTCCTAAGTGTGAGGCTTGACTCTTGTTCGCGAGACTTCTTGGGGAGAGTCCGAGGAGGTTGGAGGACTTCAGACGATTCGTTCAGCTCAGGCTTGTGAAGCGCGAGCTGGAGTGTGAAGTCGATGTTTTGTAAGTGTGGGGGGGTTCCGACACTAAGTGATTGGTGATTTGAGTGCTGGGTAGGGAGTTGATTACCGGTTGGGAAAACTCGGTATGAATTGGGGACTCTCGCCCAAATGGCCTCAACTGGAGATTTTAGCGGCTTAGCTGCAGGGGTGCAGGCCTTTCCAGTATAGTGAACTTTGAATATGAGGAGAAGCTTGGAGGGAACACTTGGAGGAGAACTCGGAGGAGGTAAGCTCCTTAAATTAAGAGGTTAGGGTTTGGTTTCATACGTATTTGTGAGTGCTTGAATGTGTGGTCCCGTCGATCCTGTGAGGGAGCAGGTGACTTGAATTATTTTGAACACAAAATTTGAGTCTATTCATACACATGTGCAAGACTGCGCAACTTGCAACATTCACAAGATGAACAATGGCAGAGGTCTGGTGCTGAGAATCAGTCCGCAACTCTAGCGCCCGAGTCGCAGCCTGAATCATCTCAACACCAGAATCAGTGCTCCAGACCAACTGGTCACAAGCTCTATCCTGACATTGCAAGCAGCAACACAACTGAGTTTAAATGAGCTACAGCCAAAATAATAGCTAAAGCACTGAGGTAATTAGATAATTAATGTACTAAAAAATATAAGTATGAGAAAAGGTGAAGTCTCTATACTCTATTATTTAGATGAGCAAGAATTGCAGCAGAAGTTACATAAAAAGGAGCAGCCCATAAACGGACACGAAAGTCACAACAACTAAGCTGAGAACAAAGTTACAGTGATTTAAAAAAGGCTCAATTAATTCATGGAAAAATATTGAACATAAGAACGCTGCTTCTATTCCTAAAAAACATGTCAAATGTAGTTAGGTATTTATAAGGAACAATTATTTAAGAATTGACTTGAAATGAGTACTGCAGAAAATACAAACGCGATTTGCTGCAATATCCTATTTTATTTCTTAAGATTTTTGGACTTTAAACGTTGAGTGTTGAACGTGAAAAGGATTCATACTTGTTTGAATCACGACTTAATTAAAATACAAAAGTTGAGGACACAATTAATTAGAAGCTGGAACATACAAAAATGAGCAAACCAAAAATGATCTCTGTGGGCAGCAAGGTGTCTTAACACTATGCTCAGCACGAAAATACATCCAAGGAGCTAATGCCAATATCGTCTAACACTGACGCACAACACGGAATCATCGGAGGATAGTAAACACGAAAACTATGGCAAAGATGTGGCCTGTGAGCTTGAGGCTGGTGACTAACTAACACTGGCACAGAGACAACATAGTGAATATTTCTACGACACAATAACGAGAGCTCCCTAACACGGAACAAGTTAAGACACAACACAGGAAAGTTAAGACATAATACACACTTATCGTTACACTTGATACTTACAATTGCCCCTCTGGGGCCCAAGGACTAATATCTGAAGAACACACAACGTGAAATGAGCAGTCTGCCTGGAAAATGGCTATCGAGCTTGCCAAATGGTTCTGCGCGAATGTTTCCAACGGAAGTGACTGACGGAAACGTGATCGGCAAATATTTTCGAAAACACAGTTTTGGTACAATTTTGAGTTTAATCGAATTAATTTGGTCTTGTAAAATTGTAAAAATAACTACATTTGTATAATATAATTTTAGGATTTTAGTTTTTTAATATTTTATGAAATTAGGCTGAAGTACGGCTGAGGGCGATCACTACAGGAACACCACCCTAACCCTAATAGAACTAACAATGCAACCTGTGCAAGGTATCCTCACCCCTGTACAATACTCGAGATGGGCAGCGGCGATCGTCCCTGTGCTCAAGGCTGATCAAAGCATCCGCATCTGTGGGGACTACAAATTAACAGTCAACAGAGCCACTAGGCTTGATACCTACCCTATACCCAGAGTGGAAGATCTATTTAGCGGGTTAGCAGGAGGAGTTATATACTCCAAGCTAGATATGTTTCAGGCATACGCTACACTACCCTTGGATGAAGACTCCAAGGAACTCACGGTAATAAACACCCACAGAGGTTTATTTGCCTACAACCGTCTCAGTTTTGGAATTGCGTCCGCACCTGGAATCTTTCAGCGTGCCATGGAAGGACTATTGCAGGGCCTCCCAGGAGTGTTCTGCTACCTGGATGACGTCCTGGTGAGTGCCACTAATGAGCAAGAGCACAACAAGCGTCTCTATCAAGTCTTATCTAAACTACAGGAGGCAGGACTAAAACTGAAAATGGATAAATGCCAAATTGGAGTGCCACAGGTATCCTACCTTGGATACCAAATTGACAAGGATGGATTGCACCCCACTGCAGAGAAGGTAGCAGCAATCCAGAATGCACCAGCTCCTACTAATGTAATTCAACTGAGAGCCTACCTTGGGCTGCTAAATTTCTATAGGAAATTTCTAAAATCATCTGCAACTATGCTGGAGCCCCTAAATACCTTACTGAGAGTCAAAACCCCTTGGAAATGGGATGCAAGTCAGGAGAGAGCCTTCCAGAAATCTAAACAAGCCCTCCTGGACTCTCAGACTCTAGTCCACTTTGACCCTCAGAAACCCATAGTGGTAGTGGCTGACAGTAGTGCGTATGGTGTGGGAGCGGTGCTGTGTCACCTTATTGATGGGATTGAACGCCCCGCCTATTTTGCCTCCCGAACTCTAACAGCAACAGAACGCAACTACTCTCAAACTGAGAAAGAAGCCCTAGCTATGGGGTTCGCACTTCGAAAATTTCATTGCTACCTGTGGGGACAGGATTTCACTGTGGTTACGGACCACAAACCTTTGTTAGGACTATTTGATCCGGGTAGAAGCATTCCTCCGATGGCATCCGGGCGCATTCAAAGGTGGGCTATACTACTGCAGTCCTACAAGTTCACCTTGCTTTACCGGTCCGGCGTGCTGTTGGGCACAGCTGATGCTCTCAGTCGTCTACCTTTGACAACTCCCGAGGAAGCCACACCTATTCCTGCGGAATGGACGTCCTTAGTAAATTTCCTCGAGTCAGCTCCAGTCACCAGCACCCACATCCGCGACAGCACCCTAAGGGACCCAGTACTTTCAAAGGTATACAAATACTGCCAAGTAGGCTGGCCTTCGACGGTAATTGGTGACCCTGATCTCGCTCCGTATACTAGGAGGCGAGACGAATTGTCCACACAAAATGGCTGTGTGCTCAGGGGAGGAAGAATTATTGTACCCCAAGCTCTCAGACAAGCCATTGTGGACGAACTGCACTCTGGCCATGCTGGATCATCCAGGATGAAGGAGTTAGCTCGCAACTATGTATGGTGGCCGCTGCTGGACAAAGATCTAGAAGAAACGACTAAGTCATGCAGCGAGTGCCTGAGCACTCGAGCTGCACCAACGAAAGCTGAACTCCATCCGTGGGAATGGCCTGCGAAGCCTTGGCATCGCATAAACATTGACCACGCGGGCCCAATGGATGGAAAATACTATCTAGTGATCGTGGATGCACACTCTAAGTGGGTTGAAATTTTTCCAACATCTACTACAACCTCTAGCGAAACGATCTCGTGCCTGAAACACACTTTTGCGACATTTGGATTTCCAGTAACAATTGTTTCTGACAATGCAACGTGTTTCACATCGGCTGAATTCCAAGAATTTGTGAAGGCATGAGGTATGCGACATATTACGAGCGCACCATACCACCCTTCAACTAATGGACTGGCAGAGCGCATGGTACAAACTTTCAAGAAGAATATACGAAAGTCAACGGAACCCCTACGCCTAGCACTAGACAGGTTTCTGTTCAACTATCGGCTGACACCCCACACGACAACAGGTGTTACGCCCACCGAACTGATGTTAGGCAGAAAAGTTCGCTCTCGTCTTGATCTGCTTTGGCCGTCAGAAGCAATCGCGTCCAAAGTTGCTCAACGCCAGGACGCTCAGAAAAGATACCACCCAGGGTCTCGCGCGGTTGATATTCCGCCGGAGTCTCCGGTGATGGTCCGTCAATACACGCCGGGTTCCCCAAAATGGACCCCTGCTACCACCATTGAGAAAACAGGCCCGGTATCCTACAAGTGCCAACTGAAGGGGGGAGAGGTCGTTCGTCGACACCAGGACCAAGTTATTACCTGCTCGAACACCATCCCTGAACCCTTGGAACAACCTACGGAGGAAACCGTCGTGTTTCCACAACCTGCTCAAAATTCATACCCACCACCTCCGACCAATGAACCTGACACCGGAACACCTGATTACGCGACTCCCACCCAGGAGGCTAGGATGCACGAGCCTCCAAGTGCTAACATCTCACGCAGGTCTACCCGGGCTAGGAAGCCTGTGGTGAGAATGGACCTTTAGGATTGACTATATTGAATAAGGGGACTGGGGATACAGGGGGAGGGTTTCTAATTAAGGAGGGAGGGGTGTAATATAGCGAGTAGTGTAAGTTCTAGTTAGAGAGACCATAAGTTGGCAACGCTCGAGAGAGCAACACTCGAAAGTCAGTCTGCTATTGGCCTCGGGTTCAACAACAAGTACATGTTGACCGAGTGTGTATATAATTACCTACTGTGGTTGGTATCTAACTCCTTAAGTTCTAAACTAATGTACTAATTATATTCTACTCTATTCTATACATTTCCCGTCTATCTCCGCTCTAATCTCACTAGCCACAGTACCGCCAATTGAGTATAAAGTTAAGGTATCCAAGAGGTGAGTGAACCATTTACCTAACTTGCTGTGTCATTGCATTGCCTATTTTGTTCAGTACTATACCTATGTTGTGTCTATGTGGAACCTATGCTGTGCTCTAGTGTAGGGCTATCCACTCCATAATACATGTGACTTAAAAAAACACATGATTCGTGGAATAAAAAGGAAATATGAAAATAACTAACATGCATAGAATGGGAATTGATACTTTTCGTACTCTACAATATCTATGTTCAAACGAGAAATAAAAAGGCAGTCCTAAATTCATTCATATGTCCATCATACTGAAAAACACTGCAAGAATATCCTGTAGTAAAAGGATAATATTTACACATAAAGGAGGTGTAATTCTTGAACATAGAAATGACATGACACGGCAGTTAATTTTTTTTTGCGTTCGCCATCTTCCCGCGAAAACGCCGGCATTCCGCCGTACGCTCTCACGAAGTATTTTTATACGCGAGTAGCAAAATCACCATGACAGATGCAAGTATATATTTTTGCCGCAAGAATAAAAAGAACGTGATTGAATGTTGATACTAAAATCATGACACACGAAATGCACATGACATGCCAAATTCACGCTATGTCATGTTGAGATAGCACTCTGAATAAACCATGCTACATCACGACTTCTACGCATAACTACGTATTTAAATAATACGGCACTGTCACAATTTATACTTAACCTGAACACGAAGAAGGAACACGATATTTTCTAACACAGATTTACTTACGAGAAATTCTGTAACACCAAGCTAAAGAGACGCACAAGAGAGCGTGAGTTTCAAAAGAGACGCGTCACCGCGCAGTGTTGCCAATCCCAGAGGCCTCTCTCTCAAATAAGTCGAGTGTTATTTTATCTCTCATGCATTTACACAAAAACTTCAAGGATTACTAATTATAAGTAGAAAATTATTAATAGTAATATAGAGTAGGATTTTTAATGTCAATAATTATGCTATTCAAGTGCGAATGAGGAATTTTATAATTATACACTTTTGTAGCAAATGCTACATTACCCCCCAAGGCGCAGACCGAAAGGTCCACCCGCTGCAATCATTTGTAGCGGGAAGGAGTTCGAACTACGCGACCATGCCGGGTTTGGCGGTCGGAAAATGTGACTGAGCGGGGAAGTTTCACCAAACGGGTCTGCAAATTTAGATCGGCAAGAGTTCTAGGAACAGGAGTTACTGCAGCGGTTTCGTCTGGTCTCTCCAGACTTGTCGCTGTTTTACTAAGAGAGCTAGAATTAGAGTCTACGATAGGCTTAGGGATAGGGTTTGAAGGTACAGGCACAAAGATGGGATTACACTCAAGTTGACTAGGCAACTGAGAACTTCACCCAATGTGGGCAAGTTACTCTAATTATATGCGTTTGATGCTTGAGGAGCGAGCAAAAATTGAAAGGGTTGATGTCCTAGACTTGAGAGTTTAAGGTAGATGATTAATTAATTTATCAATTTTGTCGAGGTGGTTGTTCTTGGTAAAGGCGAGGTCACCAGTCGCCGCCGACGGCGACACTTAATAGCTACTAGTTCTAGTCTCTGACTCGTCCTCAGAAGGAGGTTTAATTAAGGTGTTCGGAAGCTTATGGCTCCGTTTAATCAAAACTACAATAGACTTTTACCACGGACTTGACCAAGCAGAAGGAAAAGAAATGTGGTTTAGATTATCTGGCCTTTTATTGAAGCTGGAAGATTGTCAATCCTGTCGGTCGCTTCAGGATGAGCTGAAGTTGTGGTCCGATCTTGAGTAGGACTCCAGTCGGCTCGCAGTAGTGGTGGTTATATGGCAAGTGCATATGAGGGGATGGTTGTGTGCATGGAACTCCCAATGGTTTGAGACGGCTAGCGTCAATGGTGAAGGACAGACGGTGACAGACTCAGTTCCCCAATGTTGATAAAAATTGATGAATTGATGAGTTGGGTTAACATCAAGTGATTTAGATGCAGCCCGAGTGTCTCAATTCGTCACGTTGCTAGGATGGGGAACGTAACGTGAATGAGGAATGAGGTTAAAGGGGAATGAGGAAAACAGAGTTCACCGCCCAGTAAATGAGTAGAAAAACCAAGGGAAGGAGGCAGTTCTTTTTGTCCTCTGCCAAGGTTGGCTACCGGTTTATTTACCCCTTAATAAGAGTGGCAAGGTAGATGACGTGGCAGTGGGGTGTAAAGTGTCTCGTGGATTCCTGTACGGGAACACAAGGCTGGGTGAGAATGCACACGGTATCTTAGGGAAACCACATATCAACACACGCTATGCTGCAAACAATCTGGCATTAACATGCCGCCTCAAAGCGAGGAGTCTCTTCGAAAAACGACCCCCACCAGCACTCTGGCGCTGGAGTGCAAGCGGGGATCAACTTCGGAGCACTGACAATTTGCTCGGAGCCAGATATTAATCTTAATATTTTTAACGGCATGAAGCTACAACTTTATACTAGTAAATGCACAGGCAAAACTTTGCCTGGTTTGGAGCATAATAATAACTGTACAGGTACTACAAGATACACACATGTTTTTGGCCGAAAGGGCTCATGAGGCATTGAGGGAGCTAGTGCAATCCCTGGAACTCTGAGCACAAGACTTTTCGGGTTTTCTTTTGCACTAAGAACAACATAAAAGAAAGGCAAACTACAATGGCAAAAGCAGTGGCCACTGAGCCTAACGTCTCAATTAATTAATTAACTATGGTAAAAAAATATCTACAGCATCTGCTAATGCAAATTAATAAGGAATTTCTAAACAATAAAAATGAGAAAAGGGAAAACCTCTATATAAGAAGTTCCGGAGTGAGATTACAACTATCTCAGCTTAACACCTAACTACCTTCAAGAAACAGCGGCTTGCGATGGCTTATTTCTGGCTAACAAGAATTACTTGTCTTCTCCAACACATCAGGCAAATTCCTAATACTAATTGAACTGGAAAATGTTCTCAGTTTCCTACCTGAAATAGTACTAACTAGTTTGAGTTTTAACGTGGAATAACTTAATTGTTATTCACGCTAGGAATCAATGTACAATGACTACTTAATTAAATTTACTAACTAACTATTCTTCAAAACATCACTACTATTTAAATATACAATACTGATTCTATTAGGAAAAACATGTTGTCAATTGTAATTAGGTATTTATAAGGATAGTTCTGAGCAAGATTTCAATGAAAAATTATTTACGTAAATTGCTTCAAAATGAGCTTAACGTTGACTAAAAAAAACTAAAAACATTGTAATTATTTCGAACCCTACTTAATTGAAAATACAGCTGTGAAAAACAAAGCTTATAATTGAGCAAAGCCTAACTTCATTAAGAAAAGTACAGCTGTAAAACTTACAAATAATTTATAAGTGCTTCACAACCTAACTTGATTAAAAAATACAGCTGTGGAAATTGAAATAGATTATAATTAATTCAAAGCCTAACTTAATTAAAAAACAACACTTGAGAACGCAAGGATTATTCAGAGGTTGGAAACACAAAAAAAAGAAAGAATAAAACAAAACACAAACTTGACAAAAATGGCACAGTAAGCTTAAGCACTTGTGCCCGCCTATGCTCTTGCACGGAATCAAAACAAAGGAGATGATCCTAAGTTTGCTCAATACTTCGTACGCTATCGGAATAACACTCGGCACAATGAAAAAGCTTAACATTAACACTTGATACTCACAATTGCCCCTCTGGGGCCCAAGAACTACAATCGGAAGAACACACAACGTGAATGACCAGTCTGCCTGGGTGCTGACTATCGAGAGCTTGCGAAATGGTTCTGCGCGAATGTTTCCAACGGAAGTGACTGACGGAAACGTGATCGGCAAATATTTCGAAACACGTTTTTGGTAAAATTTTGAGTTTAATCGAATTAATTTGGTCTTGTAAAAGTATAAAAATAATTACATTTGTATAATTTAATTTTAGGATGTTAGTTTTTCAATATTTTATGAAATTAGGCTGAAGTGCGGCTGAGGGTTCACTACACAACAATGCAGCCAACTGAGGAAGCTGAGATGGACGATATGATCGAGTCTCAGTGGAAAGGAAGTTCTGTGGAGAGCATGAAGAGTTAGAAATCACACTATTATCGGAGGTATACGCGACCTTTAATCGATCTATGCTCACAGGGTCGGGTGAACCAGATCTATCAAGGACGAAATACTTTGGCGTCCGTTTTAGTACTTTGAATGGGCCATCATAAGGACGTGTGAGGGTTGGCTTTATAGCGTCTATGCGAACATACACATGTGTGCAATGTTGCAATGCAGGATCTAATTTGTCCTTTGAGTGAGGCATTCGTGGAGCAACATACTTGATCTGACGCATGCAATCCTTGAGACAGGTTACATATGCGGAACGATCAGCAGATGAAAATTCAGGCAACGGTTTTGGGTCAACAATGTCGCCAGGGAGGCGAAGCGTCTTTCCATACAACATTTCTGCTGCTGTGCACTGCTGATCCTGCCGATGTAAATTCCTAATACTCAGTAATACTACTGGAAGTCTGTCAGTCCAATCGTGACTGCAATTAAGGCAACGCAATGCACTCTTTAAATCTCTGTGGACTCTCTCAATAAGTCCATTCGACTGCGGATGACATGCGGTAGTGCTGGTGTTTGCACAACTTAAAGCGGTGCTAAGCTCACTCCATAATTTGGAGGTAAATTGTGATCCCCGGTCATGCGTGACACTTAAGGGAACCTCAAATCTGGAAATCCAATTACTCATGAAAGCGCGAGCTACAGTCTCAGTTTGGGTATCAGGAAGAGGCACGGCCTCAACCCATCTAGAGAATCTATCAATTATGGCTAACAAATAAGAATGACCGCGCGACAAAGGCAACGGACCCACCAAATCTAGGTGCATGGAGTCGAATTTGTGTCCAGCAAAAGCACAACTCTGTAACGCTGCACGATTATGTTTCACAACTTTGCTACTCTGACATGCATGGCAATTTTGCACAATTTGCTTGACCTCCTTACGCATCGCTGGCCAGACGAAACGATCGGAAATCAAACGCAATGTACGGTTAATACCAGGATGTGATAGAGAATGATAGTGAAGAATAGCTACTCTGCGAAGAGTCGCAGGAAGATACAAACGAGAAAGTCGCTCAGCATCACGGTACACGCCGTCAACCAAGGTTAATTTCAAAGAGGTAGTGTTAGAAGGTTTGAGAAGATCCTGAAGTTCAGGATCCTCCTTCTGTGCATTTGCTATATTTCCGAAAGTGATTTCACCCCTGGTTTTGACAGAATTAATTCTAGATAGACAGTCAGCCACTGTATTCTCCAACCCTTTGATGAAGCGGATGTCAGTGGTAAACTGACTAATGAAGGACAGGTGTCGAGCTTCTCTTGGGGAATGGCGCTCAGATGGCATTTTGATCGCCGAGGTCAAGGGTTTGTGGTCTGTGTAGATCACGAACTCCCTTGCCTCTAGAGCATAGCGAAAGTGTCTCACAGACAGATAGATAGCAAGGAGTTCCCTACCGAACGCGTTATAAGCACGCTCAGTGGGCGATAGCTTTTTGGAAAAGAAGGCAAGAGGAGAAATATTAGTACCTACTTTTTGTTGCAAAACAGCACCTACGGCAGTACTGGAGGCATCAACCACTAAACTGAAGTCAGCATTGGCAATAGGGTAGGATAAGTCAGTCGCGGTAGCTAGCTTGTGCTTAATCTCGTCAAAAGCTTTGCGCGCTGCATCCGTCCACTTGACATCAGTAGAATTACCTTTACGCTTTGGTTCCAGCAAATCTGACAAGGGAGCTAAAGTTTGAGCGCAGTTTCTGATGAATCTATGATAGAAATTAACATAACCTAGGAACCTTCTCAGTTCCTTCTGGGTCTGTGGAAGAGGAAAGTTTTTGATCACTTCTACTTTGGAAGGCAAAGGTTTTAGACCTAGGCTAGAGATTTCATGACCTAAGTAAATCAGTGATGGCTTTCCGAGCTCACATTTTGCAGGATTTACCAGGAGTCCATTGTCGGACAGTCTTTCAAACACGACCCTAAGATGGTCTTTATGGAGCTCCGGGGTTGCGGATGCCACCAAAATGTCATCCAGATACACGTAGGCAAAGGTGAGATCCGAGAAGATCTCAGCCATGTGGCGTTGGAAAGTCTGCGGAGCATTACGCTGACCATACGGCATCTTGAGGAATTCAAAGAGACCAAACGGAGTGATTACCGCAGTCTTAGGTATAGCGCTTTCCTCAAGTGGTATTTGATGGAAGGCGCTTTGAAGGTCTATCTTTGAGAAAATTTGTGCTCCCTCTAAATTTGCACTGAAATCATGTAGGTAAGGAATAGGGTAGCGGTCAGGTAGAGTAACGGCATTCAACCTGCGGAAATCCCCGCACGGTCTGAATTCACCGTTAGCCTTTGTCAGGCTATTGTCAGAGATGCCGACTAGTGCTTTGTAATTTCGCGGGAGGAAAAATAATTCTCTCGCAAATAATCGAACTGGCGTATCACAGATACTTGCGAACCATATATCCATCTCAGATTTCAAAATTTAAACAACCAGAAAATTCTTCGGCTCTAAAACTTCAAAGCTTGATTTTTATATCGGCTCAAATTTCATTAGCTCGAATTTCATTTCGGCTCTAACTTTCGACGCCTGCATTACTAGTGTGAAAAGCTCCATAGCCAGAATTCTTCGGCTCTAAAACTTCAAAGCTTGATTTTTATATCAGCTCAAATTTCGCAGCTCGAATTTCATTTCGGCTCTAACTTTCTAAGCCTGTATTACCAGCGCGAAAACTTAGCTTGATTCGTCTCGACTCAAATTTCGGACGCTTGAAAAACCAGCTCAAATCTTCAAACCTTGTAACCAGATCGGACTCCGAAAATTACTGAATAAAATTCGCAACTTGGAAACTGTTGAAAAGCCCTCGCCTTAATAAAATAAATACTCAGCAACTGACTTCTCTCATATCCCTGAAAAATCAGGAAGATTCTCCGGAATAAAAGCCTTGGAACTTACGGCTCTCAGAACCCTAAAATAGGGAACTATTTAACAATTTGGCGCCCAATGTGGATACGCCTCACCAACTATTTAACAATTTGGCGCCCAAACAGAAGGACTACGAATCCTGAAAGCTAAGAAAAAACTAAAATAAAAACAGGAGGACTTGACTCCCTGAAGCAAAAGAAAATAAAGAAGGAATTTGAATCCTGAAAACCAAGAAAAATAAAAAGGAACCTCGACTTCCTGAAGCAAAGAGAAATGGATTGCGTCCAACGTGCCCGAGAGTACATGACTGCCCTAGGCCTCACTCCGGAGCAACCAGACTATCGTGAAACCTTTCTTCAAAGAATCCGAATTCTAGAGGAAGCTGAAGAACGAGAACGAGCACTAGAAAGAGAAGAACGAGAACGAGCACTAGAAAGAGAAGAACGAGAACGAGAAAGAGAACGAGAGAGAGAAAGAGAACGAGAGAGAGAAAGAGAACGAGAGCATGAAATCCAGCTCCAACAACTCAACCAACCAAGGGCACCAGAAGCCAGACGGGTCAAAATACCCGATATCGCTGCTTTTAACCCTGAACAAGAGGGGATCCAAGAATTCATGCAGCGTTTCGAGAGTCACAGCAACGCACTCGAATACACGGAATTTGAGGCTGTTCTCGCACTAGAAAATCTAGTAACGGCTAAGGAAAGAAGGCTCATCCAGACATTGGCCGCTGTTGACCGCTACCAATTTAGGGAAATCAAAAATTTACTGCTGGAGTCCCACAAGATAACCCCCGCTAAACTGCGCAGTAACTACTATGAACTGAAGCCTGAGGAAGGAGACAACATGAGTCGATACATCCGGAGATTGGAACAAGCGCTTAACGCATGGCTCACCGGAAGCCAAGTAGAAGAAAACTACGACCAATTGAATTATTTCATGCTTATGGATAGGGTCTACTCCAGTCTACCGTCTCACCTTGCTACTCAACTCAAGGACAGAAGCGGTAACACCTTAGCGACTCTAGCTGAACAAGGGGACAAATTTCTACAAGCCCGACCCAATACAACACTCCAGAAACTGTGTGAGAACCGTCTGACGAATAACAAAAACGAAGGTCAAGAATCTTCAATGGGCAAACCTTCCAAAAGTTCTCAAGTGAATCAAGTTTCTAACACCACAACCGGAAACTATCGACCTTCACCTCCTCAGAACCGAAATCCCCAGTATCGCCCTGCACCGCCTCCGAATCAGAATCAGAATTTCCAGTATAGGCCAAGGACAACTGGACCAGCTCACGTAGAAGGCAGACCCAACTACTTTCACCGTCCGCCAATCACCTGGAGAACATTCTTCTGTAATCACCATGGAGAAAATCCAACTCATTCTAGCGCGGAGTGCCAAGTACTTAACCCGCAATCTCAGCAAAATACCTCTTCCCGAAATTAAGGAGGTACGGCACAACCTACTGCCCACATAAATTATATCGAAGAGGAGTCTCCAGGATATACCCTGCCACCCGTCGAATGCAATCATGCTGCGGTAATTTCGAATACAACCGAAGTACTATTAGGAGAATTAAAAAAGTGCCAAGGCCAACTCAATGATCAACCTGTGGAAATCTTACTGGATGGAGGAGCCACAGCCGTATTTGTAAATAAAGCCCTTGTTCCCGAACAAAATATATCTAAAAACAAATCACCGTGAAGCTAGCTGACAGCCAAACTTTCGTAGCGCCGTTAGCAAACGTAAGACTTGACTGCCCATATTATCGAGGCAACATCACAGTCGTAGTGATGGATCACCCTGCAACTGACATAATCCTAGGACGTGTGCCAGGAACTACATCCTTTGAAGAAAAGCATACGCCTCCTATCATAATTGAAACCTCTCATGTCACTCCAAAAGCGAGTGCTAAGAGAGAAGAAATTGAAAAATCTGAAGAATCAAAACAGCGGCTAACCAACAAGGAAAAGTTCATTGAACTACAGCGTAACTATGCTCCTGTAAAACATCCCTTCAAAAAAGCCGGTAATAAAACCGAAGAAATTAGGAAAAATGGCGGGTTCAGTACGTACGAGCCTCAAAAAGAAGTTCCTTATCGAAAGACTCTCCATAATAACCGCATCAACACGGACAAGGAATGTCCTCTGTATGGGAAGGTGCTTGAGCCCACCAAGAAAGAAAAAGAGAAATTAGAAAGTGATGATCATAATACACTAAAGTCTGGCATGCGCGATAAAGGCCTACTCATAAAAAGACCAAGGTGTCCATGGCCACCGGCATCTACGGTAGACCGCAGGACACCCTGGCCTCCAAACAGCAGCTGCTGCCGGAGAAGGACGACTGCGTCCCGAGCTCGTCATCTAAAAAAGATCAACAAACAAAACTGGCGACCAGATCAGCGATCAAACTGGCGACCAGATCAGCGATCAAACTGGCGACCAGATCAGCGATCAAACTGGCGACCAGATCAGCGATCAAACTGGCGACCAGATCAACGATCAAACTGGCGACCAGATCAGCAATAAAAAATCGCGACCAAAATCAACGATCAACAAAGGCGACCATCGACCTCTTATATATCTGCAACAAGCGGATAAACTAAACCCACGACTTAAACGATGGGCTTTATACTTCAGCCTCTTTCAATTTAAATCAGAACATATTCCTGGAGTGGAGAACCATCTCGCCGACTTTTTATCCCGCTCTCCCCACCAACCAGAACTGGATTCGGCCTCTTCAGAAGAGAAAGGACAAGACTGTTCCTGAGCAGTATTAGAATAAGTGTTTCTAATTGTTAAGAAATAGTCTTAAGTATTCTTTGTAAGCTATCTAATGTACATATGCACCATTATATTAATTTATAGGCCAAAAAGCACCGTCGACATCGGGCTTCATAGCATGTTCACGACATTACTTGCAGTAATGTCTCCTCGGTAAGGGCGTGTCAGGCTATTGTCAGAGATGCCGACTAGTGCTTTGTAATTTCGCGGGAGGAAAAATAATTCTCTCGCAAATAATCGAACTGGCGTATCACAGATACTTGCGAACCATATATCCATCTCAGATTTCAAAATTTCAACAACCAGAAAATTCTTCGGCTCTAAAACTTCAAAGCTTGATTTTTATATCGGCTCAAATTTCATTAGCTCGAATTTCATTTCGGCTCTAACTTTCGACGCCTGCATTACTAGTGTGAAAAGCTCCATAGCCAGAATTCTTCGGCTCTAAAACTTCAAAGCTTGATTTTTATATCAGCTCAAATTTTGCAGCTCGAATTTCATTTCGGCTCTAACTTTCTAAGCCAGCGCGAAAACTTAGCTTGATTCGTCTCGACTCAAATTTCGGAAGCTTGAAAAACCAGCTCAAATCTTCAAACCTTGTAACCAGATCGGACTCCGAAAATTACTGAATAAAATTCGCAACTTGGAAACTGTTGAAAAGCCCTCGCCTTAATAAAATAAATACTCAGCAACTGACTTCTCTCATATCCCTGAAAAAAAATCAGGAAGATTCTCCGGAATAAAAGCCTTGGAACTTACGGCTCTCAGAACCCTAAAATAGGGAAACTATTTAACAATTTGGCGCCCAATGTGGATATGCCTCACCAATTATTTAACAGCCTTGGGTACTAGCAAGAGAGGGCTAGCCCAAGGGCTTTTGGAACTGCGGATGATGCCGCTGTCTAGCATCCTAGCAAACTCTTTCTTGGCTAAAGCCAATCGATCAGGCGGTAAGCGTCTAGCTCTGGAGTAAACTGGCGGTCCTGTTGTTTCAATGAAATGTGTTGTGTTCGTCTGCATATTTTTAGAAGCTAAGTTAGATTTTGTTAATGCGGGGTATTCTGCGAGAACCTGCTCGAACATGCACTCTTTCTTGAAAGCAATAGAGAAGGAATGCAAGACATTAGCTCTAGTTATGCCACAAGCGGGAATTGAGATCTGTGTCTCCTCGTCCCTAATTCTACGGTTTTTAACATCCACAAGAATCCCAAACTTCGCTAAGAAATCCGCGCCAATGATAGGCTCTTGGACTTCCGCGATGAGGAAGGTGAAGGTGAATTTTCTCCTCAATCCCAGACTGCACTCTAATACTCTTTCCCCGTAACAAGCTATTGGAGTGCCATTTGCGGCGCGTAGTGTCGCCACTAAATTATTATTGTTTTTATCTTTAGCCGTGGCTGGGATAATGGACACACTTGAACCTGTGTCGATGAGGAATCGATATTTGTTAGTGGGATCTAATATAGTTAAGAGGCGAGTAGTCTGGGAATGAGGCAACGCAGTACTCGCTACTATGCGTCGCTGTTAGCGTTTCCCGAAGTCATTTCGGTATAACGAGGACAGAATCGGGACCCGCACTTTCGTGCTTGGTCACCAAACTTGTGATGATACAAACATAAATTACTATTAGCATCGCGAGAGCGCGATCTAGAGTAGCGGTTTTGATTTGACCTATCATAAGATCTACCTCTATCGAAACGTTGAGGAGGAGGAAAAGGATGATAGTCATAGGGATAGTCGTAGGCATGGTAACGTGAGACATTCCTTGGGTCTGGCTGGATATGAGCTACAC
Organism: Morinoia aosen; assembly: GCA_030386875.1. Taxonomy (NCBI): domain Eukaryota; kingdom Metazoa; phylum Arthropoda; class Malacostraca; order Amphipoda; family Talitridae; genus Morinoia; species Morinoia aosen. Next base: position 2,472,013 of record CM059580.1, on the reverse strand, counting down.
TCTGACCTAACTGGCAATTCTGGAAAGCTTGCTTCAGCTCTGCGATTTCTCGCTGCATCGTTTCTATTGTTGCTGAGAATTGATTATTAGCAGTATTTGACGGGCTAAAATTCGCAGCTGATGCGTTCAAGGAAGCAACTTGCGGTGCTTGTGACATGTTTAGGTTGCGCATCACTGTCTCAGTGGCCTGAGCAAGAGTCTCGAGACTCTCGCTCGGACCGACCATCGACAGGAAAGGTCGCACCGTAGACGGTACTTTGCTTAAGAATACTTATCTGAGAAATCCCTCAGCTACGGCAACCCCGGCTGCAAGTTTCCTCATCTCCTTAACTAACGAAGTAGGAGAGAAAGAGACAGAGACAGGTGGAATTGCTGAGGCGTCAACCAATGACCTAAATTTGTCCGCATCGGACATTTGTAATTTTTCCATGATTTTACTTTTTAAGATTCCATAAGGGTTTATCGCCGGCGGATTGACGATGAGGTCATTAGAGTCACTTAACATTTGCGTGGGCGCAGCGGCTATTAATGCATGGAACATATCACTCTGCTGGGTAATATTATTATAGCGGAAAATCGATTCGACTTGGTTGAACCAAGTTTGGCTTTCTGCTAGTATGAAAGGAGGCAAAGTTATAGGCTTATTGCGCACTGGATCTGCAGCATTCTCGGTGTCGGGCATACTGGCAATTTTTGTTTGAATGCAAAATTAAGCTATAACGGCACGGAATTTACGTAATTAACGGCTAATAACTTTGGTATTAAAGTGTCAAAGGTTTGCGATACTAGTTACCTATTCAATCATTCAAACAAAGTTGAAACGGAAAGAAAGAAAAAAAAATATGGAAACGAAAATTGTACAGTAGTCAGAAATAAGCGTAAAGCACGGAAATAAGGGGAAAAAAATTTTCCTACCTACTGTGGCACATGAAACAAAAGACAGGAAACAGCATGAAAGATAAAAAAAAATTTTAGAGCTGCTCAGAGAACATTAGCACAGTACATCCATGGAAAATTCTCAAGGCATACTACACAACGGAAAACTTATCATTACAATGATATGCCAACATTATCCTCTCTCACGTTTTTCTCTAACACTTACCGAGTTGAATAGTTTTATTTTAAGCTCGAAAGCTGGGGTCACTCTGGGTTGTCACCAGTGTTAGGTTTGGTGGTGATGAGTTAGATTCAAGATAGGTATCAACATCCAATCCTAATCGTTTTGTTCGACAGTGTTTTTCGAAATCGTAAGAGAGGGATAATAAAGCATGGGAACTCAGCTTAGATTTCTTTATTGAAGGAAGCCGTGATGAGCGATGGCGTGCTTGGCTTCTGAAGATTTTCTCTTAGATGGGAAACTCCGTGCAGGCGAGGTCCGGTGAGCGAGGACGTGGGCCAGGTGTAAGTGAGCGTGTTTTTGTGGCGGTTACTTTCAGATTGCTGACAATTTAACAATCCCAAGAAATTCGTTGGCTTTAAGAAATAGGCTTCATTTCTGCTTAATTTTAGCAGGTGAATGAGAAGCAATTATAGAAACGTGATTGATGTTGAAATATCGATCTTTAATTGATGTCGGATGTTAAGATCGTTAAACGCTGGCGACGAGAATCCAGGGTTGGAGCAGTTAATATCTTAGCCAGTACTTTGATAATATATCAGGCTGAAAACAGCTCGAAAACCGAGGAGAATGCAAGGCAACTAAGGTTGAGTCAAGAGTCCGCCTCACGTCACAAATAAGCACTTTAAGTGGTGGATCTCGATGGTTTAGTGAGAGATATTAGGCCACATGAATTTAACTTGTGAAGCTCAAAACCCAAGGAATGTGTGTTGTGGTGTTTGGTGCCGTCGAGGATCTGCAATTAATCGAAGACGCTGAATGAGAAGGTTCTCGAAGAGGCATCAAAGAAAAATTCCACAACAATCCCTACACTGCAAAGATAAATTTTCCCATCACGGAGAAAACCTGAACTTCTTTCATAGATTTACTCAAAGCTTTAGTTCCATTAAAGGCTCAGAAAGAAAATATAGAAAAGATAAGCAAGACTCGTAATTTACTGATCAGTAATGATCTGTTATTCCTTTAGTGGAATTATGGAATATACATGTGACTTAGAAACACATGATTCGTGGAATAGAAAGGAAATATGAAAATAGCTAAAATACATAGAATGGGAATTAATACTTTTCGTACTCTACAATATCTATGTTCAAACGAGAAATAAAATGGCAGTCCTAAATTCATTCATATGTCCATCATACTGAAAAACACTGCAAGAATATCCTGTAGTAAAAGGATAATATTTACACATAAAGGAGGTGCAATTCTTGAACATACAAATGACATGACACGGCAGTTAATTTTTTTTACGTTCGCCATCTTCCCGCGAAAACGCCGGCATTCCGCCGTACGCTCTCACGAAGTATTTTTATACGCGAGTAGCAAAATCACCATGACAGATGCAAATATATATTTTTGCCGCAAGAATAAAAAGAACGTGATTGAATGTTGATACTAAAATCTTGATACACGAAATGCACATGACATGCAAAATTCACGCTATGTCATGTTGAGATAGCACTCTGAATAAACCATGCTACATCACGACTTCTACGCATAACTACGTATTTAAATAATACGGCACTGTCACAACTTATACCGAACCTGAACACGAAGAAGGAACACGATATTTTCTAACACAGATTACCTTACGAGAAATGCTGTAACACCAAGCTAAAGAGACGCACAAGAGAGAGTGAGTTTCAAAAGAGACGCGTCACCGCGCAGTGTTGCCAATCCCAGAGGCCTCTCTCTCAAATATGTCGAGTGTTATTTTATCTCTCATGCATTTACACAAAAACTTCAAGGATTACTAATTATAAGTAGAAAATTATTAATAGAAATTTAGAGTAGGATTTTTAATGTCAATAATTATGCTATTTAAGTGCGAATGAGGAATTTTATAATTTTACACATTTAAGTGCGAATGAGGAATTTTATAATTTTACACTTTTGTAGCAAATGCTACAAACTTGAAGTTGACTGCAGATATGTACTTGTACGCACAATATTCATACAAAGAGTTCAGCGCATGTGTGAATATTGTGCTCGCTCACGTAGCCACAGAACTATACTAGAGCACTCATACCATCTGTAGTGCCCTACCTCAGTTACCCCTAAAATCTAATTTCTAGTCATGCAACTGTTCAGTATTCTTAATATGTCCCTATGTAAATTAATTCAAGAAAAAGTTCCCACTCCTCCATCGTGTATCACCGAAACCAACCGCAGGAGGAGTTTAAAGTAAGGCCGCTGCTTCACTCGCCGCAAACGTGTAAGGATTGTTGTGGCCGTGGGTATAGCCAGTCCTTAACAAACCTCGATAAGCATTTGATTAATCAGGAGAGAGGATAATAATGCACTCGGAAACTCAGCTTTTGGTATACATTGGAAGGAAGCCTGAGAGGAACCGCCGAGTCTTGAGTTACTGAAGAACTTGGCTGACGTTGGTTCGCAGTCCGTGCAGGCGAAAAGGCACCGGCTAGTGACGACGTCGACAGTGAGGGTGTGTGTTTGGAGTTGATTCTAGCGGCCCAATTTATCAGACTTTGGAATGACTCGTGACGTTTGGTGGTGGCCCGTTTAAGGTATCAGCGTTCTCTATCCCAAAACTGGACAAGCGAGTTATCATGGTCGAAGCCGGTAGTTTAGTTAGCCGGGGATGGAATCTTAGGCTTACTAGCTTCAAAAATAACCCATATGAATTGCAAAGGGGAATAGATGGTAAATGAGGTCTATCAGGCCCAAAACAAGGACCAAAACTAATCCAAGTAGAAGTCCCAAAAGCGGCCCAGGGAGACTGTGTGTGTGGTGTGTGGCGATGACGTTGAGGTCAAGAACGTTGTATGCACAAGCCACCAAAGCACAAGAGAGAGTGAGTCACGCTCTGTTCGAGCGACGCGCTTGGATGTTGCCAATTCGGGCTGCTTTAAAACTCGAAATGTCGATTGATTATTTTATCTCTCATGTATTTACACACAAACTTCAATGATTACGAATTAGAAGTAGAAAATAATTAATAATAATTTAGAGTAAGATTTTTAATGCTAATAATTATTTTATTTAAGTGCGAATGGCAAGTTTATAATTTTTACGCTTTGTAGCGATATGCTACATTACCCCCCAAGGCGCAGACCGAAAGGTCCACCCGCTGCAATCATTTGTAGCGGGGAGGAATTCGAATAACGCGACCATGCCGGGTATGGCGGTCGGAAAATCTTACCAAGCGGGGAAGTTTCACCAAACGGGTCTGCAAATTTAGATCGGCAAGAGTTCTAGGAATACGAGTTACTGCAGCGGGCTCGTCTGGTCTGTCCAGACTTGTCGCTGTTTCAGTAAGAGGTCTAGAATTAGAATCTACGACAGGCTTAGAGATAGGGTTTGAATGTACAGGCACATAGAAAGGATTACACTCAAGTTGACTAGGCAACAAGGCAGCCAACTGAGGAAGCTGAGATGGTAGATATGATCGAGTCTCAGTGGAAGGGGAATTCTGTGGGGAGAATGATGGTTTAGCAGCTACACTATGATCGGAAGTGTACGCGACTTTTAATCGATCAATGCTCACAGGGTCGTGTGAACCAGATCTTTCGAGGATGAAATATTTGGGCGTCCGTTTGATTACTTTGAATGGACCATCATAAGGGCGCGTGAGTGTAGGTTTTATAGCGTCTATGCGAACATACACGTGGGTGCATTCTTGCAAGACAGGATCCAGTTTGTCCTCAGTCTGGGGCATTCGTGGGGCAACATACTTGATCTGACGCATGCAGTCTTTAAGGCAGGTGACATATGCGGAAAGGTCCGCAGATGAAAATTCAGGCAAAGGTTTTGGGTCAACAATGTCGCCGGGGAGACGAAGTGTTTGCCCATAGAGCATTTCTGCTGCTGTGCACTGCTGATCCTGTCGATACAAATTTCGGATGCTCAATAATACTACTGGAAGTCTGTCAGTCCAATCGTGACTGCAATTAAGACAACGAAGTGCAGCTATGAGATCTCTGTGGACTCTCTCAATAAGTCCATTTGACTGTGGATGATAAGCGGTAGTTGATGTATTTGCACACCCTAAGGCGGTGCTAAGCTCACTCCAAAATTTGGAGGTAAATTGTGATCCCCGGTCATGTGTGACACTTAAGGGAACACCAAATCTGGAAATCCAGTTGGACATGAAAGCGCGTGCTACAGTCTCAGTTTGGGTATCAGGAAGAGGGACAGCCTCAACCCACCAAGTGAACCTATCTATGATGGTCAACAAATAAGAATAACCGCGCGATAAAGGCAAAGGACCCACCAAATCTAGGTGTACAGAGTCGAACTTGTGACCTGTGAATGCACAACTCTGCAGCGCTGCACGATTATGTTTCACCACTTTACTACTCTGACATGCATGGCAATTTTACACAATTTGCTTGACCTCCTTACGCATCGCTGGCCAGACGAAACGATCGGAAATCAAACGCAATGTACGGTTAATACCAGGATGAGAGAAAGAATGATAGTGGAGAACAGCTACTCTGCGGAGAGTCGCAGGAAGATACAAACGAGAAAGTCGCTCAGCATCACGGTACACGCCGTCAACCAAGGTTAATTTCAGAGAGGAAGTGTTAGAAGGTTTGAGAAGATCCTGAAGTTCAGGATCCTCCTTCTGCGCGTTTTCAATGTTGCCGAAGGTGATTTCACCACCGGTTTGGACAGTGTTGATTCTCGATAAGCAGTCAGCGACAGTATTGTCGAGACCTTTGATGAATCTAATATCCGTAGTGAACTGACTGATAAAGGACAGGTGTCGAGCTTCTCTTGGGGAATGTCTTTCAGAAGGCATCTTAATCGCTGAGGTCAAAGGTTTGTGATCTGTGTAGATCACGAACTCCCTTGCCTCTAGAGCATAGCGAAAGTGTCTCACAGACAGATAGATAGCAAGGAGTTCCCTACCGAACGCGCTATAAGCACGCTCAGTGGGCGACAGCTTTTTGGAAAAGAAAGCAAAAGGAGAGATATTAGTACCTACTTGTTGTTGCAACACAGCACCTACAGCAGTAATCGAGGCGTCCACTACGAGACTAAAGTCAGTATTAGCAACAGGGTAGGATAATTCAGTCGCGGAAGCTAACTTATGCTTTATCTCATCGAAAGCTCCCCGTGCTGCGTCTGTCCATTTTACCTCAATAGATTTACCTTTTCGCTTCGGTTCGAGCAAATCTGACAAGGGGGCTAAAGTTTGAGCACAGTTGCATATGAAACGATGATAGAAGTTAACAGATCCTAGGAACCTTCTTAGTTCCTTCTGGGTCTGTGGAAGAGGAAAGTTTTTGATCACTTCTACTTTGGAAGGCAAAGGTTTTAGACCTAGGCTAGAGATTTCATGACCTAAGTAAATCAGTGATGGCTTTCCGAGCTCACATTTTGCAGGATTTACGAGGAGTCCATTGTCGGACAGTCTTTGAAAAACGACCCTAAGATGGTCTTTGTGCAACTCCGGGGTTGTGGATGCCACTAGGATGTCGTCTAGATAGACATAGGCGAAAGTGAGATCAGAGAAAATTTCAGCCATGTGCCTTTGGAATGTCTGAGGAGCATTCCTCAAGCCGTATGGCATTTTTAGAAATTCAAAGAGACCGAACGGAGTGATTACCGCGGTCTTGGCGATAGCACTCTCATCAAGTGGTATTTGATGAAAGGCGTGCTGAAGGTCGATTTTTGAGAAAATCTGTGCTCCCTCTAAATTTGCACTGAAATCATGCAAGTAAGGAATAGGGTAGCGATCAGGTAGAGTAACGGCATTCAAGCTGCGGAAATCCCCGCACGGTCTGAATTCACCGTTAGCCTTGGGTACTAGCAAAAGAGGGCTAGCCCAAGGGCTTTTGGAGCTGCGGATAATGCCATTTTCGAGCATCCTAGCGAATTCTTTCTTGGCTAAAGCCAATCGATCAGGCGGCAATCGCCTTGCACGGGAGTAGACTGGCGGACCAGTCGTCTCTATGAAGTGCTTTGTGCATGTCTGCATGTTATTAGAAGCTAAGTTAGGGTTTGTTAATGCAGGATAATTTTTAAGTACCTGCTCGAACATGCACTCCTCTTTGAAAGCTATGGAGAATGAATGCAAGACATTAGCTCTAGTTATGCTACAAGCGGGAATTGAGATCTGTGTCTCCTCGTCCCTAATTCTACGGTTTTTAACATCTACAAGTATGCCAAACTTCGCTAAGAAATCCGCGCCAATTATGGGCTCTTGGACTTCCGCGATCAGGAAAGTGGAGAGAAAGTTTCGCCTCAATCCCAGACTGCACTCTAATACTCTTTCACCGTAGCAAGGAATTGGCGTGCCGTTTGCGGCGCGTAATGTCGCCAACAATGGGTGGTTTTTGTCTTTCACCGTGGCTGGGATAATTGACACACTGGAGCCAGTGTCTATTAAAAATCGGTATTTGGTGACGGGATCGAGAATCTGTAGTAGGCGAGTAGTCCGGGAATGAGGCAACGCAGTACTCGCTACTATGCGTTGCTGTTCGCGTTTCCCGAAGTCATTTCGGTATAACGCGGACAGTGTCTAGAGGCACATTTGCGAGCTTGGTCACCAAATTTCATGTGGTACCAGCATAAATTGCTACTAGCATCACGAGAGCGCGACCTGAAGCGGCGGTCTTGATTTGACCTATCATACGATCTACCTCTATCAAAACGTTGAGGAGGAGGAAAAAAATGATAGTTGGAGGGATAGTCATAGGGATAGTCGTAGGCATTTTGGTGGCTTTGGAATCTCCCTGGGCCTTGCTGAATGTGAGCCACACTCTGACCTAACTTGCAATTCTGTAAAGCTTGCTTTATCCCAGCGATGTCTTGCTGCATCTTATCTATTGTGGCTGAGGATTGATTCTGAGTATTTTCGGGGCTAAAATTTGCAGCTGCTGCATTCAAGGAAGCAACTTGCGGTGCTTGTGACAAATTAATGTTGCGCATCACCGTCTCAGTGGACTCTGCAAGCTTCTCCAAAGCTTGATCAGGGCTTGCTAGCGATAGAAATGGGCGCACATATGAAGGAAGTTTACTCATGTAAACTTCTTTCAGAAATCCCTCAGCTACGGCAACACCCGCAGCGAGTTTGCGCAGCTCTTTTACTAACGAAGTGGGAGAGAAAGAGACAGAGACAGATGGAATTGCTGAGGCGTCTACAAGGCTCCTAAGGCTCCAACACCTGGCCTTACAATTGGTGACCCCAGAGTGATTGCCATTCTACAACTGATGAACCCAGCAGCTCCAAAAACTGAAGACCCAGCGCAGCCAGCAGTTCTCCAGCGGGTTCGCCATCGGGCCGAGGCTTCCACATTGCCTGCCCCTGACAACTGGTGACCCAGCAGCTCTCCAGCGGTTTCACCGTCGGGCCGATGTTTCTACGGTGCCTGCCCTTAACAACTGGTGACCCAGCAGCACCAATCTCTGCTCTCTGACTGCAATCAACGAGCCAGCCTTCATTGCAATTTCCGCTATGTGTTTCAAGCACCGCAAGAACGATTAACAAAGCGTGAAAATGCACAACCGAGCCGCCAAAACGCCTACAGCTCGGCCCCATTGCACAGCTCATCGCTCGGCCTCTACGCACAGCTTCATCGCACGGCTTCATCGCGCACGGCTTCATCGCTCGGCTTCAGCTTGGCTTCATCAACGCCTCATCGCACGGTCTCCTCGCTCGACATCAACGCTCTGCAGCATCATTATTTTTGTAAACTAAATTGTATCGTTCGAACTACTTTCTCTCTAGGGGGAGGGTACTTGTAGTGCCCTACCTCAGTTACCCCTAAAATCTAATTTCTAGTCATGCAACTGTTCAGTATTCTTAATATGTCCCAATGTAAATTGATTAAAAAAAAAAGTTCCAACTCCTCCATCGCGTATCACCGATACCAACCGAAGGAGTAGTATAAAAGTAAGGCCGCTGCTTCTCTAGCCTCAAACGGAACTCGATGGCAGAAGCAGCAACAACACCTAGCCTTCCACATCCATGACACCAGGTACAACAACTATTTTTCTACATTCCTCTCGCACATTTTTACTTGATTGCTCTGTATCTGGCCACACTACTTAACCCCCACTCCACTGCATTTTTTGGCCATTTTTTTACCCATAAGGGCTGTTTACACTAGGGGACATTTCGGCCGTGAGGCGCGACACGTATGTGCGAGGCTCACCACTGAGGCTCATATTTGTGTGTGTTTATACTATGTTTCCTATTCGCTCTGATCTAATTCGTAATGCGCAACACTCATGAGCCTGGTTACTACCGTGGTGAATTGGGAACTTCGTATAAACAACGCACACAAATATGAGTCTCGGTGATGAGCCTCGTATACACGTGTCGCGCCTCACGGCCGAAATGTCCCCTAGTGTAAACGGCCCTTTAGTTTTACTGCATTCATTTTGCCTTACCTTACAGCCTACGTAGATATTTGCATTCTTTACTTTTACCTATTCTGATTTCTCCAACATGTAATACCTAGAGAAGGATCAACGCGCAAATGTTTTCAGGTTTTCAATCCATATGACAGTGTATTCACATAATGTGCCAGAAAATCTTCGTGTACTCTTAGTTCTTCCCTATGATGTATATTATTTTCTTTTTTATTTTAATACAATGTGTATTTCAACTTTTTTCTAAGTTTCCGCAGTCAAGGAGACGAGGAGTAACTTTGTCTCGCTTCTTGGTTCCTCGTATAAATACGAGGAAAGTCTGATACTATGCGCTGAACTCTTTGTGTGCAAATTGTGGAGGGAATTGTAGGCCGTTACAAAGGCCCTGACGCTGTCGGCCCTCAATTTTAAGTTCAAGTTATTTCGGTTTTTGCCTTTGTGGGAAACGCTGATGAGAAATCTTTGTAAAATATATCTATGATCTATTTGAGCAAGTTTGTTTTGATAGCCAAAAAAATCAATAATTAATTTTTGTTTCTGAAACAACTCTGAGCGTAGTAAAAGGTTGAGGAAGTTAACTGTGAAGGCTCTTGGAATATACTGATAAATAACAGTTTCTAAATTTTCAATAGAATTTCTTAGTGCAATTTCTTAGAATTGTCTATTATTAATGTATACCAAACCTATTTTGCAGTGTTCATTAAAAATAAACAATACTTCGATCCTAACTTTAATTTAAGAATTAAATAAACTGCTGCAAAAATATGTGCACAGTTTGTTAAAATGTTAGACTTTAAAACTGTTCCTAAGAAGATCTCTTTTAAAACTTTTTCCTTATTTTAAGTTTTATTAAGTTGTCCTGTTCACAGTAGCCAACAGCAGCATAAAGATGGAGTCTGTTGATGATAAAGATGCTCAGATTGCTGGTAAGTATCAAATTAATAATGTGCTTGTGTTTATATTTTTCTTTATATCAGTTAGGTTATTACGTAAACTGGCAAAATAATTTTGGGTTAATGTTAAGGAAATGCAACTGATCAATTTTCAAACTTTTGTTGCCTGTATCATGGTTATTATATCAAAATATGCAACTTTTCTTCTATACACTTTATGGGGCAAATGAGTATTTAACGAGTTATAGCTGTATGTTAATTTTTGTCTTTGATGATGAATGCAATGGAATATTCATCTACTAGTTGATTATAAAATTTTTGTTACTTGAATCATGGTAATAACATCGAAATAAACTACTTTTCTTCTATATGTGCTTGCCGTGGCCTTGTGGTTAAGGGATCGGCCTTGTATGTTGGAGACGAGGGTTCGTATCCCGGCGCTGGCGCGGCAATTTTCCCTGTTGGGTATGAGGGAAAGCTCAAGCACAATATCCCACTCAACCCAGGTGTTGGAAATGGGTACCGGCTTTACGGGGGAACCGTCATGGTGTCCTATATATAGTGTTAGTTATAAGACATTTGAAAAACCAATGCTCAAGATCATATGTTTGAGGCCTGATTGGAAATAAAGCATCCCAAAGATGCCGATGTTTGTTTTTGTTTATATACGTATTGCGGTAAATTAGTATTTAATGAGGTATAGCGGTAGGTTTAGTTTTGTCTTTGTTGATGAGCGCGCTGGAAACAAGACGGCATTGCAGTGTTGCTGTCTAACGCGCTCCTTGAATTACTTGCCGCTTCAAACACTCCAGTTGCCGTCAGTAATTTACCGCCATAACTTGTTAAATACTCAATTGACCCAAAAAGTGCATTGATGTAAAGTTGTTCATTTCCATGTAACTTAATTGGGTAAATGTTGAGGACTTGACCATAATCAATTTTCCACTTTTTGATCAACAAAGAATGTTGATGAGACCAAAATAAACAAGTTTTCTTCAATGCACTTTCCGGCGGAAATGAGTATTTTAAAAGTTATGGCGTTAAATGAGTTACCGGAACTCCAGTGTGCATCACCCTATTACAAACGTAAAGAGGTTGGGTCGTGAGGGGTAGCCACGGTTCTTTTAGTTGTATAATTTTCACTAAAAGAACTGTTGCTACCCCTCACGACCCAACTTCTTTACGTTTGTAATAGGGGGTTTGCTCTTCGTGGGCTTGGTTGGCGCGCGGGAACGCCTGTTCACTTTCACGTCGGACCGCGCGGTATATTTTTCCCCGCCTCAAACACTGGAGTTACGGTAACTCATTTAATGTCATAACTTTTAAAATACTTATTTCCGCCGGAAAGTGCATTGAAGAAAACTTGTTTATTTTGGTCTCATCAACAATCTTTATTGATCAAAGAGTGGAAAATCGATTATGGTCAAGTCCTCAACATTTACCCTTAATTGATATGTTTTAGGTAACAAAGTTTCAAAAATTAATTAGTGGCATCTCCTGCTCATTAACCAATAATTTTGTAACCATCTATAAATCTAGACTGTAAAATAATTTTTTGTGACCATATGAATAATTATTTGTTGTTAATGTATAATTTTAGGTAAATGTTAAGAATTAACCGGGAATTGATTTCAAACGGTTCGAATCGCAAACATAGTTAATTAGATCAAAATAAACAAGTTTTCATCTATGCGCTTTCCATCATAAATGAGTATTTAATGAGTTATAGCGGTAGGTTTAGTTTTGTCTTTGATGACAAGCGCATTGGAAGCAAGACTCCATTGCAGTGTTGCCATACGGTGGGCTCTATGAATTACTTCCCGCTTCAAACATTTTGAGTTGCGGTAACTAATTTACCGCTATAACTCGTAGAATACTTCTTACGACGGAAAGTGCATAGAAGAAAACTTGTTTATTTCAACCTAATTAACTATGTTTAGGCACCGAAAGATCAAATATTGATTCCAGGTTAATCTTCAACATTTACCTAATTTTGTACAGAGAGCCTAAGTAGAGAACTTTTTAATTATTCTGATTAAAGATATATGTTGAGGCTTCAAACTAGAATCACTGGATTAGTTAGTCAATGAATTTAGGTTATTGCAGATTTTTAGAGTTGCTAATGTCATTGTTTATTCTTAGTAGATAAAAATACATTAGTCAGTGGATGTATTTTTTGTATACACCCTGTATAAGGGATAATTATGAATCAAGTTTTATCAGCAATTCATCATTTTATCATATATCCTGTTGAGTTTTATCAGCAATTCATCATTTTATCATATATCCTGTTGAGTTTTATCAGCAATTCATCATTTTATCAAACCTGTTGATAAAATGATGAATTATGATGTTTGTTTTAATGAAAAAAAGGTTTTTATCATCAGCATTTACTGAATTAACTCCTGTATTATAATTTGCAGCCCTGCAAGCTGAGGTTCAGGAGCTGCAGGAGGCCAGGCAGCTCATGGAGCGGGAGTTTGGGGAGGGCCGGGCTAAGCTCAAGCAACTGTACCTTCAGAAAGAAGGTCAGTCTCTATAAATACTGCCAAAATGTGTGTTTAGTTTGTTAAAATGTTGCCAAAATGTGTGTTTAGTTTGTTAAAAAGTTGCCAAAATGTGTTTAGTTTGCTAAAAAGTTGCCAAAATGTATGTTTAGTTTGTTAAAATGTTGCCAAAATGTGTATTTAGTTTGTTAAAATGTTGCCAAAATGTGTGTTTAGTTTGTTGAAATGTTGCCAATATGTGTGTTTAGTTTGTTAACACTTAGACTGCGACTACTAAATATTAAGTTCAACGCTAACCTTAAATTTATAGTCAATTGTAGTAAACTATTTTGAAAATGGCAAACATGAACTGGATTGTACCTTCATTTAGCTTTGGTTAACTATTTATGAAAATTGAGTTTGTGACTACTGGTTGGTCAGCAGCATTATGAAAATTACCTCCGTGTACCACCGGTGGCCCACGTCGCAGTCAAAGTGTTGAAATGTTAGAATGTAAAACTGTTCAAAGCTATCTTATAAAACGTTTTCTGTAATTTGAGTTGTCAAGTTGTCCCTTCGATGAAGTACTGGTCTGTGTTGGAACAAACTCTTTATTCTGGTTACTCAAATCAATGCTGAACTTCTTCATAGCTTTTGTTGAAGTTTTTGTCAGCTTGAAATAAACTTTATTGTGGATCACTTGAACCAATGCTGATCTTTTTCATAGCTTTTCATTAAAGTTTTCATCAGCTCTGAGTTGAAATAGTTTAGTTTTGATTTATTGGATCCAAACTGAAGCTTTTCTGTGTTGTTTGTTGGTGTTCCATAAATCTTTTATATTTTATTTATTTATAAATGGAAATATTTCATCACCCCAGTAGAAGAATCATAAAATTCACTGCCAACTTCTTTGCTAGTTGCTATAGATTCCCTAAAAGATTACTTCAATGTTGCCTGACACTTGGAGGTTGGCTTATGCTGCAGACCTTTCTCAGGGGGAATATGTGGGGTCCCAAGCTCAAGGTTAGGTAGGCCTTCCCTTTGTTGAAATAGAAAAGGTTTACTTTTTATTTTTGTATGCACCTTATTTTTTGGTTCTTTGCTCTCTTGTTTTTCAATGCTTATTACTTTTTTCTTCAACTTTTATTTTGTTTCATGAACTTCCTTCCTAGCTTTCTGTTTCTGTGCACTTTGTGCATAAATTCTACATATCCTAAACTCCATACCACAATAAATCCTTCTTCCTTCCTCTCTTTGGGATGCCTTTTTTGCAGTTAGAGAGGCTTAAACTAACATCTAATCTAAACTAATCTCCCCTTCCTTCTTTTTCTCTTTGAAATGCCTTTGTTGCAGTTAGGGATGCACAAGCCAATATCTTATCTGATCCCCTCCTTCCTCTTTCCACTCTATGGAACACCATTGCTTGAGTTAGTTCTAAGGTAACACCTAATGTAACTTAGTGCCTCAGAGGAGGTGCGTACCTTCCTCCTTCCTCCCTTTGTAATGCTTGTGTTGAGTTGATACCCTGTACCCTGGTGCTGCAGAAAAGCTGCAAGGCCTGATATAGTGAAGTTGGAGGAGGCCAACAGTCATGTCGTGATAGCAGAGCTTAAGCTAGCATCTAATTTAATTCCCTCCTTCCTCTCTTTAGAACACCTTTGTTCCAGTTAGTTTTAAGCTAACAACTAATGCAATACCAGAGGATTTGCGTGCCCTCACCGTGGAGCTGAAGGCAGCCAACAGTTTGGTGGTGATATTCGAGTGAAATCTAATCTCCTCTTTCCTCCCTTTGGAACACCTTTGTTGAATTTCAAATTGGTGTAAATAAGATATTTCCAATTGGTCAATTCTTGGGGAATCTCACGCATAAGATAGAAAGGAGAACCAACGTAAAAATATACATTTTTATTCATTTCTTTTTATGGCAAACGTTTTGGAATGTTTCTATTCCATCTTCAGCGCTGAAAAACATACAAATAGTTCACAAGTTCAAAAGATGTAAATAAGGCAATAACTGATGCAATGCCGCAGAGGAGGTGCGTGCCCTGACCGTGGAGCTGGAGGAGGCCAACAGCCGAGTCGTGATAGCCGAGTGCACGGCAGACAACAGAGTCGAGACGGAGCAGCGCAAGTTCACGGAGGAGATCGCCACGCTGGAGCAGCTGTACAGGGGTGAGTGAAGAGATGTGTTGGATGTACAGGGGTGAGTGAAGGGATGTGTTGGATGTACAGGGGTGAGTGAAGGGATGTGTTGGATGTACAGGGGTGAGTGAAGGGATGTGTTGGATGTACAGGGGTGAGTGAAGGGATGTGTTGGATGTACAGGGATGAGGGGTGTGTTTGGGGGTACAGGAGTGAGGGGGTATGTTGGGAGTACAGGGGTGAGGGGGTATGTGGGGTTACAGGGGCAAGGGGTATGTGGGGGTTACAGGAGTAAGGGGGTATGTTGGGAGTACAGGGGTGAGGGGGTATGTTGGGAGTACAGGGGTGAGGGGGTATGTTGGGAGTACAGGGGTGAGGGGGTATGTTGGGAGTACAGGGGTGAGGGGGTATGTTGGGAGTACAGGGGTGAGGGGGTATGTGGGGGTACAGGGAGGAGGGGGTATGTGGGGGGTACAGGGGGGGAGGGGGTATGTGGGGGGTACAGGGGTGAGGGAGTGTTGGGGTTACAGGAGTGTAGGAGGGAGTGTTGGGGTTACAGGAGTGAGTGTAGGAGGGAGTGTTGGGGGTACAGGAGTGAGTGTAGGAGGGAGTGTTGGGGGTACAGGGGTGAGTGTAGGAGGGAGTGTTGGGGGTACAGGAGAGAGTGTTAAGGGTACAGGGGTGAGTGTAGGGAGTGTTGGGGGTACAGGAGTGAATGTAGGAGGGAGTGTTGGGGGTACAGGGGTGAATGTAGGAGGGAGTGTTGGGGGTACAGGAGTGTAGGAGGGAGTGTTGGGGGTACAGGAGTGTAGGAGGGAGTGTTGGGGGTACAGGAGTGAGTGTAGGAGGGAGTGTTGGGGGTACAGGAGTGAGTGTAGGAGGAGGTGTTTGGGTTACAGGAGTGAGTGTAGGAGGGGGTATTGGGGATACAGGGGTGAGTGTAGGAGGGGGTGTTGGGGGTACAGGGGTGAGTGTAGGAGGGGGTGTTGGGGGTACAGGGGTGAGTGTAGGAGGGGGTGTTGGGGGTACAGGGGTGAGTGTAGGAGGGGGTGTTGGGGGTACAGGAGTGAGTGTAGGAGGGGGTGTTGGGGGTACAGGGGTGAGTGTAGGAGGGGGTGTTGGGGGTACAGGGGTGAGTGTAGGAGGGGGTGTTGGGGGTACAGGGGTGAGTGTAGGAGGGGGTGTTGGGGTTACAGTGGTGAGATAGGTGTTGGGGGTACAGGGGTGTGGGAGTGTTAGTGAGAGTGTAGGGGAAGTGTGGGTGTGCAGAATTTTGTACGTGAGTGTGGGGAGTGTTGTGTGCAGCATTAAGGGTGTAAGAGGAGTGTAAATGTAGGTGGAGTGTGGGTGTGTGGGTGAATAAGAGTAGAGATGTGCGTGTCACAAGCAGTGCCAGTGTGTGTATGCTAGCGTCCATGTACACAGGTGCTCATGGCTGTGTGTGAGTAGCCGTTCAGGACGCAGCACTTATCTATGTAGGTTTGAACGCATGTGCGTGTCAAGGCATCCGTGTACGCATCCATGTACATCTGTGGTGTATTGCCAAACACAGTCGGCCCACACATGTATGCACTTGTGGTTATGTGACGCGTATGGATATCGGTGTACGTATGTGCGTGATCTGTAAGTTTAGAACGTATTCCCTTTTAAAAATGCTCATATTGATCCTGTAGAGACGCAGTGTCGTCCTTTACGCTCTTCCAGTGTGCTTTCGGCCACACCATTTGAGGTGGTTTTGACTTTCTCGTTTTGCCCCAGCAATCTTGATAATGTTACGGTTGGCCTCCATTTACTGTAGTAGGTTCGAATAGAACTATTGTATGTATTTGTGGGATTTAGCGCTCCCAGGGGGGATATGTGAGGTCTCCAGCTGATGGTTAGTTAGGCCTTCTTTTTGTTGAAATCAAATGTTAGAGACCATATTTTTGCTGTCTTGTTTTTAGCACCTTTCTTTTTAGCACCTTTTTTTTAGCACCTTTCTTTTTAGCACCTTTCTTTTTAGCACCAATCTTTTTAGCACCTTTCTTTTTAGCACCTTTCTTTTTAGCACCAATCTTTTTAGCACCTATCTTTTTAGCACCTATCTTTTTAGCACCTATCTTTTTAGCACCTTTCTTTTTAGCACCTATCTTTTTAGCACCTATCTGTTTAGCACCTATCTGTTTAGCACCTATCTTTTTAGCACCTATCTTTTTAGCACCTATCTTTTTAGCACCTTTCTTTTTAGCATCTTTCTTCATCGAATTTTATCTTGTTTTGTTAACTTCTACCCTAAATCACTGTTTCTGTGCACCTTGTGCTTAAATTCCTCCTTCCCCTTTTTGGAACGCCTTTGTTGCGGTTATTGAGGCTTAAGTTAACTAATAATATTACTGGTTCTGTCATTTCCCACGGTATATGGGGCCTTCGCCATTTCCCACGGTATATGGGGCCTTCGCCATTTCCCACGGTATATGGGGCCTTCGCCATTTCCCACGGTATATGGGGCCTTCGCCATTTCCCACGGTATATGGGGCCTTCGCCATTTCCCACGGTATATGGGGCCTTCGCCATTTCCCACGGTATATGGGGCCTTCGCCATTTCCCACGGTATATGGGGCCTTCGCCATTTCCCACGGTATATGGGGCCTTCGCCATTTCCCACGGTATATGGGGCCTTCGCCATGTCCCACGGTATATGGGGCCTTCGCCATTTCCCACGGTATATGGGGCCTTCGCCATTTCCCACGGTATATGGGGCCTTCGCCATTTCCCACGGTATATGGGGCCTTCGCCATTTCCCACGGTATATGGGGCCTTCGCCATTTCCCACGGTATATGGGGCCTTCGCCATTTCCCACGGTATATGGGGCCTTCGCCATTTCCCACGGTATATGGGGCCTTCGCCATTTCCCACGGTATATGGGGCCTTCGCCATTTCCCACGGTATATGGGGCCTTCGCCATTTCCCACGGTACATGGGGCCTTCGCCATTTCCCACGGTACATGGGGCCTTCGTCATTTCCCACGGTATATGGGGCCTTCGCCATTTCCCACGGTATATGGGGCTTTCGCCATTTCCCACGGTATATGGGGCCTTCGCCATTTCCCACGGTATATGGGGCCTTCGCCATTTCCCACGGTATATGGGGCCTTCGCCATTTCCCACGGTATATGGGGCCTTCGCCATTTCCCACGGTATATGGGGCCTTCGCCATTTCCCACGGTATATGGGGCCTTCGCCATTTCCCACGGTATATGGGGCCTTCGCCATTTCCCACGGTATATGGGGCCTTCGCCATTTCCCACGGTATATGGGGCCTTCGCCATTTCCCACGGTATATGGGGCCTTCGCCATTTCCCACGGTATATGGGGCCTTCGCCATTTCCCACGGTATATGGGGCCTTCGCCATTTCCCACGGTATATGGGGCCTTCGCCATTTCCCACGGTATATGGGGCCTTCGCCATTTCCCACGGTATATGGGGCCTTCGCCATTTCCCACGGTATATGGGGCCTTCGCCATTTCCCACGGTATATGGGGCCTTCGCCATTTCCCACGGTATATGGGGCCTTCGCCATTTCCCACGGTATATGGGGCCTTCGCCATTTCCCACGGTATATGGGGCCTTCGCCATTTCCCACGGTATATGGGGCCTTCGCCATTTCCCACGGTATATGGGGCCTTCGCCATTTCCCACGGTATATGGGGCCTTCGCCATTTCCCACGGTATATGGGGCCTTCGCCATTTCCCACGGTATATGGGGCCTTCGCCATTTCCCACGGTATATGGGGCCTTCGCCATTTCCCACGGTATATGGGGCCTTCGCCATTTCCCACGGTATATGGGGCCTTCGCCATTTCCCACGGTATATGGGGCCTTCGCCATTTCCCACGGTATATGGGGCCTTCGCCATTTCCCACGGTATATGGGGCCTTCGCCATTTCCCACGGTATATGGGGCCTTCGCCATTTCCCACGGTATATGGGGCCTTCGCCATTTCCCACGGTATATGGGGCCTTCGCCATTTCCCACGGTATATGGGGCCTTCGCCATTTCCCACGGTATATGGGGCCTTCGCCATTTCCCACGGTATATGGGGCCTTCGCCATTTCCCACGGTATATGGGGCCTTCGCCATTTCCCACGGTATATGGGGCCTTCGCCATTTCCCACGGTATATGGGGCCTTCGCCATTTCCCACGGTATATGGGGCCTTCGCCATTTCCCACGGTATATGGGGCCTTCGCCATTTCCCACGGTATATGGGGCCTTCGCCATTTCCCACGGTATATGGGGCCTTCGCCATTTCCCACGGTATATGGGGCCTTCGCCATTTCCCACGGTATATGGGGCCTTCGCCATTTCCCACGGTATATGGGGCCTTCGCCATTTCCCACGGTATATGGGGCCTTCGCCATTTCCCACGGTATATGGGGCCTTCGCCATTTCCCACGGTATATGGGGCCTTCGCCATTTCCCACGGTATATGGGGCCTTCGCCATTTCCCACGGTATATGGGGCCTTCGCCATTTCCCACGGTATATGGGGCCTTCGCCATTTCCCACGGTATATGGGGCCTTCGCCATTTCCCACGGTATATGGGGCCTTCGCCATTTCCCACGGTATATGGGGCCTTCGCCATTTCCCACGGTATATGGGGCCTTCGCCATTTCCCACGGTATATGGGGCCTTCGCCATTTCCCACGGTATATGGGGCCTTCGCCATTTCCCACGGTATATGGGGCCTTCGCCATTTCCCACGGTATATGGGGCCTTCGCCATTTCCCACGGTATATGGGGCCTTCGCCATTTCCCACGGTATATGGGGCCTTCGCCATTTCCCACGGTATATGGGGCCTTCGCCATTTCCCACGGTATATGGGGCCTTCGCCATTTCCCACGGTATATGGGGCCTTCGCCATTTCCCACGGTATATGGGGCCTTCGCCATTTCCCACGGTATATGGGGCCTTCGCCATTTCCCACGGTATATGGGGCCTTCGCCATTTCCCACGGTATATGGGGCCTTCGCCATTTCCCACGGTATATGGGGCCTTCGCCATTTCCCACGGTATATGGGGCCTTCGCCATTTCCCACGGTATATGGGGCCTTCGCCATTTCCCACGGTATATGGGGCCTTCGCCATTTCCCACGGTATATGGGGCCTTCGCCATTTCCCACGGTATATGGGGCCTTCGCCATTTCCCACGGTATATGGGGCCTTCGCCGTTTCCCACGGTATATGGGGCCTTCGCCGTTTCCCACGGTATATGGGGCCTTCGCCATTTCCCACGGTATATGGGGCCTTCGCCATTTCCCACGGTATATGGGGCCTTCGCCATTTCCCACGGTATATGGGGCCTTCGCCATTTCCCACGGTATATGGGGCCTTCGCCATTTCCCACGGTACATGGATCCTTCGCCATTTCCCACGGTATATGGGGCCTTCGCCATGTCCCACGGTATATGGGGCCTTCGCCATTTCCCACGGTATATGGGGCCTTCGCCATTTCCCACGGTATATGGGGCCTTCGCCGTTTCCCACGGTACATGGGGCCTTCGCCGTTTCCCACGGTACATGGGGCCTTCGCCGTTTCCCACGGTACATGGGGCCTTCGCCGTTTCCCACGGTATATGGGGCCTTCGCCATTTCCCACGGTATATGGGGCCTTCGCCATTTCCCACGGTATATGGGGCCTTCGCCATTTCCCACGGTATATGGGGCCTTCGCCATTTCCCACGGTATATGGGGCCTTCGCCGTTTCCCACGGTATATGGGGCCTTCGCCGTTTCCCACGGTATATGGGGCCTTCGCCGTTTCCCACGGTATATGGGGCCTTCGCCGTTTCCCACGGTATATGGGGCCTTCGCCATGTCCCACGGTATATGGGGCCTTCGCCATTTCCCACGGTATATGGGGCCTTCGCCATTTCCCACGGTATATGGGTTCTTCGCCATTTCCCACGGTATATGGGGCCTTCGCCATTTCCCACGGTACATGGGGCCTTCGCCATTTCCCACGGTACATGGGGCCTTCGCCATTTCCCACGGTACATGGGGCCTTCGCCATTTCCCACGGTACATGGGGCCTTCGCCATTTCCCACGGTACATGGGGCCTTCGCCATTTCCCACGGTACATGGGGCCTTCGCCATTTCCCACGGTACATGGGGCCTTCGCCATTTCCCACGGTACATGGGGCCTTCGCCATTTCCCACGGTACATGGGGCCTTCGCCATTTCCCACGGTACATGGGGCCTTCGCCATTTCCCACGGTACATGGGGCCTTCGCCATTTCCCACGGTACATGGGGCCTTCGCCATTTCCCACGGTACATGGGGCCTTCGCCATTTCCCACGGTACATGGGGCCTTCGCCATTTCCCACGGTACATGGGGCCTTCGCCATTTCCCACGGTACATGGGGCCTTCGCCATTTCCCACGGTACATGGGGCCTTCGCCATTTCCCACGGTACATGGGGCCTTCGCCATTTCCCACGGTATATGGGGCCTTCGCCATTTCCCACGGTATATGGGGCCTTCGCCATTTCCCACGGTATATGGGGCCTTCGCCATTTCCCACGGTATATGGGGCCTTCGCCATTTCCCACGGTATATGGGGCCTTCGCCATTTCCCACGGTATATGGGGCCTTCGCCATTTCCCACGGTATATGGGGCCTTCGCCATTTCCCACGGTATATGGGGCCTTCGCCATTTCCCACGGTATATGGGGCCTTCGCCATTTCCCACGGTATATGGGGCCTTCGCCATTTCCCACGGTATATGGGGCCTTCGCCATTTCCCACGGTATATGGGGCCTTCGCTATTTCCCACGGTTTCTGCTGCTATTTCTGACAGTGTCTGCTGCTATTCACGACGGTTTCTGTCGGAAGGCAGCACCGTACCTCCGACATCTGCCTTTAACTGCGTCGCTGTGCACAGGTGTGTGTGTGTGCACAGGTGTGCTCCACGTACATGTGCGTACACACATGTACGTGGCGCAAATGCATGCGCACGCACACGTGTACGCAGGTGCCCGCACATGTATACGCAGGTGCCCGCACATGTGTACGCAGGTGCCCGCACATGTGTACGCAGGTGCCCGCACATGTGTACGCAGGTGCCCGCACATGTGTACGCAGGTGCCCGCACATGTGTACGCAGGTGCCCGCACATGTGTACGCAGGTGCCCGCACATGTGTACGCAGGTGCCTGCACATGTGTGCGTTGCTGTGCACTGCTGTATTTTTTAGCAAGTGTGCAAATTTTTTTTTTGTCAAATTTTGTCTTATTCTGGAGTTTAGTTTTAGGGTCATACAGTCACGTGTGGGTCGTACGTACCTGTGTATGCGTATGTACACATATATGTACATACACACACAGGTACGTATATATATATACACGTACACAGGTATATATATATATGTGTGTGTGCGTGGACATGGATAGGGTTTCTGTTATATGTAAATTGTTTGAATAAGATAAGCATTAAGTATATGAATAGGGCTCATGCGGAATACATGTAAGGTTGTGGTATGTTGAATTGGGTATATATTAATATGTATGCAGGTATATAAATACACACATACATAAATGTGTATTTTCGGACAATGTGTAACGTTCTCACAGCGCGTGTCCAGCTATCGTGAAAAATGACAACGTTATCGTGACGTTACGATGAATTCGGCGCTAGAGTATTTTCTTATGACCAGCTGTTCGAATGCGCTCCCCTGCTGTTCTGGAATTCTTTTTTTCCGTAGATATGACGTTGATTATGTTCGTTAAATTCTTGTAACTGCATCATAGCATGAATGAATAACGGCTGTAAACAAAAGACCGTGTCGTAGCGGGCGCGTATCGTAGTTACGGCCATTCAGCTGATTGCTTACTCCATCTCGTAGAACGATGCATGAATGAATAACAGCTGTAAACAAAGGACCATGTGATGATGTCGTGGCGGACGTGTATCGTAGTTACGGGCTACGGCCAGTCAGCTGATCGCCGTCAGTGCGCTGCTGGCAGTGGTGGCGAGAAGACGTGCCGTGTTGCGTGCCGGTCCTGACACACACAACTGGTGGGCGTATCCGTCGCTGCGCTTCGTAGAGTAGAAAGTCACGCGTGAGTTGTGAAATGATTTGCTCGCTCTGGCTCTTCAGAGCTCGCGTTTTAGCTATGTTTTGTTATATTAAATGCGTGTACATAATTAACATGAAATTGATTCCATGTGTAAATTGAACAGGGGTTTAGGTTTTACTTTAGCGGATGTTCTTCATTTGTTGATCGGGTTTTTTATCGATCGTCATTGCTGTACACTTGTGTGACAAAGAGCGTTTCTGAAGTATATTAGTACACATACACATATGTACATGTATACGTAGGTTACATATGTATGTATACGTAGGTTACATGTGTTTATACGTAGGCTACATATGATGTATGTATATGTAGGTTTCATATATATGTATACATAGGTTACATATGTATACATAGGTTAGATATGTATACATCGGTTACATATGTATACACAGGTTACATATGTATACATAAGTTACATATGCATGCGTAGGTTACGTATGTATGTATACGTAGATTACGTATGTATACATATGTACTTCATGCAGTATGAATTACATTTAAATTGAGGGTTTCCCAGATCTCTAGTTTTATTTGGAAAAAAACGAACGGCACGGAGTTTCGAACCCCCACCTCTGCGTGCCAGCGAGTCTCGCTCACCACTAACCAAGGGGACCCGCACCAGAAATGTCTTTCAACTCCATTTCTTATTGTTAAGATATTTTAACTTCGGCTTTCGTACAATTTTTGTTGGAAATAAACTTTTTTCTGCTCATTCAAGATTATGCGTTGAAAATACCGTGGATGAATTAGACTGCTTAACACATGGGCGATGTATGGACTTTGGCAGCCAAAATGCGTTTTGAATCTAATACAATTATTGTATTAGGTACGCTGGATCTATTCAGTGAGTATGTGACGTGAATAGCGTTAGCAGCACATGGATATGGTTTCTATGACGTTTATGTAGTTCAAATAAGATAGGCATTATTGGAATTAGGGTTACATGCAGAATACTTACGGGATTTTGGTTTGTCAAATATGGTTTAAATGAGGAAAAGGTAAATAGGGAATTGGGCAGGCGAATATGGTAAGTAGGGTATTGGTTAGGCAAATAAGATAAATGAGTTACTTGAAATTGTTAGATGAGAAGTTTTTTTCAATTTCAATGGGGAGACAATTATAATCTTAAGTTGTAATTAAATCATGATCATGTAATTTTTGATGTTCATATAATGTTGATGTTCACCTTGCGTGGTAAATCGGAAAAGCCTGATACCGATTAAATTATGTGACCTTCGGTGCGATATAGTCTAAATAACTGAAGCGCTAGCAGACCTATGTTACTACTACTACTGTTACTACTTAGATGAGAAGCTAATAAATGAATGATTTACCAAATCGTGTAATAAGTGATGGTTAGGGTTCGTGATGGATAACGGCGGTTTTTAAAAGAAAAATAAGTTATGAATGGGTTTGTGTGAGACAATTAGGACATCTAAACAAACAAACAACGGCATCTACGGATGCTTTATTTCCAATTTCAAGCCTGATACACATCACCTTGTACATTGGTATATATATCAAATGCCTCACAACTAACACCAAGACGCTTTTCCTCGGTTAAGACCGGTACCCATTTCAGACACCTGGGTAGAGTGGGGTATTATGCTTGGAATTTTCCCCTATACCCAATGGAGAAAATCGCCACCAGCGCCGGGACTCGAACCCTCATTTGCCCGCACGGAGGCAGGTCCGAAAGACACACGGCTATGACGAGTACTAAGAGGCTCAGTAAGAAATACTATCGATATTGTAATAAGATCCAATTCCGACTCGTATATTAGCACGCAGCTTAGATCTGTTGGGTCGGCGCAGAGGCGGAGAGCTGGGAATGCCTTTATTTTGATTGATATTGCCTGTTTGTGGTTACTTTGATGCTTTCATTTGTTTGATGCCGGCTGCGTGCTGGCTCGGTGCCGACGCGTTACGGTTCAGTTGCGATTTGTTGCGGCTCAGTTCCGATGCGTTGCGGCTCAGTTCCGACGCGTTGCGGCTCGGTTACGACGCGTTGCGGCTCAGTTACGACGCGTTGCGGCTCGGTTCCGACGCGTTGCGGCTCGGTTCCGACGCGTTGCGGCTCAGTTACGACGCGTTGCGGCTCGGTTCCGACGCGTTGCGGCTCGGTTCCGACGCGTTGCGGCTCGGTTCCGACGCGTTGCGGCTCGGTTACGACGCGTTGCGGCTCGGTTACGACGCGTTGCGGCTCGGTTACGACGCGTTGCGGCTCGGTTACGACGCGTTGCGGCTCGGTTACGACGCGTTGCGGCTCGGTTACGACGCGTTGCGGCTCGGTTACGACGCGTTGCGGCTCGGTTACGACGCGTTGCGGCTCGGTTACGACGCGTTGCGGCTCGGTTACGACGCGTTGCGGCTCGGTTACGACGCGTTACGGCTCGGTTGCGATGCGTTGCGGCTCGGTTACGACGCGTTACGGCTTAGTTACGACACATTACGGCTCAGTTACAACACATTACGGCTCAGTTACGACACATTACGGCTCAGTTAAAACACATTACGGCTCAGTTACGACACATTACGGCTCAGTTACGACACATTACGGCTCAGTTACAACACATTACGGCTCAGTTACGACACATTACGGCTCAGTTACGACACATTACGGCTCAGTTACAACACATTACGGCTCAGTTAGGGCACATGACCACAGGAAGTGGCGCGATTACGGCAGTTGCGGCAGAGTTGCGGGGCGTTACGAGCGTGTATCCTGTGGTCCTAGCGTCGTGTGTTGCTTCTCTGTGTTGTGTTGTGTGGGGCTTTTTCACTGGTGTGTGTTGTGTTGTGTTGCAGTGTGGTGTGTTTGTGCTGTGTTGTTTGTTGAGTGTTGTGTTGTTTCTTGTGTGTGCTGTGTTTGTGGGGTTTTGTGCTGTGTTTGTTGTGTAGGGTTGTGCTGTGTCATGTATGGTGTGTAGTTGCTGTGTTGTGTGGTGTGTGAGTATTGTGCGTACATAGTGTGCATTATGTGTAGTGTACTGTGTGGAGGGCTGTGTGCTGTGTAGTGTTGGCTGCATTTTGTGCTGTGTTGGTGGTTTGATTTGTGTTTACTCTGCGTTGTGTGAGTAGTGTGTACTGTGTTTTGTGTGTGTATGCCACTTGTCAAGGGAGTACATCTGTTTACTCTAGCAGTACCGGGCCTGCGGTGTCGTACAATGTGCAGTACAGCTCACCACAATACAATTTATTTTAGTACAATGCTCCACAGCACAGCTGTGTACAGTACAGTTCTCTTAGAGTGCGGTATAGCATATTAAAGTAAATCACCGTTGAGTACATTGAAAACAGTACAATAGAATACAACGTACTACAACAGTACAACACAACACACACAACATATAACAACAGAGTACAACGCACACGACCTACCACAACACACTACAACAGAGCACAATAGAGCACAACACAACATGTACAATAGGGCACAATATAAGTCAGTACCATACCCCCACAGAGTACAACACACACAACATACCACAACAGAGCACAACACAACATAGTACAACAGAGCACAACATAAGTCAGTACCATACCCCCACAGAGTACAACACACACAACATACCACAACAGAGCACAACACAACATAGTACAATAGAGCACAACATAAGTCAGTACCATACCCCCACAGAGGAGGCGGAGGCGGCCGAGGCGGAGGCGCGAGAGAGGCAGCAGCAGCTGCAGCGAGAGAACAGGCGACTCGAGGCAGACAAGAGGAAGATACTCCAGCTCTACCACCAGCTCCAGGTGCTGTACTATCTCCATAGGAGATCATTTGAATGTGACTAGTAATGGTTTTAATATTAATAGTTAGATGCAATCATGCTCTCTCTATTCTGCGTAGCTTTATAAATCGGTTGAAAAAATGAACAATGACTTGGTGAGTCTTGTACGAATATTTCTGAGATGCTCGAGTGGGAGCACAGACTCCACATGAACCTCTCCCCGGCGCTGTTGCCGGCGTACTGAGCTTCTGTTCTTCTGTCGATCGTTTTTACTTATTAAGATACGAGTAGGATTGTTGTAACTAGCAGCTTCTTTGAATTATGGTAACACCCTTTGATATTATATATATATATATATATATTTGAGCATTAATTAAGCAAGGTTAATTTCATTACTGACGCACGCACGCGCAGGAGGAGTTGTAGCAGCACCTCCTCCCTCCGGCGCGGGTGCCGGCCTACTGAGCGTCCCTTCTTATGTCGAGCGTTTTTACTAATTAAAATACAAGGAGGATTATTGGAACGAATGCCTTCTTTTGATTTTGCGCACACCCTTCGATGTTATACTTATTTGAGCATTGATTAATGCAGTTTAATAACATTACTGACGCACGCACGGGCAGGAGGAGCTGGAGCAACAGCGCGCGGCTACACCTCCTCCCTCCGGCGCGGGTGCCGGCCTACTGAGCCCAGGCCTGCTGTCTGGCATCACCAAGTCCATCATCGCTAAACACGTGCCCTCCCTCAGTGGGTCCGCGCCCCCCACCTCACCCCCGCCCCCCACCACCTCCTCCACCACCAGCGGCAGTGACGTCACCACCACCGACCTCAGCGGTACGCTTTCTTATTGCTATGGGTTTTTGTTTTGTATCTGCTAGTGATATGTTTGTTATTGTGAACGAAGAATTTTGATGGAGACGTGATTTTTTGTGCCCTTATAAATCGCCGCCCCCTTTGTCTTCTTCCTGCAGGGCCGCCGTCAGGAGGGGAGACGAACGCTGCCTTCAACGACGAGTCCTCTGACACCACAGAGGGCACCGCCATGGACGACCTGCTGGTGTGTTGTGTGTGTGTGTGTGTGTTGTGATATTGTTTTGTTGTGTGTGTTTTGGTTGTTGGGTGGTGTGTGCTGTGGTAGTGGTGGTTGTGTTGTGTGTTGTGGTGTTGTTTTGTTGTGTGTGTATTGGTTGTTGGGTGGTGTGTGCTGTGGTGGTGGTTGTGTTGTGTTTTAATGTATGTTGTGGTGGTTGTGTCGTGTGTACCCACGCTCATTTCAGAAGTAAATCGTGGCAGGTACATTCATGTCACAAGAAGCATGTCCACAACACGCACGCCACGCGACAGGAACATGTCCACGACACGCTCATTACGAGCCGCTGTTTGAGCAGGGCTCTACCGACGGAGGTGCTGCAGGAGGCGGAGACCGGAGCAGCATGCTGGAGGAGGTGCTGCTGCCTCTCAGTGCAGGGGAGGGGGGAGAGCAGCGCGTGGGGGCGCAGGAGGTGAGACTCCAGTCGCCTCGCTTCTCTCCCCTCTATTTCCAACGTTCATAGCCACAATAGCCAATAGAACGGCTTTATTTTAAATGCACTAGGTTCGGCCAGCCAATAGGAAGGCTTCATTTCAAACTTAGTGGGTTTGGCCAGCAAATAGGAAGGCTTTGTTTCAAACGCACTGGATGAATTCACCATTGCGACATGTCGCTAGGCCAATAGTGGTGCCAGATTTGAAGCTAGCAGTGTTGCTATGTTGCTAGATGCCATGACGTCAGGTCTCAGTGGATACAATTATTGTATCAATGAGAACTAGTGATCCCAGGGGGAGTATGTGGGGTCTTAAACTTGAGGTTAGTTATTCCTCCCCTTTCTTGAAATACGAGTTTTTTGTTTTGTTGCAGACCATCTTTTTTTTGGTTGACTGCTGTCCTGTTCTTCAGCACCGACTACTTTCTTCTTCAATTTTTGTCTTGATTTATAGACTTCCTGACTTGAGGTGGGGACACCGCGTGCATAGATTCCCCTAATTCTACAACAAATGGTGCCTTTAAAGATGAAGGGATTGATGTCACATGGCTCTCGATATTAGTTCCCCTATTTTATTAATATATCCGACATTAAACCTCCATTTACAGGAATTTTGTGTCTATTAAACTCTTGTAATCCCCATATATATTAAATTCCTCTCATTTAACTAGCGCTTCTATTGCTTTCTGGACAAAGACGAATTTTAATTTTTGAAAAGACACGCATTTTGCTTGTGTGACTTTTTCGATTTTCGCCTTAATTTTTGAGATAATGGGAAATGTTTGTTGAATTTTTTCGGACATTTAAAAAAATTAGAAGTCAATGAGACTGCTATTCTCCTCGGAAGACACCCTCCAAAAAGGGGGGCACGATTATAAGGGGGGGGGGGGAGCGAGTAAGGGTGGAGATACCACACGAGGTCACTCAAGCTTTGCCCGATGCCCCGTCTAACTGCACGGGTCGAACAAAATCAAACTCATAAGAATTATCAACCTGGTGTTGGTCGGTCTCACGTAGCTTCCTGATTTGTCACATTATGGATCACGTTTTTGTGGAGGTCTCCGCTGCATGGCCGAAACTGGGGGGCGAGCACGCGGTTCTTTCTGTGCTGCCTCGTCTTGAGATCCTGGCGCTCGCTCATATACCTGTGGCCAAACTGAGACAAATGTTCTCCATGTCTGTTAGAAACAGCGAATTCACGCGTTGATTTGCTTCTATTTCGCTATTTGAATTTGCTTTTACAGGTGTTGGTTGAGCTTTAGGCTGAAGCATTCACGCATTAAAATGATTTTTAAATCAGCTATCTTTGCTATCTTTTTTATTTTACAACGAATTCATATTAGGCACGCACAATTTAAGCCTCCTGCCTTTTTGCAACTGAGACATCAGAATACCTTTTATTCAACCCCTCCCGTCCACCGTCATGTAACGCTTCCCTGTTCATCCCGTAAATCCCTCCACAACCATCTGTACCCCTTTATTCACTATAACCCATCCCATAATCCCGTAACCCCCACAACCTGTAACCCTCCCTTCACTATTACCCACCCTAAAACACCCCACAACCACTTTTACATTATTACCCTTCCCCATAACCCCTCGTAATCCTTCCTGTAACCCTTCCTTCCCTATAACCCACCCCAACCCCCCTCTCTCCCCCTATAACCCTCCATGACTATTTTTTCATTTTAACCCAACCCCCACAACCCCAGCATAACCTCCCCTCCCCCCAGGCGAGCCTGTCGGACCTGGAGCTGTACTCAGGACTGCTGAAGGCGCAGAAGGAGTCGTTGACGGAGCAGCTCGCGGCCGCCACCGCCCACAGCGCCGCCTTCCGCAGGGTGAGGGGACTGGATAAGGTGCAGCCATGTGGCTGGGGGGGGCAGCCAGGTGGCTGATGGGGCAGTCATGTGGCTGGGGGCGCCAGCCACATGACTGTGTGATAGATAAACAAAGATGGAATGAAATACAAAGATAGAATAATTAACAAAGTAACTAGGGTAGAATAAATAACAGAGATGATATAAACAAAGATATTGTAATGAATAACGAATAACAATTTACGAAGATGGAATAAGTGGACATGCTAGACTGAATAAGAAAGAGTAAAGAACAAGGTTATTTACAGGCAGAAGCGGCGCTGAAGTCACAGGCGCGACGGGCCAACGACCAGCTGCTCAGGTGTGAGCGTCGCCACCAGCTGCTTGTGGACCAGCTGCACCAGCTGCTGGCTCCTGACCAGCTGCTCCAGCTGCTGGGTGAGTGTACCAGCTGCTTGTGGACCAGCTGCTCCAGCTGCTGGCCCCTGACCAGCTGCTCCAGCTGCTGGGTGAGTGTTCCAGCTGCTGAGTGTGTGTACCAGCTGCTGGGTGAGTGTACCAGCTGCTGGGTGAGTGTACCAGCTGCTTGGTGAGTTTACCAGCTGCTGGGTGAGTGTCCCAGCTGCTGGCTGTGTGGCCCAGCTGCTGGGTGTGTGTACCAGCCGCTGGGTGAGTGTACCAGCTGCTGGGTGAGTGTACCAGCTGCTGGGTGTGTGTACCAGCTGCTGGGTGTGTACCAGCTGCTGGGTGAGTGTACCAGCTACTGGGTGTGTGTACCAGCTGCTGGGTGTGTGTACCAGCTGCTGGGTGTGTGTACCAGCTGGTGGGTGTGTGTACCAGCTGCTGGGTGTGTGTACCAGCTGCTGGGTGAGTGTACCAGCTGCTGGGTGAGTGTACCAGCTGCTGGGTGAGTGTACCAGCTGCTGGGTGTGTGTACCAGCTGCTGGGTGAGTGTACCAGCTGCTGGGTGTGTGTACCAGCTGCTGGGTGAGTGTACCAGCTGCTGGGTGAGTGTACCAGCTGCTGGATGAGTGTACCAGCTGCTGGGTGAATGTACCAGCTGCTCCGTGTGTGTACCAGCTGCTGAGTGTGTGTATCAGCTGCTGGGTGAGTGTACCAGCTGCTGAGTGTGTGTACCAGCTGCTGGGTGTCTGTACCAGCTGCTGGGTGTCTGTACCAGCTGCTGGGTGAGTGTACTAGCTGCTGGGTGAGTGTACCAGCTGTCGAGTGTGTGTACCAGCTGCAGGGTGAGTGTACCAGCTGCTGGGTGGGTGTACCAGCTGCTGGGTGAGTGTACCAGCTGCTGGGTGAGTGTATCAGCTGCTGGGTGAGTGTATCAGCTGCTGGGTGAGTGTACCAGCTGCTGGGTGAGTGTACCAGCTGCTCGGTGTGTGTACCAGCTGCTGGGTGAGTGTACCAGCTGCTGGGTGAGTGTACCAGCTGCTGGGTGAGTGTACCAGCTGCTGGGTGTGTGTACCAGCTGCTGGGTGAGTGTACCAGCTGCTGGGTGAGTGTACCAGCTGCTGGGTGAGTGTACCAGCTGCTGGGTGAGTGTACCAGCTGCTGGGTGAGTGTACCAGCTGCTGGGTAAGTGTACCAGCTGCTGGGTGAGTGTACCAGCTGCTGGGTGAGTGTACCAGCTGCTGGGTGTGTATACCAGCTGCTGGGTGAGTGTACCAGCTGCTGGGTGAGTGTACCAGCTGCTGGGTGAGTGTACCAGCTGCTGGGTGAGTGTACCAGCTGCTGGGTGAGTGTACCAGCTGCTGGGTAAGTGTACCAGCTGCTGGGTGAGTGTACCAGCTGCTGGGTGAGTGTACCAGCTGCTGGGTAAGTGTACCAGCTGCTGGGTGAGTGTACCAGCTGCTGGGTGTCTGTACCAGCTGCTGGGTGTCTGTACCAGCTGCTGGGTGTCTGTACCAGCTGCTGGGTGTCTGTACCAGCTGCTGGGTGTCTGTACCAGCTGCTGGGTGTCTGTACCAGCTGCTGGGTGTCTGTACCAGCTGCTGGGTGTCTGTACCAGCTGCTGGGTGTCTGTACCAGCTGCTGGGTGTCTGTACCAGCTGCTGGGTGTCTGTACCAGCTGCTGGGTGTCTGGACCAGCTGCTGGGTGTCTGGACCAGCTGCTGGGTGTCTGGACCAGCTGCTGGGTGTCTGTACCAGCTGCTGGGTGTCTGTACCAGCTGCTGGGTGAGTGTACCAGCTGCTGGGTGTCTGTACCAGCTGCTGGGTGTCTGTACCAGCTGCTGGGTGTCTGTACCAGCTGCTGGGTGAGTGTACCAGCTGCTGGGTGAGTGTACCAGCTGCTGGGTGTCTGTACCAGCTGCTGGGTGTCTGGACCAGCTGCTGGGTGTCTGTACCAGCTGCTGGGTGTCTGTACCAGCTGCTGGGTGTCTGTACCAGCTGCTGGGTGTCTGTACCAGCTGCTGGGTGTCTGTAACAGCTGCTGCGTGAGTGTACCAGCTGCTGGGTGAGTGTACCAGCTGCTGGGTGAGTGTACCAGCTGCTGGGTGAGTGTACCAGCTGCTGGGTGAGTGTACCAGCTGCTGGGTGAGTGTACCAGCTGCTGGGTGAGTGTACCAGCTGCTGGGTGTCTGTACCAGCTGGTGAAACAAACACACCACAAAGATAATTGTTTCCTAGTTCTTTATAAGGAGTCAACTCGGTGATTTTTTTTATTTGTGGACCGATTGTTCTGAAATGTGCACAGTGTTTGTAATGTTTAAAAAGAAACACATTTTGCTAGTATGATTTTTTCGATTTCCGCTTTAGTTATTGAGGTAATGGGGAATATTTTTTTTTTTTTATTTTTTCAGGCATTTCAAAAGAATAGAAGTCAATGAGTTTTCATGCTAGAAAAAACGAAAGACCGTTTGGAATACTTCTAACATTTTTATCAAAATAATTTGTCAATTCTTCCAATTTTATATCACAGTTCAAAGTAAATATTTATCAAAAAAAGAAAAGTGAAAATCTGCCCTCTTTTTTCTGTTAAAATGTTACTAGGATTCTAAAACTGTTTTAGTTCGTGACATAGCATATAAACTCATAGACTTTTATTACATCAAAATGTCAGAAAATGATATATAAACATAATATCTCCCATTTTCTCAAAAACTATGACCAAAATCGACAAAATCACACGAGCAAAACGTGTTTATATTTAACACGGTAACTGCGATGGGTTGAACTGAAGTTTGATATTTAATTCAAATTTAAAGTCAACTGTGGTAATCAACTTTGAAAATAGCAAACATTAACTGGAGTGGGCCTTCATTTAGCTTTCATTGAGTTTTTATAAAAGTTGGGTTAATGACTGCAGGTGGGTCAGCAGCACAGTGTAAATCACCAAAGTGACCACCGGTGGGTCACTTCGCAGGAAATGTGTTAAAAATTACCAACAGTGTGCAAATTTCAGAACAATCGGTCCATGAATAAAAAATCACTGAGTTGACCCCCTTATACCCACTATTTCCACCCCTCATTTAACCCCCCTTCCCCCCCCGCAGAGAACGTCAACAAACCCCTCGACGAGGGGACCCCCACAGGAGACCCTGGGGTTCAGGACCCGCAAAGGGCGTCCCCCAAAGGGCGCGGCACTCCTGACGAGGAGGAGGAGAACGTGTACGAGGAAGTGCAGCTCCCGGAGAAGGGTGCGTCCTGTAGGAGGCGTAGGATTATGGGGGATACTGTGAGGTCCCTCGGCTATAGGAAGGCCTTCGGGAGTTATGGATCCTGTACTGATGAGACTATCGCCCCTAGGGTAATACTGTTAGGTCCCTCATCTATAGATAGGCGTGCGGGAGCTTTATCTCCTATGCTTTGATAATCATCTTTGTCCCTTTGATTATCATCTTTGTCCTTTGATTACCATCATTGTCCCTTTGATTATCATCATTGTCCCTTTGATTATCATCATTGTCCCTTTGATTATCATCATTGTCCCTTTGATTATCATCATTGTCCCGTTGATTATCATCATTGTCCCGTTGATTATCATCATTGTCCCGTTGATTATCATCATTGTCCACTTTAGTATCATCATTATCGAAATGATTATTATCATTTTCATTGTTAATGAAGAACTTAGGAACTACTTAAAAAGATTAATATGATCACCATCATTGGTAATGATGAACTTGTGAATAACATGATGGGTATTTTAATTCAGCAGTAACTGCTGCCTCTACCATGACTGCCACTGACCACTAGTGTCTAATTCCGTGACCATCGACAGGCGCTGCTTCTGAGCGGGGGGAGACGTCACTGGTGAGTGTCACTAGTTGCCTGGCTGTCACTAGTTGCTCGGCCGTCACTAGTTGCCCGGCCGTCACTAGTTGCCCAGCCGTCACTAGTTGCTCGGCCGTCACTATTTGCCCGGCCGTCACTATTTACCCGGCCGTCACTATTTGCCCGGCCGTCACTAGTTGCCCGGCCGTCACTAGTTGCCTGGCCGTCACTAGTTGCCCGGCCGTCACTAGTTGCCCGGCCGTCACTAGTTGCCCGGCCGTCACTAGTTTCCCGGCCGTCACTAGTTGCCCGGCCGTCACTAGTTGCCCGGCCGTCACTAGTTGCCCGGCCGTCACTAGTTGCCCGGCCGTCACTAGTTGCCCGGCCGTCACTAGTTGCCCGGCCGTCACTAGTTGCCCGGCCGTCACTAGTTGCCCGGCCGTCACTAGTTGCCCGGCCGTCACTAGTTACCTATAACAACACTACGGGGATTTATAACTATATAAATAGGTAAAATTAACGTTCACTTGTTTAGGGTTTGGACCGATGTTCCGCCGAAAATTTTGGACTTTTTTTTTTGCCATATTTCGGCTGTGAATTTTGCCCCGCGTTATTGAATGGTGAATTTTCTTATACTTTATTAACTAAGGGGACCAAAATTGAGTTAATAATTTTTTTTTGTCATTGAATGTGAGTTTCCTGCCTGTGAATTTTGCACTGCGGTGTTTAATGTGTGAATTTTATTTATCCAATTAACTGAAAATGTTTGATTCTTGGCATTGATTGTGTATTTGTTTTAACAATAATAATTGTGTTTTTGCTTCTCCAGGGGAAGGAAGATGACGCCGAGGCTGCCGTGTGTGAGTGATGAGCTAATTTAATATTGAAAATTCAATTTAATTTAATTATAATTATAATTCAATAATGTAAATATTGTTGATGGGGGCTTGGCTGCTTTTATTTTTTTATATAATTTGAATTAAGTTTAGTTGCCAAGATTATTTATTGTTATTTAATAGTTATTGGTGGGGCCTTGTATGCCATTGTTATTGCGATGATATAAATTGAGCTTAATTTGTTTTATTTAACTGTTATTGATGGACCGAGACCAGATTTCTACGAATCACAATAATTGATAATAACATAACGAAAACTAGGCTCCAAATAATCAATTATTGATAATAACGGGAGCCAGGTTACTGCTTATCACGATTATTGATAATAACGGAAACCTGGTTTCATCTAATCACAGCCGTTGATAATAACGGATACCTGGTTGCAATTAATGACTATTATTCAGCCTCCGTCGCAAACTTCTACATAATTCTACAAAAAAAAAACAATGAAAGATACTTAAATGTCAGGTGCAAACTCCGTAGAGTTGTGGTAAAGTTCAGACAAGTCGACATCTGATGTGAAACTCTACGGATTTCGCTCCTAACATTTAAGTATCTTTAAGGGGATCATCCGAGATGGAGACCTTTTTTCGTCCTATTCGTTTGTAAATTGGCCATTATATGTCTTGTGTGAAAGTAAACATTTTTTACTCCTGTCATTTTTTTGATTTAGGCCTTAGTTTTTTTTTTGAAGAAAAATGTGTTTTTTGGTATATTTTATGTACATTTCAAGACGTATCAACTCAATGAGTTTTGATGCTAGAACAAAAACAAAGACAGGTTTAGAATCCTTGGAACATTTCTAACAAATGCTCGTTCAGTTTTTTCAAATTCAAATTTTTTCTATTTATTCAAAAATTTGTGAAATTTCAAAAATCAGCAACAATTTTTTGGGTTTAGAGCTATATATTTCTTTGAAGAATTCGAATTTGAAAAAAAGCCGAACGAACGTTTGTTACAAATGTTCCAAGGATTCTAAAACTGTATTTGGATTTGTTCTAGCATCAAAACTCGAGGACCGATGTCGTTTTGAATGGTAAAAAAGAAAATTTTTTGATTGCAGTCCAAAAATGAACTATGTCAATTGAATTTGAATATAACGAAAATTTTTTTGACATGAATGCAGTTTCCATGATCTATTTCGATGTACGAACAATGACCAGCATTTTCCTATTGAATCTCAAGTGAACATATAAAAATATCGTATATATGAGTGAATAAAAATAATACATTTTATTTCAGTACTGACCATGTTCAGACTTTTTCAATTTCTTTCGTCCGATTTGTTTGAAAATTGGCCAGTATATGTATGTCGTGAAAGGAAACCTTTTTTACTCGTGTCACTTTTTCGATTTATGCCTTATTTTTTATTTTTTTTGACAAAGAAAGAGTATTTCGGAATACTTTTTTGGATATTTCAAAACGGGACTCGTCCTCGAGTTTTGATGCTAGAACAAAACCAAAACCAGTTTTAGAATCCTTGAAACATTTCTAACTAACTCACATTCCATAAAATTTCATGGCACAATCACCCATCCCCTAAGGATCCTTTTTCAACAAAAAAAAATTTCAGTGGGGGGAGCCGCCGGGGCCCAATGGGGCTGCGGATGATCCCCTTAATACATCGAACATAATATAAATATTTAGGTATTGTTTGTATTTAAGGTACATTTAAGTATTTATTGAACCTGAAACTTAAATACAACTATATAGATATTTTGGGTACCAAGTGCATGAATTTAGGCCTTTGAGTTCGAATCTACAGGGCACAACCACATATTTATTTGTTAAGGGTTTATGGCTACTTCGTACGTCCGCCAGTTGTGGAGTGAGAGTTGTACGTCTGCCAGCTGTGCAGTGTCGGCAGTGTAGTGAGAGTTGTCGAACGTCTGCCAGCTGTGCAGTGTCGGCAGTGAAGTGAGAGTTGTCGTACGTCTGCCAGCTGTGCAGTGTCGGCAGTGTAGTGAGAGTTGTACGTCTGCCAGCTGTGCAGTGTCGGCAGTGTAGTGAGAGTTGTCGTACGTCTGCCAGCTGTGCAGTGTCGGCAGTGTAGTGAGAGTTGTCGTACGTCTGCCAGCTGTGCAGTGTCGGCAGTGTAGTGAGAGTTGTTGTACGTCTGCCAGCTGTGCAGTGTCGGCAGGGTAGTGAGAGTTGTTGTACGTCTGCCAGCTGTGCAGTGTCGGCAGTGTAGTGAGAGTTGTACGTCTGCCAGCTGTGCAGTGTCGGCAGTGTAGTGAGAGTTGTTGTACGTCTGCCAGCTGTGCAGTGTCGGCAGTGTAGTGAGAGTTGTACGTCTGCCAGCTGTGCAGTGTCGGCAGTGTAGTGAGAGTTGTTGTACGTCTGCCAGCTGTGCAGTGTCGGCAGGGTAGTGAAAGTTGTTGTACATCTGCCAGCTGTGCAGTGTCGGCAGTGTAGTGAGAGTTGTTGTACGTCTGCCAGCTGTTCAGTGTCGGCAGTGTAGTGAGAGTTGTCGTACGTCTGCCAGCTGTGCAGTGTCGGCAGTGTAGTGAGAGTTGTCGTACGTCTGCCAGCTGTGCAGTGTCGGCAGTGTAGTGAGAGTTGTTGTACGTCTGCCAGCTGTGCAGTGTCGGCAGTGTAGTGAGAGTTGTACGTCTGCCAGCTGTGCAGTGTCGGCAGTGTAGTGAGAGTTGTTGTACGTCTGCCAGCTGTGCAGTGTCGGCAGTGTAGTGAGAGTTGTACGTCTGCCTGCTGTGCAGTGTCGGCAGTGTAGTGAGAGTTGTCGAACGTCTGCCAGCTGTGCAGTGTCGGCAGTGAAGTGAGAGTTGTCGTACGTCTGTCAGCTGTGCAGTGTCGGCAGTGTAGTGAGAGTTGTACGCCTGCCAGCTGTGCAGTGTCGGCAGTGTAGTGAGAGTTGTCGTACGTCTGCCAGCTGTGCAGTGTCGGCAGTGTAGTGAGAGTTGTCGAACGTCTGCCAGCTGTGCAGTGTCGGCAGTGAAGTGAGAGTTGTCGTACGTCTGCCAGCTGTGCAGTGTCGGCAGTGTAGTGAGAGTTGTACGTCTGCCAGCTGTGCAGTGTCGGCAGTGTAGTGAGAGTTGTCGAACGTCTGCCAGCTGTGCAGTGTCGGCAGTGAAGTGAGAGTTGTCGTACGTCTGTCAGCTGTGCAGTGTCGGCAGTGTAGTGAGAGTTGTACGCCTGCCAGCTGTGCAGTGTCGGCAGTGTAGTGAGAGTTGTCGTACGTCTGCCAGCTGTGCAGTGTCGGCAGTGTAGTGAGAGTTGTCGAACGTCTGCCAGCTGTGCAGTGTCGGCAGTGAAGTGAGAGTTGTCGTACGTCTGCCAGCTGTGCAGTGTCGGCAGTGTAGTGAGAGTTGTACGTCTGCCAGCTGTGCAGTGTCGGCAGTGTAGTGAGAGTTGTCGTACGTCTGCCAGCTGTGCAGTGTCGGCAGTGTAGTGAGAGTTGTCGTACGTCTGCCAGCTGTGCAGTGTCGGCAGTGTAGTGAGAGTTGTTGTACGTCTGCCAGCTGTGCAGTGTCGGCAGGGTAGTGAGAGTTGTTGTACGTCTGCCAGCTGTGCAGTGTCGGCAGTGTAGTGAGAGTTGTACGTCTGCCAGCTGTGCAGTGTCGGCAGTGTAGTGAGAGTTGTTGTACGTCTGCCAGCTGTGCAGTGTCGGCAGTGTAGTGAGAGTTGTACGTCTGCCAGCTGTGCAGTGTCGGCAGTGTAGTGAGAGTTGTTGTACGTCTGCCAGCTGTGCAGTGTCGGCAGGGTAGTGAAAGTTGTTGTACATCTGCCAGCTGTGCAGTGTCGGCAGTGTAGTGAGAGTTGTTGTACGTCTGCCAGCTGTTCAGTGTCGGCAGTGTAGTGAGAGTTGTCGTACGTCTGCCAGCTGTGCAGTGTCGGCAGTGTAGTGAGAGTTGTCGTACGTCTGCCAGCTGTGCAGTGTCGGCAGTGTAGTGAGAGTTGTTGTACGTCTGCCAGCTGTGCAGTGTCGGCAGTGTAGTGAGAGTTGTACGTCTGCCAGCTGTGCAGTGTCGGCAGTGTAGTGAGAGTTGTTGTACGTCTGCCAGCTGTGCAGTGTCGGCAGTGTAGTGAGAGTTGTACGTCTGCCTGCTGTGCAGTGTCGGCAGTGTAGTGAGAGTTGTCGAACGTCTGCCAGCTGTGCAGTGTCGGCAGTGAAGTGAGAGTTGTCGTACGTCTGTCAGCTGTGCAGTGTCGGCAGTGTAGTGAGAGTTGTACGCCTGCCAGCTGTGCAGTGTCGGCAGTGTAGTGAGAGTTGTCGTACGTCTGCCAGCTGTGCAGTGTCGGCAGTGTAGTGAGAGTTGTCGAACGTCTGCCAGCTGTGCAGTGTCGGCAGTGAAGTGAGAGTTGTCGTACGTCTGCCAGCTGTGCAGTGTCGGCAGTGTAGTGAGAGTTGTACGTCTGCCAGCTGTGCAGTGTCGGCAGTGTAGTGAGAGTTGTCGTACGTCTGCCAGCTGTGCAGTGTCGGCAGTGTAGTGAGAGTTGTACGTCTGCCAGCTGTGCAGTGTCGGCAGTGTAGTGAGAGTTGTACGTCTGCCAGCTGTGCAGTGTCGGCAGTGTAGTGAGAGTTGTTGTACGTCTGCCAGCTGTGCAGTGTCGGCAGGGTAGTGAGAGTTGTTGTACGTCTGCCAGCTGTGCAGTGTCGGCAGTGTAGTGAGAGTTGTACGTCTGCCAGCTGTGCAGTGTCGGCAGTGTAGTGAGAGTTGTACGTCTGCCAGCTGTGCAGTGTCGGCAGGGTAGTGAGAGTTGTTGTACATCTGCCTGCTGTGCAGTGTCGGCAGTGTAGTGAGAGTTGTTGTACGTCTGCCAGCTGTGCAGTGTCGGCAGTGTAGTGAGAGTTGTCGTACGTCTGCCAGCTGTGCAGTGTCGGCAGTGTAGTGAGAGTTGTCGTACGTCTGCCAGCTGTGCAGTGTCGGCAGTGTAGTGAGAGTTGTTGTACGTCTGCCAGCTGTGCAGTGTCGGCAGTGTAGTGAGAGTTGTACGTCTGCCAGCTGTGCAGTGTCGGCAGTGTAGTGAGAGTTGTTGTACGTCTGCCAGCTGTGCAGTGTCGGCAGTGTAGTGAGAGTTGTACGTCTGCCAGCTGTGCAGTGTCGGCAGTGTAGTGAGAGTTGTTGTACGTCTGCCAGCTGTGCAGTGTCGGCAGGGTAGTGAGAGTTGTTGTACGTCTGCCAGCTGTGCAGTGTCGGCAGTGTAGTGAGAGTTGTACGTCTGCCAGCTGTGCAGTGTCGGCAGTGTAGTGAGAGTTGTTGTACGTCTGCCAGCTGTGCAGTGTCGGCAGTGTAGTGAGAGTTTTACGTCTGCCAGCTGTGCAGTGTCGGCAGTGTAGTGAGAGTTGTCGTACGTCTGCCAGCTGTGCAGTGTCGGCAGTGTAGTGAGAGTTGTCGTACGTCTGCCAGCTGTGCAGTGTCGGCAGTGTAGTGAGAGTTGTCGTACGTCTGCCAGCTGTGCAGTGTCGGCAGTGTAGTGAGAGTTGTCGTACGTCTGCCAGCTGTGCAGTGTCGGCAGTGTAGTCAGAGTTGTCGTACGTCTGCCAGCTGTGCAGTGTCGGCAGTGTAGTGAGAGTTGTCGAACGTCTGCCAGCTGTGCAGTGTCGGCAGTGTAGTGAGAGTTGTCGTACGTCCGTGTAGTGTCGGCAGTGTCCGCCATAACGCTGTCCTCCATGCCAGTCGCGGCCGGTGGACAGGTGGTGAGCGCCAGCGAGTGGACAGCCACGCTGCGCCAGCTGCGGCACCTCACCCGCACCTCGACCGCCTGTACCTCCTGCCCCTCCCTGCAGAGCAAGGTACTGCCCCTCTTAGTGCTTTCAAGAAGATGTGAGGTCCCGAGCTGAGAGTTAGGTAGGCCTTCCTTGTGTAGAAATAGAATAGGTTTTTGTTTTGTTGCGGACCATCTTTTTTCGGTTGACTGCTGTCCTGTTTTTCATCACCTATTGCTTTCTTCTTCTACTTTTGTCTTGTTTCATGATCTTCTTTCCTGACCTGCTGTGGGGGCACCGCGTGCATAGATTCCCTGTTCCCTTAACTCCATACTTAATGGTGCCTTCCTCTCTTTGGAACCCCTTCGTTATGGTTAGGGAGGATTTAACTAACGGACTCACAATGAAACGTCTAACAACGACGCGCACAAAATACAGCATGTCCCACAAAACCCGAACCAAGTTTATTTTCCCGTAACAGTAATACCATAATAATCAGTAACACCTTTTCTGTAGGTCAATTTTGAAGGGTTATTTTGCGAGAAATTACCTGCTCATGCCATTCTTATGATAGTGAGAACACCTGGGTAGAGTGGGGAATTGTGGCCGAGTTCTCCCTTTTCCCAACGGGGAGAACACCTGGGTAGAGTGGGCAATTGTGGCCGAGTTCTCCCTTTTCCCAACGGGGAGAACACCTGGGTAGAGTTGGCAATTGTGGCCGAGTTCTCCCTTTTCCCAACGGGGAGAACACCTGGGTAGAGTGGGGAATTGTGGCCGAGTTCTCCCTTTTCCCAACGGGGAGAACACCTGGGTAGAGTTGGCAATTGTGGCTGAGTTCTCCCTTTTCCCAACGGGGAGAACACCTGGGTAGAGTGGGCAATTGTGGCCGAGTTCTCCCTTTTCCCAACGGGGAGAACACCTGGGTAGAGTGGGCAATTGTGGCCGAGTTCTCCCTTTTCCCAACGGGGAGAACACCTGGGAAGAGTGGGGAATTGTGGCCGAGTTCTCCCTTTTCCCAACGGGGAGAACACCTGGGTAGGGTGGGCAATTGTGGCTGAGTTCTCCCTTTTCCCAACAGGGAGAACACCTGGGAAGAGTGGGGAATTAGGGCTGAGTTCCCCCTTTTCCTAATGAGGGAAAACCGGGTGGCGCACCGGGATTCGAACCCCCGACGCTTTTCCGTGAAGGGCGCGGTCGCAACCACTCGGCCAGGGTGACCTCACAATAATACCGCATTAAAACCCCTAAACCCAACACGGCCAAAACCAACCCACTTTAAGGGGGTCTTCCGCTAAAATTTGAATTTTGAACCGGTTGGTAGGAAATTTGGCCAGTATATGTATTTTTAAAAGAAAAACATATTTCATTCGTGTAACTTTTTTGATTTAGGCCTTAGTTTTTCGAAAAATTTGAAATATTAGTTTTTTCAGTCCTTTTTATACATATTTCAAAAAGATAGAAGTCAAAAAGTTTTTGTGTTAAAACAAATTCAAAGACAGTTTTGGAATCCTTGAAACATTTCTAACAAGCTGATTTCCTGTTATTTTGTATTTGAATCTTGTTTTATATATGCCATATTTTACCACTATATAAAATATACCGAAATTTTGGTTGTGAACCATGGTATAAAAAATTAAAATGTACAAATTGGAAAAATCAGGACATCAGTTTGTTCGAAATGTTCCAAGGATTTTCAAACTATCTGTTTTCTTCCTAGCATGAAAACTTTTTGACTTCTGTCATTTTGAATGTTGAAAGTTATAGGTGTTGGGTGGGTATAAGCCATAAACAAAACTTTTTGTTGAAGTGTAATATAGTGGACAATTTATGTAATTGAATGCTGTTTTCATTTTTATTTCGATAATCTCCGTGCATAACTTCATATTCACACAGTGAATTGTAATTTACAAAAAATAACTAAAAAGTTTATTTGCATAAAAATTATGAAATTTTATATATATTTTTAGTCTGATTCTTATGAAATTTGTCTTTTACATGTAACTTTTGAAAAGAAACACAATTTATTTATTCATTTTTTCGATTCAGGCCTTAGTTTTT
This sequence comes from Morinoia aosen, assembly GCA_030386875.1. NCBI lineage: Eukaryota > Metazoa > Arthropoda > Malacostraca > Amphipoda > Talitridae > Morinoia > Morinoia aosen. Next base: position 2,428,985 of record CM059580.1, on the reverse strand, counting down.
GACGAAATTGGACATATTGGTGTTTTAGTTAATTTAAATTGATATTTAAAATGAATAGAACTCATCGAGTTTTTATGCTAGAACAAAACCAAAGACAGTTTTAGAATCCTTGAAGCATTGTAAACAAAGTTACGGTTTCAAATTTTTTCATTTCCTGTTATGTTTTGTTTTTATATGGGGTCGAAATGGGGGCAAAAATTCAGGATTTATGGTCCCCTTGCTCCCCTCTAGGGAAGGGAGGATCTAGTATCAGTAGCGCCATAAAATTTTAGGACCGAATAGTCCACCACCTAAGGGTCCTTTCTTTTCCAACAACAAAACAAAAAAGGCTCACCGGACCGATAGGAGGACCCCCTTAATGCGTTAACTGTGAAGGGTTAAACTAAAGTTCAATAATAAATCAAAATTTAAAGTCAGTTGTGGTAACCAACTTTGAAAATAGCAAAACATTCCTGGATCGGGCCTTCATTTAGCTTTCATTAAGTATTAATAAACAATGAGTTAGTGACTGCAGGTGGGTCAGCAGTACTGTGAAAATCACCTGAGTGACCACCGGTGGGTCACGTCGCAGGAAATGTGTTAACAATTCATGCTCTGCAGATGGCCGAGCTGCAGACACAGCTGCAGGATGAGCAGCAGCAGAAGCAGGTGCTGCAGAAGGCGGTGGAGCGACAGGCGGCGGAGCTGGAGCGGGAGGAGAAGTACCGGAGCGACATGAACGACAGGTGGCTGGAGCAGGTGGAGCAGTACCAGCAGAAGGTGAGGGGCAGCTGGAGCAGGTGGAGCAGTACCAGCAGAAGGTGAGGGGTAGCTGGAGCAGGATGAGGGGCAGCTCGAGCAGGTGGAGCAGTACCAGCTGAAGGTGAGAGGCAGCTGGAGCAGGTGGAACAGTACCAGCTGAAGGTGAGGGGCAGCTGGAGCAGGTGGAGCAGTACCAGCTGAAGGTGAGGGCAGCTGGAGCAGGGTGAGGGGCAGCTGGAGCAGGTGGAGCAGAACCAGCTGAAGGTGAGAGGCAGCTGGAGCAGGTGGAGCAGTACCAGCTGAAGGTGAGGGGCAGCTGGAGCAGGGTGAGGGGCAGCTGGAGCAGGGTGAGGGGCAGCTGGAGCAGGTGGAGCAGTACCAGCTGAAGGTGAGGGGCAGCTGGAGCAGGTGGAGCAGTACCAGCTGAAGGTGAGGGGCAGCTGGAGCAGGTGGAGCAGTACCAGCAGAAGGTGAGGGGCAGCTGGAGCAGGTGGAGCAGTACCAGCAGAAGGTGAGGGGCAGCTGGAGCAGGTGGAGCAATACCAGCAGAAGGTGAGGGGCAGCTGGAGCAGGTGGAGCCGTACCAGCAGAAGGTGAGGGGCAGCTGGAGCAGGTGGAGCAGTACCAGCAGAAGGTGAGGGGCAGCTGGAGCAGGTGGAGCAGTACCAGCAGAAGGTGAGGGGCAGCTGGAGCAGGTGGAGCAGTACCAGCAGAAGGTGAGGGGCAGCTGGAGCAGGTGGAGCAGTACCAGCAGAAGGTGAGGGGCAGCTGGAGCAGAGTGAGGGGCAACTGGAGCAGGTAGAGCAGTACCAGCAGAAGGTGAGGGGCAGCTGGAGCAGGTGGAGCAGTACCAGCAGAAGGTGAGGGGCAGCTGGAGCAGGTGGAGCAGTACCAGCAGAAGGTGAGGGGCAGCTGGAGCAGGTGGAGCAGTACCAGCAGAAGGTGAGGGGCAGCTGGAGCAGGTGGAGCAGTACCAGCAGAAGGTGAGGGGCAGCTGGAGCAGGTGGAGCAGTACCAGCAGAAGGTGAGGGCAGCTGGAGCAGGTGGAGCAGTACCAGCAGAAGGTGAGGGCAGCTGGAGCAGGTGGAGCAGTACCAGCAGAAGGTGAGGGCAGCTGGAGCAGGTGGAGCAGTACCAGCAGAAGGTGAGGGCAGCTGGAGCAGGTGGAGCAGGTGGAGCAGTACCAGCAGAAGGTGAGGGCAGCTGGAGCAGGTGGAGCAGAACCAGCAGAAGGTGAGGGGCAGCTGGAGCAGGTGGGGCAGTACCAGCAGAAGGTGAGTGCAGCTGGAGCAGGTGGAGCAGAACCAGCAGAAGGTGAGGGGCAGCTGGAGCAGGTGGAGCAGCACCAGCTGAAGGTGAGGGCAGCTGGAGCAGGTGGAGCAGCACCAGCTGAAGGTGAGGGCAGCTGCAGCAGGTGGAGCAGTACTAGCTGAAGGTGAGGGGCAGCTGGAGCAGGTGGAGCAGTACCAGCTGAAGGTGAGGGGCAGCTGGAGCAGGGTGAGGGGCAACTGGAGCAGGTGGAGCAGTACCAGCTGAAGGTGAGGGGCAGCTGGAGCAGGTGGTGCAGTACCAGCTGAAGGTGAGGGGCAACTGGAGCAGGTGGAGCAGTACCAGCTGAAGGTGAGGGGCAACTGGAGCAGGTGGAGCAGTACCAGCTGAAGGTGAGGGGCAGCTGGAGCAGAGTGAGGGGCAGGTGGTGCAGGTGGAGCAGTACCAGCTGAAGGTGAGGGGCAGCTGGAGCAGAGTGAGGGGCAACTGGAGCAGGTAGAGCAGTACCAGCAGAAGGTGAGGGGCAGCTGGAGCAGGTGGAGCAGTACCAGCAGAAGGTGAGGGGCAGCTGGAGCAGAGTGAGGGGCAGCTGGAGCAGGTGGAGCAGTACCAGCTGAAGGTGAGGGGCAGCTGGAGCAGAGTGAGGGGCAACTGGAGCAGGTGGAGCAGTACCAGCAGAAGGTGAGGGGCAGCTGGAGCAGGTGGAGCAGTACCAGCAGAAGGTGAGGGGTAGATGGAGCAGCACCAGCTGGAAGTGATTTAATGACAATATTATCAATTGACAAAAAAAACCTTATATAATGAAAATGATAATCCAACTAATGAAAATGAAGATTAGCATCAGAAATGAAACTGATAAAATTGTTGGAAATTATGGTATTTTACATAAAACGATGCTTCATACACCTCGTAACTCTTACACCTCACTCTAATGGTAATTCACTTGAGTAGATTTGGTGGCCATAGCATGGTAGAGCGGCCACTAACAACAATAGCAATAACACTGCCCGTTGCAGGAGGCGGAGTGGGGCACGCAGCTGCAGGAGGCGACGCGCCTGCACGACGCCCTGCTCACCAAGTGGAAGGGCGTCATGACCGAACTGAAGGCCCAACTGGCCAGCCTAACTGGCGACCGGGAGGCCAACGAGCGGCATATTAACAGGTGGGGGGGGCCAACTGGAGCAGGTGGGTCCCAACTGGGGGCCAACTGGAGCAGGTGGGTCCCAACTGGAGCAGGTGGGTCCCAACTGGGGGCCAATTGGAGCAGGTGGGTGACCGTGGGTCCCAACTGGGGGCCAACTGGAGCAGGTGGGTCTCAACTGGGGCAGGGGGGGGGGCCAACTGGGGCAGGTGGGGGGGGGGCCAACTTGGGTCTTCAGAAGCAAGATTTCTAAGAGAAGTTGCTCTCACTGGATGATATGTTTAATAGATGAGTGGACTAGTTGATTACATATTGAATGAGTTGCAAAAGAAATCATTCTTGTTCGTTTATACGTTCACTTGGTGAAGGAAATGAGCAACAAGAGCTTGTGTGTCACACATTAATGAGTCAGTGAGTTAATTAGAATAATTAATTACCAGACGCGTTCATAAGATGACGCGTGCTGCGATGAAATCTAATTAAATCTACATCTATCTATATTAAACAGAACAAATCTGTTTAATAGATTACAATAATTGAATAATTCATTAGATTAAATAATGAAAGAGAAAAAAAAATTGAAGAGATAAAACAAATAGAATAAATAAATAGTCAGACGAGTGAACATAGCGTGTGTGGTGTGCAGGGTACAGCGCGAGAACGCCAAGCTGGCGGGCAAGCACCTGAAGAAGGCACGTCTCCTGCAGGAGGAGCTCATCGACCTGCCCCACAGCGTCGAGGTGGGTCTTGCCGTGCCCTTTGTGTCTGGGGGCGCCCTTTGTGTGGCTGGGTGGCGCCCTATGTGTGGCTGGGTGGCGCCCTTTGTGTGGATGGGTGGCGCCCTTTGTGTGGCTGGGTGGCGCCCTTTGTGTGGCTGGGTGGCGCCCTTTGTGTGGCTGGGTGGTGCCCTTTGTGTGGCTGGGTGGCGCCCTATGTGTGGCTGGGTGGCGCCCTTTGTGTGGCTGGGTGGCGCCCTTTGTGTGGCTGGGTGGCGCCCTTTGTGTGGCTGGGTGGCGCCCTTTGTGTGGCTGGGTGGCGCCCTTTGTGTGGCTGGGTGGCGCCCTTTGTGACCAGGGGCCCACTTTGTGGCCGGAGGCGCTTCCAGCTTCAGAAGGTTTTGGCCACCTTCTGGAGTATAAAGTGTATACTTATTTATTGAGTAAAGTGGATTCAATACGATGTTGCCAGCGTAGTTCATCAATTTGGTCACAGTGTCGTCGAAGTAGATGGTTGTACAAAGTCGTCAGTGTGCTCTACGTAATGTTCAGTGTTCGTATTAGCGCTCACATATACTGAAGATCACACAAAACCTTGTTCAGGTATGACCTCCTCAGGGGGACACAACTATTGTATGTGTGGGAATTAGCGCTCCCAGGGGGACTATGTGAGGGCCCGAGCTGAGAGTTAGGTAGGCCTTCTTTTCGTTGAAATAAAATGTTTTGTTATGTTAAGGACTAACATTTTTTCGGTTGACTGCTGTCCTGTTTTTCAGCACCTATTGCTTTCTTCTTCTACTTTTGTCTTGTTTCATGAAATTCTTTCTCAATTTACTGTTTATATACACTTTCTGCATAAATTCCGCGTTTCCTTAACTCTATACTAAATGGTGCCTTCCTCCTTCCTCTCTTTGATAAGATCTTTTTTTGTTGCGGATAGGGAGGCTTAAACTAACAAATAAATAATAGTGACAAATGGAGGGTTAGATTAGATTATAATCTAATCTAACACTCTTCCCCCATTTTGGTAATTTTTTGTCGAAGCTTTTCTTATTTGCAATGTTTACTTGTGCATCCATCAGAATTATTAATTAATTAATTAATTGATGGAATAAAAAAATTCAGGATCAGGATCAAAAAATGAAAAAAAATAAAAATGAAAAAAAAATAAGTCGCCCCAACGAGGCACTTGCCTCCTTCAGAAGCCACCACCACCATCGTCACTAACCCACGCCCCCACCAGGAGCTGCAGCTGGTGCTGCTGCGCCTGAAGGAGGACGTGATCACGGCGACGGTGGCGCGGGAGGAGGCGGAGGAGGCCCTTGTAAGCACCCGCGCCCTCCTGGAGGCGACGCTGCAGGAGGAGCGCCAGCAGGCCAGGGCGCTCCAGGAGGGCCTCCAGAGGGACAATAGAAGCCTCAGGTGGAGACACTTGCCCCCTTTGTTTTGTCCCCTCACTCAGTTGTCATGCCCTCTCTGGTGGGGTCACTTGCCCCCTTTGTTGTCTTGCCCTCTCTGGTGGGGACTTTTGGTTAATGGTAGGGCCACTTGCTCCCTTACTGGTGGACACACTTGCCCCCTCTGTTGTCTTCCCCCTGAGTGGTCATTCTCTGGGTATTAGGTGGAATTTGTGAAGTCCCGAACTAACAGTTAGATAGGCCTTCCTTGTGTAGAAATAGAATAGGTTTTTGTTTTGTTACGAACCATCTTTTTTCGGTTGACTGCTGTTCTGCTTTTCAGCACCTATTGCTTTCTTCTTCTACTTTTGTCTTGTTTCATGAACTTCTTTCTTAGCTTACTGTTTCTGTGCACCTTGTGCGTAGATTCCGCGTTCCCTCAAGCTCGTACTAAATGGTGCCTTCCTCTTTTTGGAACATTGGAACAAAGGTGACCCCTCCTTATTCCCCTTATGACCCCCATTATAACCCTTTGTCCTCTATTCTCGTTATAACCTTTTTTACTCTGCTCCTTAAACCCTTCACATGACGCCCTCTCCAACTCATAACCCCCCAATGACTCCCATGATTATCTTTACTCATACCCGCCTATACCCTAATCAATACCCCTCTCTCTCCCTCCGAACTGCTTTCATAACCCTGGCATTACTCCCTTCATAACCCCTTAACCCTACTCGTTACCCCCTCATGACCCCCCAGGGAGGCGGTGGGGCGGCTGCAGGCCAGCCTGGGTCCGGAGCCCCCCACGGAGGAGCAGCAGCAGCAGAAGACCTTAGAGCTCCATGCCCTTAAGGAGCAGCTCAACGATATGCTCCTTGCTAAGGTGCGCCTTTATATCATCACTTTCGTTCATTTCAACACTTCTTGATAACATTCCATGTCATCCCCTTGCTAAGGTGCCCCTTGATATCGAGGGTCATCCCCTTGCTGAGGTGCCCCTTGATATCGAGGGTCATCCCCTTTCTAAGGTGCCCCTTGATATCGAGGGTCATCCCCTTGCTGAGGTGCCCCTTGATCTCGAGGATCATCCCCTTGCTGAGGTGCCCCTTGATATCGAGGGTCATCCCCTTGTTAAGGTGCCCCTTGATATCGAGGGTCATCCTCTTGCTAAGGTGCCCCTTGATATCGAGGGTCATCCTCTTGCTAAGGTGCCCCTTGATATCGAGGGTCATCCTCTTGCTAAGGTGCCCCTTGATATCGAGGGTCATCCTCTTGCTAAGGTGCCCCTTGATATCGAGGGTCATCCTTTTGCTAAGGTGCCCCTTGATATCGAGGGTCATCCCCTTGCTAAGGTGCCCCTTGATATCGAGGGTCATCCTCTTGCTAAGGTGCCCCTTGATATCGAGGGTCATCCCCTTGCTAAGGTGCCCCTTGATATCGAGGGTCATCCCCTTGCTGAGGTGCCCCTTGATATCGAGGGTCATTCCCTTGCTAAGGTGCTCCTTGATATCGAGGGTCATCCCCTTGCTAAGGTGCTCCTTGATATCGAGGGTCATCCCCTTGCTAAGGTACCTTGATATCGAGGGTCATCCTCTTGCTGAGGTGCCCCTTGATATCGAGGGTCATCCTCTTGCTAAGGTGCCCCTTGATCTCGAGGGTCATCCTCTTGCTAAGGTGCCCCTTGATATCGAGGGTCATCCTCTTGCTAAGGTACCTTGATATCGAGGGTCATCCTATTGCTGAGGTGCTCCTTGATATCGAGGGTCATCCCCTTGCTAAGGTGCTCCTTGATATCGAGGGTCATCCCCTTGCTGAGGTGCCCCTTGATATCGAGGGTCATCCTCTTGCTAAGGTGCCCCTTGATATCGAGGGTCATCCTCTTGCTAAGGTGCCCCTTGATATCGAGGGTCATCCTCTTGCTGAGGTGCTCCTTGATATCGAGGGTCATCCCCTTGCTAAGGTGCTCCTTGATATCGAGGGTCATCCCCTTGCTGAGGTGCTCCTTGATATCGAGGGTCATCCCCTTGCTGAGGTGCCCCTTGATATCGAGGGTCATCCTCTTGCTAAGGTGCCCCTTGATATCGAGGGTCATCCCCTTGCTAAGGTGCCCCTTGATATCGAGGGTCATCCCCTTGCTAAGGTGCCCCTTGATATCGAGGGTCATCCTCTTGCTAAGGTGCCCCTTGATATCGAGGGTCATCCTCTTGCTAAGGTGCCCCTTGATATCGAGGGTCATCCTCTTGCTGAGGTGCCCCTTGATATCGAGGGTCATCCTCTTGCTGAGGTGCTCCTTGATATCGAGGGTCATCCTCTTGCTAAGGTGCCCCTTGATATCGAGGGTCATCCCCTTGCTGAGGTGCTCCTTGATATCGAGGGTCATCCCCTTGCTAAGGTGCTCCTTGATATCGAGGGTCATCCCCTTGCTGAGGTGCCCCTTGATATCGAGGGTCATCCTCTTGCTAAGGTGCCCCTTGATATCGAGGGTCATCCCCTTGCTAAGGTGCCCCTTGATATCGAGGGTCATCCCCTTGCTAAGGTGCCCCTTGATATCGAGGGTCATCCTCTTGCTAAGGTGCCCCTTGATATCGAGGGTCATCCTCTTGCTAAGGTGCCCCTTGATATCGAGGGTCATCCTCTTGCTAAGGTGTGCCTTGATATCGAGGGTCATCCCCTTGCTGAGGTGCCCCTTGATATCGAGGGTCATCCTCTTGCTAAGGTGCCCCTTGATATCGAGGGTCATCCCCTTGCTAAGGTGCCCCTTGATATCGAGGGTCATCCTCTTGCTGAGGTGCTCCTTGATAGGGTCATCCCCTTGCTAAGGTGCTCCTTGATATCGAGGGTCATCCCCTTGCTAAGGTGCCCCTTGATATCGAGGGTCATCCCCTTGCTAAGGTGCCCCTTGATATCGAGGGTCATCCCCTTGCTGAGGTGCCCCTTGATATCGAGGGTCATCCCCTTGTTAAGGTGCCCCTTGATATCGAGGGTCATCCTCTTGCTAAGGTGCCCCTTGATATCGAGGGTCATCCTCTTGCTAAGGTGCCCCTTGATATCGAGGGTCATCCTCTTGCTAAGGTGCCCCTTGATATCGAGGGTCATCCTCTTGCTAAGGTGCCCCTTGATATCGAGGGTCATCCTTTTGCTAAGGTGCCCCTTGATATCGAGGGTCATCCCCTTGCTAAGGTGCCCCTTGATATCGAGGGTCATCCTCTTGCTAAAGTGCCCCTTGATATCGAGGGTCATCCCCTTGCTAAGGTGCCCCTTGATATCGAGGGTCATCCCCTTGCTGAGGTGCCCCTTGATATCGAGGGTCATCCCCTTGCTAAGGTGCTCCTTGATATCGAGGGTCATCCCCTTGCTAAGGTACCTTGATATCGAGGGTCATCCTCTTGCTGAGGTGCCCCTTGATATCGAGGGTCATCCTCTTGCTGAGGTGCCCCTTGATATCGAGGGTCATCCTCTTGCTAAGGTGCCCCTTGATCTCGAGGGTCATCCTCTTGCTAAGGTGCCCCTTGATATCGAGGGTCATCCTCTTGCTAAGGTACCCCTTGATATCGAGGGTCATCCTTTTGCTAAGGTGCCCCTTGATATCGAGGGTCATCCTCTTGCTAAGGTGCCCCTTGATATCGAGGGTCATCCTCTTGCTAAGGTGCCCCTTGATATCGAGGGTCATCCTCTTGCTGAGGTGCTCCTTGATATCGAGGGTCATCCCCTTGCTAAGGTGCTCCTTGATATCGAGGGTCATCCCCTTGCTGAGGTGCCCCTTGATATCGAGGGTCATCCTCTTGCTAAGGTGCCCCTTGATATCGAGGGTCATCCCCTTGCTAAGGTGCCCCTTGATATCGAGGGTCATCCCCTTGCTAAGGTGCCCCTTGATATCGAGGGTCATCCTCTTGCTAAGGTGCCCCTTGATATCGAGGGTCATCCTCTTGCTAAGGTGCCCCTTGATATCGAGGGTCATCCTCTTGCTAAGGTGTGCCTTGATATCGAGGGTCATCCCCTTGCTGAGGTGCCCCTTGATATCGAGGGTCATCCTCTTGCTAAGGTGCCCCTTGATATCGAGGGTCATCCCCTTGCTAAGGTGCCCCTTGATATCGAGGGTCATCCTCTTGCTGAGGTGCTCCTTGATATCGAGGGTCATCCCCTTGCTAAGGTGCTCCTTGATATCGAGGGTCATCCCCTTGCTAAGGTGCCCCTTGATATCGAGGGTCATCCCCTTGCTAAGGTGCCCCTTGATATCGAGGGTCATCCCCTTGCTGAGGTGCCCCTTGATATCGAGGGTCATCCCCTTGCTAAGGTGCTCCTTGATATCGAGGGTCATCCCCTTGCTAAGGTACCTTGATATCGAGGGTCATCCTCTTGCTAAGGTGCCCCTTGATATCGAGGGTCATCCCCTTGCTAAGGTGCCCCTTGATATCGAGGGTCATCCCCTTGCTGAGGTGCCCCTTGATATCGAGGGTCATCCCCTTGCTAAGGTGCTCCTTGATATCGAGGGTCATCCCCTTGCTAAGGTACCTTGATATCGAGGGTCATCCTCTTGCTGAGGTGCCCCTTGATATCGAGGGTCATCCTCTTGCTGAGGTGCCCCTTGATATCGAGGGTCATCCTCTTGCTAAGGTGCCCCTTGATCTCGAGGGTCATCCTCTTGCTAAGGTGCCCCTTGATATCGAGGGTCATCCTCTTGCTAAGGTGCTCCTTGATATCGAGGGTCATCCTCTTGCTGAGGTGCCCCTTGATATCGAGGGTCATCCTCTTGCTAAGGTGCCCCTTGATCTCGAGGGTCATCCTCTTGCTAAGGTGCCCCTTGATATCGAGGGTCATCCTCTTGCTGAGGTGCCCCTTGATATCGAGGGTCATCCCCTTGCTGAGGTGCCCCTTGATATCGAGGGTCATCCTCTTGCTAAGGTGCCCCTTGATCTCGAGGGTCATCCTCTTGCTAAGGTGCCCCTTGATATCGAGGGTCATCCTCTTGCTAAGGTGCCCCTTGATATCGAGGGTCATCCTCTTGCTAAGGTGCCCCTTGATATCGAGGGTCATCCCCTTGCTAAGGTGCCCCTTGATATCGAGGGTCATCCCCTTGCTAAGGTGCTCCTTGATATCGAGGGTCATCCCCTTGCTAAGGTACCTTGATATCGAGGGTCATCCCCTTGCTGAGGTGCCCCTTGATATCGAGGATCATCCCCTTGCTGAGGTGCCCCTTGATATCGAGGGTCATCCTCTTGCTGAGGTGCCCCTTGATATCGAGGGTCATCCTCTTGCCAAGGTGCCCCTTGATCTCGAGGGTCATCCTCTTGCTGAGGTGCCCCTTGATATCGAGGGTCATCCCCTTGCTGAGGTGCCCCTTGATATCGAGGGTCATCCCCTTGCTGAGGTGCCCCTTGATATCGAGGGTCATCCTCTTGCTAAGGTGCCCCTTGATCTCGAGGGTCATCCCCTTGCTGAGGTGCCCCTTGATATCGAGGGTCATCCCCTTGCTGAGGTGCCCCTTGATATCGAGGGTCATCCCCTTGCTGAGGTGCCCCTTGATATCGAGGGTCATCCCCTTGCTAAGGTGCCCCTTGATATTGGCATGTCATATCATCAATGTAGTGTTCAACACATAATGATGACGTTCAATATCATTTTGGTTTCAATTTATGGAAATTTAAACGCTCCCAGGGGGAATGTGTGAGGGCCCAAGCTGAGAATTAGGTAGGCCTTTTTGTTGAAATAAAATGTTTTTTGTTATGTTAAGGACCACCTTTTTTTTGGCCGACTGCTGTCCTGTTTTTCATCACCTACTACTTTTTTCTTCAACTTTTATCTTGTTTCATGAACTTCTTTCTCAACTTGTTGTTTCTGTGTCCCTTCTGCATAGCTGCTGCATTCTCTTATCTCCATACTAAATGGTGCCTTCCTTCTTCCTCTCTTCGTTGCGCTCTTTTTTGTAGCGGTTAGGGAGGCTTAAATTAACCTATAATCATACCACGTTGCCCACGTGTTGGGTTGGGCCACATGTGTACCAACATGTCAATTGCTCATTCACGTGCCAGCATAAATGAATGACATTTCATCTGTTTTACGATCTCTTTATAATAACTGATATCTTACCAGATGAAAAGTACCGTGTAATCGTATTTCTTTTGAAGGATAAAACTTTATTCGAGCAGTAAGGTCGATTTCCCCATTATGCTACTTACAACCTAACCAAACAACCGTTTACAACGGCGGTGAACGCGGTAATTTATAATGTTCTTATAAGCGCCTTAATCTATAATCCTTTATAAACGTGTTAATCTATAATCCTTTATAAACGTATGAATCTATAATCCTTTATAAACGCGTTAATCTATAATTTTTTCTTATAAACGTGTTTAACTATAATTTTTTTTCTTATAAAGGCGTTAATCTATATTAATTTTCTTACAAACGTGGTAATCCATAATGTTCTTCTTTCGCACCTCCCGCAGAGGGCGCTGGAGGGGGAGGTGGGGGAACAAAGGGCGCGGGTGCAGAGCCTCCAGCACGACCTGGAGCTCTCGGAGCAGACCCAGCGGGACTTCGTGAGGCTCAGCCAGGACCTCCAAGTCCAGCTCGAGAAGATCCGCCAGAGCGACAGCGAGGTGAGGGGCGTCTCGCTCCTGCTGGGGGGTTGTGGGGCAGGGCGTCTTGCTGTTGCTGGGTGAGATAGTTACGGTTGAGGAGTAATGGCTGGTGGGCTAATGATGAACAATATTTGGGCATGGCTCGGTTTGGTAGCGGTGATCGGTGTCGATGGATTTTTTTGTCATGGAGGGAAAGTTACAATTTGGGTGAAATTGTATTCTCACGCGACCAGTTATTTATCCTTTAGGAGGCTTACACCAGCCTTTAGTAATAACATCTTTACATTGCGGGCAAATAGACGAGGATTGAAACAACGTGGTTCTTTAGGTTTTATTAGTATACATATGGCATCTATTGCAACTTTGTGCACTAGCTATTGTCTGGCATATTTAGGTACAAATAATAAACAGTTCAGTAATACTAGGTATAACACCTTTAAGTACAGGTAGTGAGGTTAGGAAACGGTTCACTCCACAGTGGCTTTCGTTACAGTTAACGCCCAGTACCATCAAGCATAGTAATTCTAGTGTTTTCGGGGTTAAATGATGCCTACTGATAATCTTCTTTTAGGACAAATCGTGATATAATTCAGAAGAAACGTACGTAACAGGTCAAATTCATTACCATAACCGTTTTTCTCGGTAATAAGAGTTAAAACTCTGGAGAAAATAGTTTAATATTACCATCGTACCCAATCTGTGTGTGCAGGTACGCTGGCAACACGAAGATGACGTGGACGATTGCAACAGCTGCAAGAAGACCTTCTCCGCCGTTAGGAGGAAAGTGAGTATTGAGGGCCGCCCTAATTAGGTCAACTAGAGCGTGCGTCGCAGCTCACGCACCTAGAGGGGAGTGGGTGTAGACCCTCCCACCTAGAGGAGGGGGGGTTGTAGACCCCCACCACCTAGAGGAGGGGGAGTTGTAGCCCCCACCACCTAGAGGAGGAGGGGTTGTAGTCCCCACCACCTAGAGGAGGGGGGATTGCAGCCCCCACCACCTAATGGAGGGGGGAAACAGTCCCCACCACCTAAAGGAGGGAAGTCACAGCCCCCACCACCTAAAGGAGGGAGGTCACAGCCCCCACCACCTAAAGGAGGGGGGGTTGCAGCCCCCACCACCTAAAGGAGGGGAGGGTTGTACACCCCCACCACTTATAGGAGGGGGGGTTGTAGTCCCCCACCAAATAAAGGTGGGGGGGTTGTAGACCCCCACCAAATAGAAGAGGGGGAACTTGTAGACACCCATCAAATAGAGGAGGAGGGGTTGTAGACCCCCCGAACTAGAGGAGGGGGGGTTGTAGACCCCCCGAACTAGAGGAGGGGGGGTTGTAGACCCTCCGAACTAGAGGAGGGGGGGTTGTAGACCCACCGAACTAGAGGAGGGGGGGTTGTAGACCCCCCGAACTAGAGGAGGGGGGGTTGTAGACTCCCCCCCACCTAGAGGAGGGAGAGTTGTGGACCCCCACCACCTAGAGGAGGGGGGGTTGTGGACCCTCACCACCTAGAGGAGGGAGGGTTGTGGTTTCCACCACCTAGAGGAGGGAGGGTTGTAGACCCCCACCAACTAGAAGAGGGACGTCGTAGATACCACACTACCTTGAGGAGAGAGGGTTGTGGACCCCCACCACTTAGAGGATACTTACCCTGTATACAATATAGTTTTATGAAGTACATCAATTATGGGCCTATAGATAACATAGAATATAAAACGTAATGCATGTGACCAACACATCCGCCCACAGCACCACTGCCGGCACTGCGGACGGGTGTTCTGCGGGGACTGCGTCTCCAAGACAGTCACGGCGGGACGGTCCAACCGTCAGTGTCGCGTGTGCAACGTCTGCCACACCCTGCTGGTGAAGACGGCCACGCCCTACTTCTCCGAAGCTCTTCGTCAGCAGTAACACGCCCTTCGTCAGCAGTGGGATGCCCTCGGCCAGCAGTGGGATGCCCTCGGCCAGCAGTAAAGCGCCTTTCGCCAGCAGTGGGTGGTATCATCAGGAGGAGAGTAGATCTTCGTCAGCAGTACGAAGTCCTTCGTCAGGAGTAAACAGCCCTCCGTCAGCAGTTACAGTAATTGACCTGTTGGAAATATTTAATAAAGTTCTATTGTTATAAATGACAAGTATTGTAACTAGTGGCAGCACTCCTACGTCCCTGGCTAGTCAGAACGACGTCACGGCTGGTTAGTTAATTACCGTAACTAGTTAGGGTCACTATTTGGATAAATGAAGTACTAGCTGCTATCGTTAGCTACACCTTGCCTAGCTACAGCAGTTAGCAATTATTATTATTGGCAAGTTACATGTAGTTACGGTAATTAGCTAATTGCATTAACTGCCTAGGTACGGTAACTGGTAAAGCTAGTTACGGTCACCAGGTAATTAGCGAAGCTAGTTACATTAAGTAACTAGTAACCTTCTGCATTCCACCATTCCATTTGGGTGTCTCAAAAGAAACACCCAAAAAAAAACTTTTAAAGAAGTGACCCTTTTGCAATGTACGCAATGTTTTTTTTTTAAAGCAAACTCGACAGGAAGAAAAAATATTGAATGCGCCATTTTAGCATTTGAAATTCAACAAAGATAACATGTAATGTATTTTAATTCTCTATATCTTAGACAATAGACTTCTGTACATACGAGTATGAACGCGAGTGTGTAAGTGAGAAATTCAATGTAAAAAAATCATTATTTTTAGTAAATAGAAGGAATCGATTCAGAGTGAATGCTTTCAGAAGTTCAGAAAAACTGTAAAAAAAACATTTTATTCGATTCTTGTTCTTGGTTTTGCCTGATTTTTTTATGTTGTTTGCTTTTTGTTAATTCAAATAAAATGTGGGATATATGCCGTTTTTTATTTCCTCCTAATATAATTAAAAAATTAATTAACTAATTCAATATGGCGTTGCCATGGCAACAGCTGGGCCTGCTATAACAAAGTAACAGTTATAAAATAAATAATACAATATTATACAATAGAACAAAATTGTGCGCTGACCCTACCCCTCAATCCCCCAGCTTCCCCCTCTATTTTCTCAAATCCCCCCCTCCGCCCCCCGTCTCCCCCTCAAGGCCGTTCCCCCTCCCCGTAAACCCAATTTTTTACCGCAATAAAGGACCAATTACGACCGTAACATTTCCGTAATGGGTGCGTGGGGGAGGGAGGGGGAGGAGGGAGGAGGGGGAGGAGGGAGGAATGATGAAGGCATCTACGGATGCTTTATTTCCAATCAAGCCTGATACATATCACCTTGTACATCGGATTTTCAAAGGCCTTATAACTAACGCCAGGACGCCATGACGCTTTCCCCCGGTCGAGACCGGTACCCATTTCAGACACCTGGGTAGAGTGGGGTATTGTGCTTGGAATTTTTCTCCTATACCCAACAGAGAAAATCGCCACTGCCAGCACTGCCAGCAATCAGTCGTACGAGCGAATTCAAAATAAGTAATAAAGATGAACAACAAATAATGTAAAATATTAATGGAAGATATGTATCAGCGTAAAATGAATAATAATTAGCAAAAATAATGATTCATAATTGATAGCAGATAATTATATAATTACTAAAGAAGTAACGAATAATTGGAAGAGTATACCGTTACGGAGGATATACCGTTACGGAGGGTATGCCGTTACGGAGGGTATGCCGTTACGGAGGGTGTACCGTTACGGAGGGTGTACCGTTACGGAGGGTATACCGTTACGGAAGGTATGCCGTTACGGAGGGTATGCCGTTACGGAGGGTATGCCGTTACGGAGGGTATGCCGTTACGGAGGGTATGCCGTTACGGAGGGTATGCCGTTACGGAGGGTATGCCGTTACGGAGGGTATGCCGTTACGGAGGGTATGCCGTTACGGAGGGTATGCCGTTACGGAGGGTATGCCGTTACGGAGGGTATGCCGTTACGGAGGGTATGTTGTTACGGAGGGTATACCGTTACGGAGGGTATGCCGTTACGGAGGGTATGCCGTTACGGAGGGTATGCCGTTACGGAGGGTATGCCATTACGGAGGGTATGCCGTTACGGAGGGTATGCCGTTACGGAGGGTATGCCGTTACGGAGGGTATGCCGTTACGGAGGGTATGCCGTTACGGAGGGTATACCGTTACGGAGGGTATGCCGTTACGGAGGGTATGCCATTACGGAGGGTATGCCGTTACGGAGGGTATGCCGTTACGGAGGGTATGCCGTTACGGAGGGTATGCCGTTACGGAGGGTATGCCGTTACGGAGGGTATACCGTTACGGAGGGTATGCCGTTACGGAGGGTATGCCGTTACGGAGGGTATGCCGTTACGGAGGGTATGCTGTTACGGAGGGTATACCGTTACGGAGGGTATACCGTTACGGAGGGTATGCCGTTACGGAGGGTATGCTGTTACGGAGGGTATACCGTTACGGAGGGTATACCGTTACGGAGGGTATGCCGTTACGGAGGGTATACCGTTACGGAGGGTATGCCGTTACGGAGGGTATGCCGTTACGGAGGGTATGCTGTTACGGAGGGTATACCGTTACGGAGGGTATACCGTTACGGAGGGTATGCCGTTACGGAGGGTATGCTGTTACGGAGGGTATACCGTTACGGAGGGTATACCGTTACGGAGGGTATACCGTTACGGAGGGTATGCCGTTACGGAGGGTACCAGTAACAAATACTTCATTTAAACACTACCAGTATTTTTCAAAAAAATTTTACTTTGAAATTTTTGCTTCCCATCGAATTCAAACAAATGCGTTGCGCAGGAAAATGTTTGCTCTTTTTTTAAAATTGAACCGAATTTAATTGGGTAAAATTAAATTGAAATTCAAAGGAATTGGAATTAAAACTTTGAACTTGAAGAATTTAATCAATAACTTTTCAAATAACTTTGCTTTCAATTAACATTTTCCTTCAAATGACGCATTTTTGCCGCAATCATAAAGCGTCGCGGGCGCAAAACTCCAAGCAAGAAAATTACGATAATTTTAAGTTTTTGAACTCAACGAAAAATATAGACCAAAGAAATCTTACATACCTGCTTACAATCTTTTAAAGACTTGCTTGTCTGTTTGTCCGCTCGCCTGTTTGTTCGCTCGCCTGTTTGTTCGCTCGCCTGTTTGTTCGCTCGCCTGTTTGTCCGCTCGCCTGTTTGTCCGCTCGCCTGTTTGTCCGCTCGCCTGTTTGTCCGCTCGCCTGTTTGTCCGCTCGCCTGTTTGTTCGCTCGCCTGTTTGTCCGCTCGCCTGTTTGTTCGCTCGCCTGTTTGTCCGCTCGCCTGTTTGTTCGCTCGCCTGTTTGTTCGCTCGCCTGTTTGTTCGCTCGCCTGTTTGTCCGCTCGCCTGTTTGTTCGCTCGCCTGTTTGTTCGCTCGCCTGTTTGTTCGCTCGCCTGTTTGTTCGCTCGCCTGTTTGTCCGCTCGCCTGTTTGTTCGCTCGCCTGTTTGTTCGCTCGCCTGTTTGTTCGCTCGCCTGTTTGTTCGCTCGCCTGTTTGTTCGCTCGCCTGTTTGTCCGCTCGCCTGTTTGTTCGCTCGCCTGTTTGTCCGCTCGCCTGTTTGTTCGCTCGCCTGTTTGTCCGCTCGCCTGTTTGTCCGCTCGCCTGTTTGTTCGCTCGCCTGTTTGTCCGCTCGCCTGTTTGTCCGCTCGCCTGTTTGTCCGCTCGCCTGTTTCTCTGCTTGCTCTGGCTGTCCAACCGTAAACTGGACATCTGTAAAATAAATTTGTTTTACAATGGCAATATATATACATAAATATATATGTATTCATTGAAATTCCCTCCGATGTTAACCAAAGGTGGAAAAAACAAAAAAAGCCTGTCGTACAAAAATATGATAGCAATGTGGAACGAATTACAATGAAAAAAATACACATTTTACATCTTTCATTTAATGACAGGTATACATGGAACAGATTAGATATATTATAGTTTGAGCCTCCCTAACCGCAACAAAAGCGATCCAAAGAGAGGAAGGACGAAGACACCGTTTAGTGTGAACTTGAGGGAACGCGGAACCCATGCACAAGGTGCACAAAAACAGTAAGTTGAACAAGAAGTTCATGAAACAAGACAAAAGTTGGAAAAGAATGCAATAGGTGCTGAAAAACAGGTCAGCAGTCAACCAAAAAAAAAGATGGTCCTTGATAAAAACCATTTCACTTCAACATAGAGAAGGCCTACCAAACTCTCAGCTCGGGGACCTCACATCTTCCCCCTGGGAGCGCTACTTCCCATAGATACAATAGTTGTGTCCCCCTGAGGTCCCGCCAAAACTACTGCCGTCAAGTTAGACGGCAGGACACAAGTCCGAGCAATAAGTTCACCCGGCAACTGCAGGAAGGTCGTCTAGTGGCCTTCTCCAGGTGAAGGATAGCGTCCTTCTTCTTCTTTGTCGTCTTCTTCTGTTTCGTGTCCTGTTTTCCTTCTCTTAGTCTTATTTTTTCTTTTCATTTTTTTAGGTCTTTATGCCCTTTTTTTCGTCTTATGTTTTTGTCTTCTTCATTTCCTTTTACTTCATTTTCGTTCCGTTCGTTATTTTTTCTTTTCTTCATGTTCGTCTTCTAATTTGTATTCGTCTTCGGTTCTTCTCTTCTTTCTTCTCGTACCACCAGTACCAGTACAACCAAACAAACCAACCACGTACTAACAGAGTCTACGTTTCCTGGACCATAACTTCCATTTCTAGAATATTCTCAGCCCTCATACATACCCATTGCTCTTTGCCCCAATCCTTATAACCCCCCCCCCCCCCCCTCCCCAAGGATGTCCCCCAAGGATGCCTCGCAAAGCGCAAAGGATCTTCACAAAGGTCACCGCGCCACTCACGGCGAAACTGCGCACAAATGGCAACACTACGCCCATATGGCAACACTACGTACGGCGCGCATATGGCAACACTGCGCAAAAACTGGATGCCTGTGCGAGAAGGCCGGCCAGCGGCATCTCCCGTGATCGTCCCCAGCTCCGTGTTCTACGCATCCAAGATTATATCATCAGTTACCTAAAGCTTCCTTGACCGTAACATAGTAGGTGTTCCGAAGAGAGGAAGAAGGAAGGTTGTATTTTGCACAAGGAAGGCCTACCTAACTCCCAGCTCGGGACCACAGAGTTTCCCCCTAGGAATCGCTAATTAATATAATTACAAGAGTTTTATATAAAGTTGTATAAAAGTTGAGGGAAAATAAACCTTTTGACCGCAACGTGCACCACCGGTGGTACACGGAGGGGATTTTCACAACGCTGCAGACCGACCAGTAGTCACAAACACAATTTCCATAAATACTCAATCAAAGCTAAATGAAGGCACGATCCAGTCCATGTTTGCTATTTTCAACATCGCACGCTGCAGTTGACTTTAAGCTTGAGTTGAATGTTGAACTTCAACTTTACCTGCCGCAGTCAAAGTGTTAAATAATGCAAATGAAAAAAAAATAAAATAAAATAAACGTTTCTGAAAACATGGTTCAGATGTGTCTGCATATCAATTATATTTATGAATTATTTATAAGCAGCGTAAGTGTTCTTCATACAAGACATAAAGTAAGTGTTCTTCATATATACCAGAATAATACCACAATGACGCAGCAACTTAAATCGAGAAGTACCGACCATCTGTACTGAGTAGACGAGAGATACGGTCACTGGTACGGCTGGTATTTCCCAGTACACGGAAGTACACAACACACCTATACACACCAGCAACACACACACAGCCAGTAGACACACCTACGCACACATATCGGCCACAAAACAAAGGTCAAGTGACGTACCTGCAAAGGTCAGGTGATGCTTCGTACGTCTGGCAGCATCTGCCGCTCTCTGGCTGTGTGGTGTGTGTGTGTGTGTGTGTTGTGTGTCACACAGCTGTGTTGTTTGTTTGTGTGCTTGCCTGCCTACATGTTTGTGTGCTTGCCTGCCTGCCTGCATGTTTGTGTGCTTGCTTGCCTGCTTGCCTTGCCTGTATTCTTGACTGCCTGCTTGCTTGCCTGCCTGCTTGCTTGCCTGCCAGCATGCTTGCCTGCCTGTTTGTTTGTTTGTGTGCTTGCCTGCTTGTTTGTTTGTGTGCTTGCCTGCCTGCTTGTTTGTTTGTGTGCTTGCCTGCCTGCTTGTTTGTTTGTGTGCTTGTTTGTTTGTGTGCTTGCCTGCCTGCTTGTTTGTGTGCTTGCCTGCCTGCTTGTTTGTGTGCTTGCCTGCCTGCTTGTTTGTGTGCTTGCCTGCCTGCTTGTTTGTTTGTGTGCTTGCCTGCCTGCTTGTTTGTGTGCTTGCCTGCCTGCTTGTTTGTGTGCTTGCCTGCCTGCTTGTTTGTATGCTTGCCTGCCTGCTTGTTTGTTTGTGCGCTTGTTTGTTTGTGTGCTTGCCTGCTTGCCTTGCCTGCCTGCTTGTTTGTTTGTGTGCTTGCCTGCCTGCTTGTTTGTGGGCTTGCCTGCCTGCTTGCTTGCTTGCTTGCCTGCTTGTTCGTTTGTGTGCTTCCCTTGCCTGCCTGCTTGTTTGTTTGTGTGCTTGCCTGCTTCCCTTGCCTGCATGCTTGACTGCCTGCATGCTTGCCTGCCTGCATGCTTGCCTGCCTGCTTGTTTGTTTGTGTGCTTGCCTGCCTGCTTGCCTGCCTGCATGCTTGTGTGCTTGCCTGCGTGCTTGCTTGTTTGTGTGCTTGCTTGTTTGTTTGTTTGTGTGCTTGCCTTCCTGCTTGTTTGTTTGTGTGCTTGCCTGCATGCATGCTTGACTGACTGCTTGTTTGTCTGCCTGCTTGTTTGTTTGTTTGTGTGCTTGCCTTCCTGCTTGTTTGTTTGTGTGCTTGCCTGCCTGCATGCTTGACTGACTACTTGCTTGCTTACTCGGTGTGTTATTGTTAATATAAATATATTAGTCCTTCACTACACCAAGCTAATGTATAAACTCCGGGTGTTTTTAAAAGTCCTAACTCCCAAGCCACACACACACACACACACACACACACACACACACACACACACATTCCCCCAAGATATTAACTCAACAGAAAAAACAATAACTGAACATTAATGTAAAGAAAAAAATAAAACAGCGAGGCTTTTGTAAAGGGCACATAAAACATAACCAAAAAATGGGTCGTAAATACTTAAACCGTCGCGTTCTGCGCATCAGTTATGCATAGTTTCCTATTTCATTCAGTTCAAGCAGCACTTTTAAAGTTTTCTAATTACAAATATTCCCTTTTGAATCTTGAGTAATTTTGCCCGGTGATGTTTACCTAATTTTAGAGAAAAATAGCATTGGATAAGTCAGTTCAAGCAATGAAGGTGTTCCCAAGAAAGGAAGGGGCAAGGCACCATTTGGTAAGAAGATAAGGGAACGGGGAATCTATGCACGCGGTGTCCCCACAGCAAGTCAGAAAGGAACGGGGAATCTATGCACGCGGTGTCCCCACAGCAAGTCAGGAAGGAACGGGGAATCTATGCACGCGGTGTCCCCACAGCAAGTCAGGAAGGAACGGGGAATCTATGCACGCGGTGTCCCCACAGCAAGTCAGGAAGGAACGGGGAATCTATGCACGCAGTGTCCACCCAGCAAGTCAGGAAGGAACGGGGAATCTATGCACGCGGTGTCCCCACAGCAAGTCAGGAAGGAACGGGGAATCTATGCACGCGGTGTCCCCACAGCAAGTCAGGAAAGAAGTACATGAAACAAGACAAAAGTAGAATAAGAAAGCAATAGGTGCTGAAAAACAGGACAGCAGTCAACCGAAAAAAGATGGTCCGTAACAAAACAAAAATCATTCTATTTTAAGCTTAAGAAGGCCTACCTAATCATCAGCTTGGGACCTCGCATCTTCCCCTGGGAGCACTAATTCCCATAGATACAATTAACATATTCCCCGAGGGGACTGTAGCTGATATGTTAAAAGATGGACATTATACTCCATGCACTGTACAACAACAGTGTATTTTAAACAGTCTTATGTGTAGTTTGCTCAACACACAACTACACAGCAATACACACACACACACACACACACACACAGACACACACAAAACACACACACACACACACACACACACACACAGACACACACAAAACACACACACACACACACACAGCAACACATATAGCAATACAGACACACAGTGCAACACATAGAAATACACACACAGCGCAATACACACACAGCGCAATACACACACAGTGCAACACACACACATACACACACACACATACATACACACACAGCGCAACACATAGAAATACACATACAGCGCAATCCCCACACAGAAGCACACAAAGGTCACACAGCAGCCGGCCGCTACCTACTCAGCACACACCATTTTTTACACGCGCGTTTAGTACGCGGAAATGGGCGTTGAGACACACCCGCTATTGTCAAATCAACCCACCCATTTTTTGTGCACAACCAAAAAATGAGGCTAAAATGTTTCTGTACGAAAATACCGTACGAATACTATAGTATACTATTCAAATACTAAATGCTATTTAAATACTAATTGCTATTTAAATACTAAATGCTATTTAAATACTAAATGCTATTCAAATACTAAATACTATTCAAATACTAAACGATAACTACTCACTATATGAATACTATACCCTTTTCAAATATTTTTTTCCCTTATCAAGTATTTCACCACACACTGAGGGTACAATGCTTCCCACCCTCGGTCGCGCCGGTACCCTTTTCATACACCTGCGTCGTGTGGGCAATTGTGGCTAACTTCTTCTTCTTCCAAACGGGTAAAAACTAGGCTGTCATTGCCGGGTTCGAACCGACGCCCCTTCATCGCCCTGACCACTACGCCACAGGGACCATGGCAAGTTGCAATGGTAACGTATGCGTACCGTGCCTTCTAGTTTCTGGTACTACCATTTACTTTAAATTTAAAATATTTACTTTCGTTACTGGTACGAACGGTGAATGCCGGTACCGGTACAAGTTAGGAAAGAACAATACCGATACCGGTATTGTCTCTTACCGGTATCGGTGCAATTGAGGCGCAGTCACGTTATAGCATTGGAGAAATTAACAAGTATGTTCAAACCCACCAGAGACAACGAACCGTAGAACGAATTGTCAGATAAAAATATTCTGATAATTGTAAAATAAAAAATAAAAAAGGCACGCCTAAATCAATTTTTTTACTAGTGAAAAAAAACCTTAAAATTTCAAAACACTTTTTCCATGTTTATATATACACACACATGCATGTATACATGTACACACACACATATATATATATACACACACACACACACATATATATAGACATGGACTATATTTGGCCCAATTCCATTCAGAAGTTCACTGCTCTAATTGCAAAACAATCCGGAAATTACCTATTTTGTCGTATAGACAGCAATCCAACACACAAGGAAATAACACAATAAAACACACAAGGAAACACAAGAAATCACACAAGGAAACAACACAACAAAATCAGGGCGACGGGAAGAGAAGCGATAGCGAAATCAGCGTCCAATAAATGGAATGAATTTCCTTGCACTTACGACCGTTAAATTAAATCAGCGAGTGTACAGGGCGTGGTGTGTGCGTGTGTACTGCGTGCTGTGTGCGTTATACATGTACGTTTTTTGATCATGGGCGTTGTATCTGTTCAGTGAAAACTGATGCAGTTTTATTTAGAATAAGTTTAGAGTATCAGTTTAGATTAGATTCGACGTTAGTTTAGGTCTCCCTAACCGCTAAAAAGAAAAGCGTTCCGAAGAGAGGAAGGAGGAAGGCACCATTTAGAATGGAGATGAGGGAACGCGGAATCTACGCACCAGTAAGTTGAGAAAGAAGTTCATGAAAAAAAATGAAAGTAGAAGAAGAAAGTAGTAGGTGCTGAAAAACAGGACAGCACTCAACCGAAAAAAGGTTGTTCTTAATAGAACAAACATTTTATTTCAACAAAAACAAGGCCTACCTAACTCTCAGTTCGAGACCTCACATATTGCCCAGGGAGCGCTAATTCCCATACATACAATACTTTCCACGCCATAAATCAATGGGTTAAGTTGACCCCTAGCTATACCACACCCCATAATTTAAGGTCAAAACGATCGAGCCGATGCAATGCATGGCCTCCTATTTTAAGGCACACCCCATATTTTAAGGCACACCCCATATTTTAAGGCACACCCCATATTTTAAGGCACACCCCATATTTTAAGGCACACCCCATATTTTAAGGCACACCCCATATTTTAAGGCACACCCCATATTTTAAGGCACACCCCATATTTTAAGGCACACCCCATATTTTAAGGCACACCCCATATTTTAAGGCACACCCCATATTTTAAGGCACACCCCATATTTTAAGGCACACCCCATATTTTAAGGCACACCCCATATTTTAAGGCACACCCCATACTTTAAGGCACACCCCATATTTTAAGGCACACCCCGTATTTTAAGGCACACCCCATATTTTAAGGCACACCCCATATTTTAAGGCACACCCCATATTTTAAGGCACACCCCATATTTTAAGGCACACCCCATATTTTAAGGCACACCCCATATTTTAAGGCACACCCCATATTTTAAGGCGCACCCCATATTTTAAGGCACACCCCATATTTTAAGGCACACCCCATATTTTAAGGCACACCCCATATTTTAAGGCACACCCCATATTTTAAGGCACACCCCATATTTTAAGGCACACCCCATATTTTAAGGCACACCCCATATTTTAAGGCACACCCCATATTTTAAGGCACACCCCATATTTTAAGGCACACCCCATATTTTAAGGCACACCCCATATTTTAAGGCACCCCCATATTTTAAGGCACACCTTATACTTTAATTTTAGACCAAACCTTCTCGAAAAGAAGGAAAAGAAGAAACAATTCCTTTGGTATAGATTCAAAATTTTGAAGGAACAGTTTATTTCGAATAGTTTTGAAAATTTGAAAAAAACAGTTCGTTTGAACATGTTTCCATATATTCTGAAGAAACTTCATTTTATATATATTTATAATTCTGGAAGAAACGTTTCAATTGAAACATGTCAATATATTCTGAAGAAACTTCATTTGAAAAATATTCATAATTTCGAAGAAGCACGTCATTTGAAATAAATATATTTGAAAATTGTGAAGTCCGTTTTGACTATGACCAACAAGAAAGAATAAAGAGCGCAGGTGCGTCGCGGCCTCCAGCACAAGGAAGAAGACCTGCTTACGGAACCCTCGTTATGCCCAAACAAAAAAAAATATGGGCATTTGGGCGAGGGTCGGCCTGGTATTCAAGAGGAGCGGCGCGCGTGCACCCGCCTCCAAGGTCAGACGCGCACTGAACTTTGCCAGGCGGTTGCCCAGTTTTCAAATGCCACAATAACAAAAGAAAAACAGGTTTTGGTTGCCAATGAAGCTTGTGCGATAACTTTCGGTTTTCAAATGTCTTGGAGTTGGGATTCATAACACGTGGATTAGATTAGATGTTGGTTTAAGCCTCCCTAACCGCAACAAAGGCGTTCTAAAGAGAGGAAGGAGGAAGATGAGATTAGATAACATGTTAGTTTAAGTCTCTCGAACAGCAACAAAGGAGTTCTTAAGAGAGGAAGGAGGAAGATGGGATTAGATCAGATGTTAGTTTAAGTCTCTCAAACAGCAACAAAGGAGTTCTAAAGAGAGGAAGGAGGAAGATGGGATTAAATTAGATGTTAGTTTAAAGCCTCCCAAACCGCAACGAAAACCTTCTAAAGAGAGGAAGGATGAAGGCACCACACACATAGGCCTGATTTTTGTTGTCCGAATATTATCTGAATCTCGAGGTTAAAGTGATGTTTTTTTCCAATTTTGTTATTTCTACATGCAATAACTAAAAAATGAGAAAATAACTGACCTAGACATCTAGTTGAACTATCAGAGTCAGCAAGCACAAAAAACTTAATGAGATTATATTAGATTATTAGTTAGTTTAATCCTCCCTAACCGCAACAAAGGCGATCCAAAGACTGGAAGGAAGAAAGCACCATTTAGTATGGAGTTGAGGGAACGCGGAATCTACGCACAAGGTGCACAGAAACAGTAGGCTAAGAAAGAAGTTCATGAAACAAAACAAAAGTAGAAGAAGAAAGCAATAGGTGCTGAAAAACAGGACAGCAGTCAACCGAAAAAAGACGGTCCGTAACAAAACAAAAACCTATTTTATTACAACAAAAACATACCCTACCTAATTTTTCGCTCGGGACCACACACATTCCCCCAGGGAGCACTTAATACGAGTATGAATCCTGAAATCACGTTGGGACCTACAGAACTGAGTAATTATTTACGAAGGTATTAGTTAAAAAAATTATGTATTATATTTAAATGAATATATGTATATAATAAATAAAAAAACAATGATAGTAGAAGACAAAGAAATTCTCAGCAGAACAGAGACAGTCTGTGAGCAATCAAGAGTTATATTGCGGCTCCAGATTACAATTATTGAAGGTTCGTTAAGACCAAAATGATTTTATATATGATATCCTTTTATATAATTAAATACAAAATTTTATAAAATATTATAGGCTCAGTCATACGCTAATTACCAGTACACACCCCACACAGCTCACACACGGTGTATGACCTATACAGCAACACACACACACACACAACACGACCTACCCAACATGCTTCCGCTTAACTCTGACATTTCTAGGCACATTCTGCGTTGTGTGTTGCGTATGTGTGTGTGTGTGTGCTGTGTTGTATTGGTGTGTTGTGTTTGTCTGTTTATGTGCTGTATTTGTGTGCGCTGTTAGTCTGTTTGTGCTGTGTTTATCTGTGTTTGTGTTCTGTTCGTCTATGTTTGTGTGTGTATATATGGCTGAGGGACCTAACAGTATTCCCCTGCTGTTGCCAGTCCCCACAGCATAGGAAGCACAAGTTTAAATAGCCTAGGCCTATTGCCTATCCAATGCCTACTGAGGGGGAGGGGGAAGAGGAGGGAGGTCAATGGGTCCATTCGGAAAAAAGAAAAAAGTATATTGAATTTCATTTCACTTTTGAAAAGCAAACTTCCTGGAAATAGATGAAGTGTAGCAGGGAATATATATGATGTGTAGCTACAATAAAATATTTGTTATTGAAAATAGTTTCATACTAAACATTTTTTCAGAATTTAATAAGAAAATTAATGTTTAAATCAGTGAACCATTCAGATTTTCAAATGGTTTTTAAAATAATTAGCATAGATTAAATAATTATTTAATGTTGAAAATTTGGTTAGAAAATTAAATTTTAAATTAATTAACCACAGTTAATTATTTAGTTCCTTTTTGAATAATTAACATACAATAATTATTAAAGCGCAATTATAGTTAGAGTTACACGCTATTATAAAAAATAATTAATATATGTAAATTAATCCTTCACTGCACCAAACTGATGTATAAATCCCGGATGTTATTATATATATAATAATATTTCACTACACCAAACTATTGTATAAATCCCGGATGTTATTATATATATAATAATCCTTCACAACACCAAACCCATAAAAACATCCATCACAAAACCAGGGTAATTTTAAAACAGAAAATCGTTACCTTGCGTCTAGAACACCACCACCAAAATTTCACTCACTGCCCCAAAGATATTTTTTATAACAAAATCAGTCCGTAGTTCACACCACCGAAGTATAATTACCCATATACTTTTTTATGGAAATTAATGCGTATCTCCCGCCATTCCTAGCGAGTCATCAGATGACATTTTTACCCCAAAGATGCTCGGGCGCGGAAAGGTAAGGTCAAGAGATGGGGCAAAAAAGTGCGAAAAATGTTCGCCTTCACCTTCAGTGTGGCCGCGGCCGTCGCCGGGGGAGGGGGGCGCGTGTCAAGCGCGCCGCGCCTGTCGTGTTGTACACGTCTATTTATTTCGTAAACATTACGCAGGAGGACGAAAAAAAAATAAGAGAACTGATGATGCAACATATAAAAATTTGATGCGTATTTCCTAACAGGAAACGTATTGGAAATGCATGTCATCTCAGAGAAATAATATACGTAGAAAGGAAGTTACTCTGCTTCCTAGAGTACGCTGACGAGGGGAGACACTGTACACTAACAGACACTTTGGCTTTTAAAATAAGAAAACTTAGGTAATCCATTCTGCGCAGCGCAAGAGATTTTGTAGCACTAATTCATTTTTTTTAAGAATTATTCGATATCTCGATATTTACGATAAATTTTTCATAGCCACACAACACCACACGCCACACAACACCAAACACGCTACACAACACCACACGCCACACAACACCACACGCAACACAACACCACACGCCACACAACACCACACGCCACACAACACCACACGCCACACAACACACGCCACAGCCACACAACACACGCCACAGCCACACAACACCACACGCCACACAACACCACACGCCACACAACACCACACGCCACACAACACCACACGCCACACAACACCACACACGCCACACAACACCACACACGCCACACAACACCACACACGCCACACAACACCACACGCCACACAACACCAAACACGCCACACAACACCAAACACGCCACACAACACCAAACACGCCACACAACACCAAACACGCCACACAACACCAAACACGCCACACAACACCAAACACGCCACACAACACCAAACACGCCACACAACACCAAACACGCCACACAACACCAAACACGCCACACAACACCACACGCCACACAACACCACACGCCACACAACACCACACGCCACACAACACCACACGCCACACAACACCACACGCCACACAACACCACACGCCACACAACACCACACGCCACACAACACCAAACACGCCACACAACACCACACGCCACACAACACCACACGCCACACAACACACGCCACACAACACGCCACACAACACCACACGCCACACAACACACGCCACACAACACCACACGCCACACAACACCAAACACGCCACACAACACCACACGCCACACAACACCACACGCCACACAACACCAAACACGCCACACAACACCAAACACGCCACACAACACCACACGCCACACAACACCACACGCCACACAACACCACACGCCACACAACACCACACGCCACACAACACCACACGCCACACAACACCACACGCCACACAACACCTCACGCCACACAACACCACACGCCACACAACACCAAACACGCCACACAACACCAAACACGCCACACAACACCAAACACGCCACACAACACCACACGCCACACAACACCACACGCCACACAACACCACACGCCACACAACACCACACGCCACACAACACCACACGCCACACAACACCAAACACGCCACACAACACCACACACGCCACACAACACCACACACGCCACACAACACCACACGCCACACAACACCACACGCCACACAACACCAAACACGCCACACAACACCACACGCCACACAACACCAAACACGCCACACAACACCAAACACGCCACACAACACCAAACACGCCACACAACACCACACGCCACACAACACCACACGCCACACAACACCACACGCCACACAACACACGCCACACAACACCACACGCCACACAACACCACACGCCACACAACACCACACGCCACACAACACCACACGCCACACAACACCACACGCCACAGCCACACACCACACGCCACACAACACCACACGCCACACAACACCACACGCCACACAACACCACACGCCACACAACACCACACGCCACACAACACCACACACGCCACACAACACACGCCACACAACACCACACACTCCACACAACACCACACGCCACACAACACCACACACGCCACACAACACCACACGCCACACAACACCACACGCCACACAACACCACACACGCCACACAACACCACACGCCACACAACACCACACGCTACACAACACCACACACGCCACACAACACCACACACTCCACACAACACCACACGCCACACAACACCACACACGCCACACAACACCACACGCCACACAACACCACACACGCCACACAACACCACACGCCACACAACACCACACACGCCACACAACACAACACGCCACACAACACCACACACGCGACAGCCCCACACACCACACACGCCACACAACACCACAAGCCACACAACACCACACACGCCACACAACACCACAAGCCACACAACACCACACACGCCACAACACCACAAGCCACACACGCCACACAACACCACACACGCCACACAACACCACACACGCCATAGCCCCACACAACACACACGCCACACAAGACCACAAACCACACACGCCACAGCCCCACACAACACCACACACGCCACACAAGATCACAAGCCACACAACACCACACACGCCACAGCCCCACACAACACCACACACGCCACACAAGACCACAAGCCACACAACACCACACACGCCACAACACCACACACGCCACAACACCACAAGCCACACAACACCACACACGCCACACAACACCACAAGCCACACAACACCACACACGCCACAACACCACACACGCCACAACACCACAAGCCACACAACACCACACACGCCACACAACACCACAAGCCACACAACACCACACACGCCATAGCCCCACACAACACCACACACGCCACACAACACCACACACGCCACACAACACCACAAGCCACACAACACCACACACGCCACAGCCCCACACAACACCACACACGCCACACAACACCACAAGCCACACAACACCACACACGCCACAGCCCCACACAACACCACACACGCCACACAACACCACAAGCCACACAACACCACACACGCCATAGCCCCACACAACACCACACACGCCACACAACACCACAAGCCACACAACACCACACACGCCATAGCCCCACACAACACCACACACGCCACACAAGACCACAAGCCACACAAGACCACAAGCCACACAACACCACACACGCCACAGCCCCACACAACACCACACACGCCACACAACACCACACGCCACACAACACCACACACGCCACAGCCCCACACAACACCACACACGCCACACAAGACCACAAGCCACACAACACCACACACGCCACAGCCCCACACAACACCACACGCCACACAACACCACACGCCACACAACACCACACACGCCACACAACACCACACACGCCACACAACACCACACACGCAACACAACACCACACGCCACACAACACCACAAGCCACACAACACCACACACGCCACACAACACCACACACGCCACACAACACCACAAGCCACACAACACCACACACGCCACAGCCCCACACAACACCACACACGCCACAGCCCCACACAACACCACACACGCCACACAACACCACACGCCACACAACACCACACACCACCACACAACACCACACACGCAACACAACACCACACACGCCACACACGCCACACAACACCACACACGCCACACAACACCACACACGCCACACAACACCACAAGCCACACAACACCACACACGCCACAGCCCCACACAACACCACACACGCCACACAACACCACACCACCACACACGCCACACAACACCACACGCCACACAACACCACACACCACCACACACGCCACACAACACCACACACGCCACACAACACCACAAGCCACACAACACCACACACGCCACAGCCCCACACAACACCACACACGCCACACAACACCACACACCACCACACACGCCACACAACACCACACACGCCACACAACACCACATACGCCCACACAACACCATAAGCCACACAACACCACACACGCCACAGCCCCACACAACACCACACACGCCACACAACACCACACACGCCACAGCCCCACACAACACCACACACGCCACACAACACCACACGCCACACAACACCACACACGCCACACAACTCCACAAGCCACACAACACCACACGCGCCACACAACACCACACACGCCACACAACACCACAAGCCACACAACACCACAAGCCACACAACACCACACACGCCACAGCCCCACACAACACCACACACGCCACACAACACCACAAGCCACACAACACCACACACGCCACAGCCCCACAGAACACCACACGCCACACAACACCACACGCCACACAACTCCACAAGCCACACAACACCACACGCGCCACACAACACCACACACGCCACACAACACCACACACGCCACACAACACCACACGCCACCACACACCACCACACACGCCACACAACACCACACACGCCACCCAACACCACACACGCCACAGCCCCACACAACACCACACGCCACACAACACCCCACGCCACACAACACAACACGCCACAGCCACACAACACCACACGCCACCCCACGCCACACACCACAAGCCACCCAACACCCCACGCCACAGCCACACAACACCACACGCCACCCCACGCCACACAACACCACACGCCACCCCACGCCACACAACACCACAAGCCACAGCCACACAACACCCCACGCCACACAACACCACAAGCCACCCAACACCCCACGCCACAGCCACACAACAGCACACGCCACCCCACGCCACACAACACCCCACGCCACACAACACAACACGCCACAGCCACACAACACCACACGCCACACAACACCACACACGCCACCCAACACCACACACGCCACAGCCCCACACAACACCACACGCCACACAACACCCCACGCCACCCAACACCACACGCCACAGCCACACAACACCACACGCCACCCCACGCCACACAACACCACAAGCCACCCAACACCCCACGCCACAGCCACACAACACCACACGCCACCCAACACCACACGCCACCCAACACCACACGCCACCCCACGCCACACAACACCACAAGCCACCCAACACCCCACGCCACAGCCACACAACACCACACGCCACAGCCACACAACACCCCACGCCACAGCCACACAACACCACACGCCACAGCCACACAACACCCCACGCCACAGCCACACAACACCACACGCCACAGCCACACAGTACCAGAAAGATTCCTCTTTAGCTGGAAAAAATGGCGGCCTTCTGGAAAATTCGACACCAACACTATGACCTTTGCGGTTCTGCACGGTGTGCGTACGTGGGTGTGTGTGGCGTCAGTAGACAGTACGTACACTCACAGTACAACACACACACACACAGTACACACACACACATTGTACAGCACTAACGACCGGTTCTAAATAGGCACCGGTCGGGGAAAGGTCGGTTGCCGGGTGCGTCCGGGTATTGAAACCACGCCCCATTGCATGAGGCTGCTGCAGATTAGATTAGATTAGATTAGATGTTAGTACAAGCCTCCCTACCCACTAAATAAAGAAGCATTCCAAAAAGAGGAAGGCACCATTTAGTATGGAGTTAAGGGAACGCGGAATCTACGCACAAGGTGCACAGAAACAGTAAACTAAGAAAGAAGTTCATGAAACAAGACAAAAGTAGAAGAAGAAAGCAATAGGTGCTGAAAAACAGGACAGCAGTCAACCGAAAAAAGATGGTCCGTAACAAAACAAAAACCTATTCTATTTCAAAAAAAGGAAGGCCTACCTAACTCTCAGCTCGGGACCTTACATATTATATTTAACTTAATAACTGAACACACGCAATGCTTTCGTCGCTACATCATCTCGGACTGCAAACCACACACAAAACCGCAAGACCACACACAAAACCGCAAGACCACACACAAAACCGCTAACTCGATGACTTTTTTAAACTTGAATTAGTGACCCGATATTTTTTGAGAACTATTCATACGTTTTAATAGAGAATTTGCTGCACAGGAGGCCTACTCTCCATAACTCACGTAGTCACATCCATTTGCAACAGTCCTATTTTTTTTACTGTTTTGACTCCTGTATTTTTCACGTAAAATAAACATTTTACGCTGCTTCACTAACTCCATTCCTAAAATGTTTTTAGAGCAGTTTGAGTCGAAAAAATGCTACACGTAACTATTCTGCAACTATTATTGTTTTCAACTGAAAACAAGTAGTGACCAAATAAAAAAGGCGCGTAGCTAAATAAGACTAAACAAGAAAACTATACACTAAACTGGAAAATGTAAAAGCAACGGTGCCTAATTCTAATAAATGCACTATTTAGAATACCCACTGTACCATACAGCAAAGCAACCATGAGTAATATTAATATAAGTAGAACATGTAGAATACTCGGTACATCATATAACAAATCACCTCAACTTTATATTTCTTATTACACAAAAAAAGCAGAACAGCGACTCAGCAAAATGCCTAAATTTTCATAAATAGAACGAATAGAATACTCGGTACATCATATCCCCACACATCTCAATTTTATCTTCTATTACACACACCAAAACTCTTCTCAGGTGCATCCAGGCAGTACAAATTTGCACGCACATTCTTTCCTAAATGAGGGGAACCCGCGTGGTATTTGGGAGACGATGTTTTTGGGCAGCGGGCAACCGCATAAAGTCAAACGGCGACGGCCGGGCAGCGCGGCGGCGGCCGGAGCCTATATAAGGCGGCGCGCCATGACATTCAGGGTCAGTCTGGCGAGAGCAGTCGCCGTGTGAGGGTCAGTGCGTCGCGAGGTCCAAGCAACATGAACTCTTTTTTGGTACGTAGTAAAATCATTTATTTTTAAGGTACGGTTAAATTAATTGTAACATTTAAAATATATTTGAGTAAATGGTAGTAGATGTTTGACTTTCGTATGCCTATTCAACAAAAAACGTAAACAACGAATTCATATAAATATATATCAGGCGTACATATGATAAACAGAAAGAGTGGGAATGTATAAATTTGAAGAAAAATATTTCTCGGCTAAATAAACAAATTTTATGAGCCCATTTTCAAATACTTTAAAATAATTCCGATAAATATTGCAGAACTTTACAACTCTCCATTACGCAGAAATTAACGCTAAGGAAATCAATCCAAAATTCGATACATTAGAATTCACCCAAAAAAAATCATCTTTCAAAAAAGTTAAACATTTAAAATAAAAAAATTCAAAACCAAAAATCCCATATTGAGTCGAAAATTAAGCACATGTTAAAATCAATAGGACTCGTCATTAACATTATGTAAATTCGGAAATAGCTAATGTATGTGATATAAATAAAAAATATACAAATCGGGATTTTTAAGAAAATAGTTCCATAGAAATATCAATCGGAATTTATGGTTTAATTTTGTAGGTGCAGAATTAAGTATTTTTTGGCAATTGAGGTTGCAATTACTGATCGGTCAGCAGCATTATGAAAATCCCCTCCGTGTACCACCGGTGGGTCACGTCGCAGTACTTTTCACACATAAATGCAAGCGTACTTCTAACCTCAAATTAAAATTAAGCCTTTCTTTCTGTCACAATTACGATACCCTTCAATTCGTCTAAGTTTAATTAACTCCCTTCAACCATCAATAGTTGTGTGTTTCACAACATTTACTTAACAAATAAATAATTGCCTAATATGTAATTTTCAAAGCTTATTATAATTAACACTTTGACCGCAGCGTGACCCACCGGTGGTACACGGAGGTAATTTTCAGAACGCTGCAGACCGACCAGTAGTCACAAACACAATTTCCATAAATAATTAATCAAAGCTAAATGAAGGCACGATCCAGTTCATGTTTGCTATTTTCAACATCGCGCGTTGCAGTTGACTTTTAATTTGAGTTTGGTGTTGAACTTAATATTTAGTAGTTGCGGTTAAAGTGTTAAACAAATTTATGAAAATAATCTGTTTGCTCGGTAATCGTATCCATCGGGTTAATGATGAATAAGCAGTACCTAATTTAAATTCTTTGGTAGATAATAAAATTTATACCCAAGTACAAACTTTCTGAAAGCCAAGAGATGCGTTAAGTAATAAACAAAACTACTAAGAAATTATTTTTACGTCGAGGCAGGCAATCGCAGCGTACGAAAGTGCAAATTAATAAATAAAACTAATAAAGAACTATGTTTTTGCTATGGCAGGTAACCGCAGCGGTTTGCTGCATGGCGATTGGTGCGGGCGTATCCAGTCTACCCCAGCACAGATTCAGCCAACCAATCCACTTCTCGTATCGCACAGTCCACACACCGTCTACCCTCACCCACCCCTTCTCAAGTCCCAACACCGTTGGGGTCGTAGAAGGGCCAGTCCATCCATCATTTGTCCCAGTAGTGGTCCCGGTGTCCCAGGACTTCCCTGGGGACTCCGTGGTAGTGACCCGAGAAGATCTACCCAAATTGGGACTAGTCGACGTCCAGGCTACGCAAAATGTTGAGATTCCGGAAGGTACGGGGACGGTTGAAGCAGCGTCCGCTGGATCGTTATCCGCCGTGGATGACTCTTTCTCTTTGACTGCCCAGCCTCAAGAACCAGCTATTGAGGATCAAACACCTCCTGAAGTGGTAGATCCTACTCTTGAAGTGGTAGATCCTACTCTTGACGTGGTAGATCCTACTCTTGACGTGGTAGATCCTACCCTTGAAGTGGTAGATCCTATTGCCGAGCAAGTACCCACACCCATTTCGCCATTCGAGACGGAGACCTACAAAGCATACGACAACTTCATCAACACCTGGCTACGTCTGGCGTCTGTCAACCTCAACAGACCTGACCTACTCAACCTTGTGAGCACACAACCCCATAATGCAGTTGTCTCTCAAGCGGAAACTCAAGTGTCCCCTGAAGTTGTCACAGGACAAACCCCAGTACAGGATCCTATTAACGATCCTACCACAGTCGAGTCCACTACGGAAGCTGTTGTGATGGAATCCATGCCTGTTGTCGAAGTTGGTCCAGAAGTTGGGCCTAAGGATACCGCTCCTACAGTGCAGGATACTACTTCTACAGCGCATGATACCACTTCTACTGCGCAAGATACCACTTCTACAGTGCAAGATACCACTTCTACAGTGCAAGAACCACAACTACCAGTGAAGGATACCATAGTGCAAGAACTACCACAACAACCAGTAATTGAAACCACTTCAGTACAAGGACAACCGCAAGAACCACCGGTGGTTGTAGAGGACCATGCCTTAGCAACCACAGTCGACCAGTCCGAACAACCGGTCGCCGAAACCGTCCAACCGGACGCGCAAGCCGTGCAAAACCATTTCGCGGTACCTCTACTGACATCGAGAGGGCGGTTTTCTGGTTTCAGGTACCGGTTTTCACACGTACCACAAAGTGGTACTTTCTTCTTCAACTCGATCGCAGGTTAACATAAAGTCCCGCTCATGTTTTTTTTGTGCATTTGTTACTTATGTATTATGGTTTGTATGTAGAGTAGCTGTGTAGTTGGTAGGATGCTGGTTAGCTACAGCCATGTAGTTATTGGAAGTTACTGGTGGAGTGAGTAGCCATGAATTGATAACCCTATAGTGAAGGAATGTATAGGGGTTACATTGATAAGCCTATATAGCAAAGGAATGTATAATTTGTATAGGTTTATACCGAAGAATGTATAGCGGTTACATATATAGCCCTATAACGAAGGAATGTACAGCGACATCATTGGTAGGCCTATAAAGAAGAATTGTATAGCGGTTACATCTATAGGCTTAGACCTAAACAATTCAATCTTTCTAGCAATATTAGAGTTGAATTTCAGCTGTAACAACCCATGCTGTATACCAATAAAGTTGATCCCAACGCGTTTCAATTGGACAATTCCTTAATTTTAAAATAAGTTAGTACACCGCCAAGCAAAGTTCGAATAAGCCGGAAATTTAGAGAAGCAAAATTGCGTTTTCCAAATTGGCTTCAGTAAATGTTTGCGTGAAATAAATTGTGTTAAATATTTCTATTTTAGTATCCTGATATTTTGACATGAAATTCAACAAATTCCACGGAGATGTTCGAAGAGAGGAAGGATGAAGGCACCATTTAGTATGGAGCTAAGGGAACGCGGAATCTACGCACAAGGTGCACAGAAACAGTAAGCTAAGAAAGAAGTACATGAAACAAGACAAAAGTAGAAGAAGAAAGCAATAGGTGCTGAAAAACAGGACAGCAGTCAACCGAAAAAAGATGGTCCGTAACACAACAAAAAAACCTATTCTATTTCTACACAAGGAAGGCCTACCTCACCCTCAGCTCGGGACCTCACATAGTCCCGTGAGGGGTGATTCCCATAGCTACAACAGTAGTGTCCCCCTAAGGAGCAAGCCTTCAGAATATTGAATAAAGATAGTAAAATAATATTGAAGCTAATTACGTTGAAAATATTAACAAAAATACAGAATGTTAAGCACAACAACTACTACACAAGACAACAGCCATGCTCAGGCAACAGAGGAGTAGCACCAGGTGATAACAAGGACGTTGACATTCTGCATTTTTGCCAATACTTTTAACAAAATGAACATTAATATTTTAACCTGAATCGGTATTTTTTGTTAATATTTTTAATAAAATTAGCTTTAATAGTTTGACTTCAATCTGTATTTATGACACCTATATATATATTTATTATTTTATTTTATATATATATATATATATAAAAATATGTAAAGTAAAGTTATTTGGAAAAAATAGCTCATGGCTTCAGATCTCCACACGATCCTATTAAAATAAACTTACATTTAACATTTTCAGGTGAAAGAGAAGCAAAGATAATCCTTAGACTGCAACATAATCAACCGCTAGTTTGTTTAAGTAGATATGACGTGCAATTAAAAAAAAATTGATGAAAAAATTTGAGTTGGGTTCAGAAATTCGAGAAAAACGTTATATAAAATATTATGTTGTTATATGTTATAAACATACATAATTTACACCTACCTCATTTACTTATACTATATTTATTCAAAAATATTAATCCATGAACACATTAATATTGTTATCAATATAGTATGTATATAAAAATTCATGAATTAAAACAACACAAAAAAAGAATTACCCCTCAGGGGTAATTCTCCTTAAAATTAAAAAAAATTCCTCAAGAAATTCAAAATTAACAAGAATTCAAAATTAAAGATAATTCGAATTTAAGATAATTCGAATTTAAGATAATTCAATATTAAAGAAAATTAAAAATTAAATCAAATTCAAAATTAAAGACAATTCAACGTTAAAGAAAATTGAACATCAAAGAAAATTGAACATTAAAGTAAATTCAAAATCAAAGAAAATTCAAAAATGAGTAAATTCAAAATTAAAGGAAATCCAAAATATAAATGAATTTAAAATTAAAGTAAATACAAAATTAAAATAAAGTCTGAATTAAATTAGAATATTTAAAGAAAGTAAAATGATAAACATACCTGCACGAGTTGCCACCACGTGGCAGTGGACGTGGCGTTGCCACCACGCGGCAGTGGACGTGGCGTTGCCACCACGCGGCAGTGGACGTGGCGTTGCCACCACGCGGCAGTGGACGTGGCGTTGCCACCACGCGGCAGTGGACGTGGCGTTGCCACCACGCGGCAGTGGACGTGGCGTTGCCACCACGCGGCAGTGGACGTGGCGTTGCCACCACGCGGCAGTGGACGTGGCGTTGCCACCACGCGGCAGTGGACGTGGCGTTGCCACCACGCGACAGTGGACGTGGCGTTGCCACCACGCGGCAGTGGACGTGGCGTTGCCACCACGCGGCAGTGGACGTGGCGTTGCCACCACGCGGCAGTGGACGTGGCGTTGCCACCACGCGGCAGTGGACGTGGCGTTGCCACCACGCGGCAGTGGACGTGGTGTTGCCACCATGCGGCAGTGGACGTGGCGTTGCCACCACGCGGCAGTGGACGAGGCGTTGCCACCACGCGGCAGTGGACGTGGTGTTGCCACCACGCGGCAGTGGACGAGGCGTTGCCACAACGCGGCAGTGGACGAGGCGTTGCCACCACGCGGCAGTGGACGAGGCGTTGCCACCATGCGGCAGTGGACGAGGCGTTGCCACCATGCGGCAGTGGACGTGGTGTTGCCACCACGCGGCAGTGGACGAGGTGTTGCCACCACGCGGCAGTGGACGTGGTGTTGCCACCATGCGGCAGTGGACGTGGTGTTGCCACAACGCGGCAGTGGACGTGGCGTTGCCACCATGCGGCAGTGGACGAGGCGTTGCCACCACGCGGCAGGTGGACGTGGCGTTGCCACCACGCGGCAGTGGACGTGGTGTTGCCACCACGCGGCAGTGGACGTGGCGTTGCCACCACGCGGCAGTGGTCGTGGCGTTGCCACCATGCGGCAGTGGACGAGGCGTTGCCACCACGCGGCAGTGGACGAGGCGTTGCCACCACGCGGCAGTGGACGTGGCGTTGCCACCACGCGGCAGTGGACGTGGTGTTGCCACCACGCGGCAGTGGACGTGGCGTTGCCACCACGCGGCAGTGGACGTGGCGTTGCCACCATGCGGCAGTGGACGAGGCGTTGCCACCACGCGGCAGTGGACGAGGCGTTGCCACCACGCGGCAGTGGACGTGGCGTTGCCACCACGCGGCAGTGGACGAGGTGTTGCCACCACGCGGCAGTGGACGAGGCGTTGCCACCACGCGGCAGTGGACGTGGTGTTGCCACCATGCGGCAGTGGACGTGGTGTTGCCACCATGCGGCAGTGGACGTGGTGTTGCCACCATGCGGCAGTGGACGTGGTGTTGCCACCATGCGGCAGTGGACGTGGTGTTGCCACCATGCGGCAGTGGACGTGGTGTTGCCACCATGCGGCAGTGGACGTGGTGTTGCCACCACGCGGCAGTGGACGAGGCGTTGCCACCACGCGGCAGTGGACGTGGTGTTGCCACCATGCGGCAGGTGGACGTGGTGTTGCCACCATGCGGCAGTGGACGTGGCGTTGCCACCACGCGGCAGTGGACGTGGTGTTGCCACCACGCGGCAGTGGACGTGGCGTTGCCACCACGCGGCAGGTGGACGTGGCGTTGCCACCACGCGGCAGTGGACGTGGTGTTGCCACCACGCGGCAGTGGACGTGGTGTTGCCACCACGCGGCAGTGGACGTGGCGTTGCCACCACGCGGCAGTGGACGTGGCGTTGCCACCACGCGGCAGTGGACGTGGCGTTGCCACCACGCGGCAGTGGACGTGGTGTTGCCACCATGCGGCAGTGGACGTGGTGTTGCCACCACGCGGCAGTGGACGTGGTGTTGCCACCATGCGGCAGTGGACGTGGTGTTGCCACCACGCGGCAGTGGACGTGGCGTTGCCACCATGCGGCAGTGGACGTGGCGTTGCCACCATGCGGCAGTGGACGTGGTGTTGCCACCACGCGGCAGTGGACGTGGTGTTGCCACCACGCGGCAGTGGACGTGGCGTTGCCACCATGCGGCAGTGGACGTGGTGTTGCCACCATGCGGCAGTGGACGTGGCGTTGCCACCACGCGGCAGTGGACGTGGCGTTGCAACCACGCGGGCGGCAGTGGACGTGGTGTTGCCACCACACGGCAGTGGACGTGGCGTTGCCACCATGCGGCAGTGGACGTGGCGTTGCCACCATGCGGCAGTGGACGTGGTGTTGCCACCATGCGGCAGTGGACGTGGCGTTGCCACCACGCGGCAGTGGACGTGGCGTTGCAACCACGCGGGCGGCAGTGGACGTGGCGTTGCCACCACGCGGCAGTGGACGAGGCGTTGCCACCACGCGGCAGGTGGACGTGGCATCGAAAAACGTTCAACCGTCAAAATAACTAAAATGCAGCAAATAAAATAATTTTTTACTCCTTCTCAAGAAATATTCAGAATCTAAAAATGCGCAACACATTTTGTGTTGCACTTTATAAAAGAAATAAATGTACGGTTTTCTTTTTATCCTCTTTTTCTTTTTCATCGTTATTCTTTGAACTGGCTTCATTTGCAAGCAAGTTATTTTCTGAAATGAAATTTTTGATTTTTTAAATAAAAACACCGAGATAAATTGGGGATCGGACGCATATTTAAACGTCAGGTTTTTCAAAGAGAGGCCGGAGGAAGGCATTATTTAGTGTGGAGTTAAGGGAACGTGGAATCTATGCACACACAAACAGCAAGTCAGGAAGGAAGTTCATGAAACAAGACAAAAGTTGAAGAAGAAAGCATCAGGTGCTGAAAAACAGGACAGCAGTCAACCGAAAAAGATAATCTTTAACAAAACAAAAATAATTTACAACACAAGGAAGGCCCATCTGTCAGCTCAGTACCTCACATCTTCCCTCTGGGAGTACCAATTCCCATAGATGCATTAGTTGTATCCCCCAGGAGTACCAAGGGATATCCCCTCAAGGATATAAATCCCCTCGCCATGGGCTTGTAATCCCTCTAAAATCCCGACGATCCTCCTGATATCCCCCACAACCATGTAATCCCTGGTCACCGTGGCGCAGTGGTTGCGAGCGCGTCCTTCACTGGGAGTCGTGAGTTCGAATCCCGGCAGTGCCGCCCGTTTTTTTCCCCGTTGGGAAAAGGGAGAACTCAGCCACAATTCCCCACTCTACCCAGGTGTCGGAAATGGGTACCGACTTGACCGGGGGTAACCGTCATGGCGTCCTGGTGTTAGTTATGAGGCATTTGATATACCAACCGTCATGGCGTCCTGGTGTTAGTTATGAGGCATTTGATATACCAACCGTCATGGTGTCCTGGTGTTAGTTATGAGACATTTGATATACCAACCGTCATGGCGTCCTGGTGTTAGTTATGAGGCATTTGATATACCAACCGTCATGGCGTCCTGGTGTTAGTTATGAGACATTTGATATACCAGTGTACCAGGTGGTGTGTGTCGGGCTTGTTTGGAATAAAACATTGTTCCTTAAATGTCTCTAGTCCCTACAATGGAGGAACCATTGTGGCTGCGGACTATCCCCAACCCCCTTCCCTTCACATGTCACGAGTGTTATTATTATTATTATTATTATTGTAATTGTTTAACCACCGTTACCACTAACAAGTGATCCGCACAGTGAGTCGCAGTAACATATTACATTTCAAGCACAATTCAAACTAAAATTATAAATGGCATCACTATCAATTTGCCTGTCTTTATAATTTAGAACTCATGGGAAATTAGATTACATAGAATAAGTCAGCTTCTTGGAGAAACCTATAGAGGCCTCCCCCCAATTCAACCGGGCCCGAGTCTCCCAGCAACTCGCTCATCACCACCTCGCTCCGACCGAAGTAACGGCGTCTTAGTGCAGCATATCGTTGGCACTCGGTGAGAATGTGTTTTACACTCACAGTAACTTGACACTGGAGACATTGCGGCGGCGCAGTCCCGTTCATCAAATACTCATGCGTTAGAAGTGTATGTCCAATACGGAGGCGACACAGCTTTATCTCCCACTCCCGGTTGGTCCAGCAGCTTGTTCGGAGGGGTTGCGTCGTGTCCTTAATTTCTCGGAGTTTGTTCTCAGTCACTTCACGCCAGTCATGATTCCAATTTTGATGGACGAGTCTTTTAAAGGCACATGCGAAGTCTCCGCGAGGCATTCCTTTGCGTATCTGGCGCTCTCGTTGGGTGGCAGACTGTGCAGCCTCGTCAGCTCTTTCGTTCCCCGCCACACCCACATGGCTAGGCACCCAGCACAATGTATAATGTTTTCCGATCTCAGTCATCAGCGTTAGGATCTGCGTTATTATAGGATGGGTGTTGCAGGGTTTTATCATACTTTGTAGGGCGCTACGACAGTCTGAGACGATTGTGATCATACTCGTATCCACCGCTCGAGATGCGCGCACCGCGGACAGTATTGCACACAACTCAGCTGTGAACACCGAAGCCACTGAAGGGAGTTTGACCGCTAGTATGTTTAACCCATGGACGGCTGCATATGCCGTGCCATGTTCAGTTCTAGATCCATCGGTAAAGAAGACAGCTGTTTCAGAGTGACGTACGAAGTGATCGAGGAATAGGGCTCTGGATGGGGCTGCACCAAGCAGTCGTTTATGCAGGTCAGCCAGTTCACTGCAGACAGCTATCGGGGGAGAGACCCACGGCGCAATGGGGGAGACGCTTTCCGGAGCCACGCACTCCAGTGAGATGTCATAGTTTCTTAGTATCGTTTGCAGGCGAAGATAAAATGGTTTGGGGCTTCTTTCGTTTGCATGCAGGCGTCCCGAAGCACAGCGAATTTTTGAGAGAATTTGTTGAGCAGGATCAGAGAGCAGTCTAAGATAATAGTTTACGATCTTTATTTCCAGGTAATACGCTAAAGGTTTTATTCCGGTTTCTGCATGGAGAGATAAGATAGGTGAACTTTTGAACGCACCAGTAGCTACCCGAAGGGCAGAATTCTGCACAGTGTGCAATGATTTCATTAGGGTAGCACATGCAGAGCTATAAGCTTCTGAGCCATAGTCCAATTTTGGCTTTAGTAGACCCATATAAAGACGGAGCAAGGTTTGCCGATCTGCTCCATACTGGGTATGGGATATGACTTTCATTAAGTTTATGTGTTGTGAACATGATCGTTTGAGGGATTGGATGTGAGGCCGCCAGGTAAGGCTCGAGTCGAAGATTAATCCCAGATACTTGAATTGTTCAACATGTGGTAGCACTGCATTGTTTAGATGAAGTTCGGGGGAGGCTTTCAGACAGCCACGAGTACGGCAGAAATGCATAGTCACTGTTTTGGATGGGGAGAATTGAAATCCAGTGGTTGCTGTCCATTGCGTGAGGTGGTTAATAGCGATCTGCAATTGTCGTTTTAGGAACTCCTGTTTTTTGCCCGACACATAGATGACGAAGTCATCTACGTATAGAAGCCGATGGACACTCTGCGGAATTTCATCAGCGATATCATTTATGGCAACAAGGAAACACACGCAGCTGAGGATACTTCCCTGAGGGACTCCTCCTCGGAGG
This sequence comes from Morinoia aosen, assembly GCA_030386875.1. Lineage (NCBI taxonomy): Eukaryota > Metazoa > Arthropoda > Malacostraca > Amphipoda > Talitridae > Morinoia > Morinoia aosen. The sequence goes on along the minus strand of CM059580.1, from coordinate 2,384,397 downwards.
CTCTTGGTTGACGAGTGGACATTCTGGAGACGGACTCTAATTTTTCTATTATTCATGAAATTGTGTAGGAAAGCAAGAAGGTGCCCATGTATACCATATTTCTGAAGTTTCAGTAGGATTCCGTATGTCCATGCGGTGTCATATGCTTTCTGTAGGTCAAAGAAGACGGCAACAAGGTGATTCTTTGAAGTAATACTCGAAGCGATGTGTGATGACAGCGTCACCAAATGGTCGGTGGTACTTCGGTTCTTCCGGAAGCCAGATTGGATATTTACTATTTTCCTAGTCGATTCCAAAAACCAGACTAGTCTCCTGTTAACAATTTTTTCAAGCAGTTTGCTTAAGCATGAGGTGAGAGCAATTGGACGGTAACTATTTGGAGATGTCGGATCTTTACCAGCTTTTAAAATTGCTATTATTATTGTTAGTGACCAAGTTGCTGGGAATTCCTGCTGGGACCATATTTTGTTGAAGAGAGAGAGTACTGCAGGGAGGAAGGTTTCGTGGGCTTTTTTAATCATGCTGTACGAGATGTCATCATGGCCGGGAGCGCTATCGCTGGCTGTGCGTAAGGCAGTTTTAAGTTCTGACATGGTTAAGGGGCTATTGTATGCTTCATTGTCTCCCCCCAACCGCAGAGGTCTTCCTTCCCACCTTTCCTTATATCGCGTGAAGGATGCGTCGACGGTTGCGTTATCACTCACTGATGAGAAGTGTTCCGCCAGCATCTCCGCAGCTTCCAGCAATGTTTCAGTCAGGTTGTTCGTACGGGGATCTCTCAACTTTGGGGTAGGAGTCAATTTAAATTTTCCGGACAGCTTTTGGACTTTTTTCCATACTAAGTTTAAGCTGGTTTTGATATTTATACTACTGATGAAAGCTTTCCAGGATGATTGTTTACTTGTCAGGAAGGTCTTCCGGCAGATTGCCTTCGCTCTATTGTATCGGATCCTGTTATACGCATTGTTACATCTTTCCAAGGCTCTTTCAGCTCGCGTACGCTCGCGCTTTGCCATTTCGCACTCAGAGTTCCACCACGGTACCGGAGGTCGCGGTAGAGAGCCGCTCTTGCGAGGTATGGATGTATCAGCAGCTTGCTGTAAGATGTTGGTCAAAGTAGCTGTGTGATCCTCAACATTCTTTCCATTCAGCTGGTCGATATCCTCACTTGACAACTGGGTCAGTCTGCTAAACAGAGTCCAATTTCCTTTGTTTACGTCATACCGTTCATATCTGGCTTGCATATTTTGAGGATGGACAGGATCGAGATGGATAGGGTAGTGATCGCTGTCATAAAGGTTTGCATTAACATGGTATTTAAAATCCATATAGCAGTCAGGAGAGCATAGTGTTAAATCGATGACAGAGAGGGATCCCGTCTGCCTGTGAAAATGTGTAGGTTGTCCGTCGTTCATGATACAGATGTTATTTTCTCTTACTATTCTTTCCATGAGTTGTCCTTTATCATTTACCACGTTGTCATTCCATAGTTGGTTTCGAGCATTGAAGTCCCCCATTATAATATACGGGGTAGGCAGCTGGGAGATCAAATTTTCAACTTCTTGGTGTTGTATATTGATGTGCGGCAAGTAGACCGAGCATATGGTGTATGTCCGGTGCAGATTAATACGTAGTGCTACTGCTTGCAACGTGGTACGCAAGTCAATCCGGTGATGCGGTATTGTCCTGTGGATCAATATTGCAGCGCCCCGCTCGTGATCATCAGCGCGGGTCACACCAGAGGTATAGAGAGAGTACTGAGTGGGTGGTGTCACCGTTCTGTCCCGGAGCATGGTCTCTTGAAGGCAGACACATGCAGGGTGGTATAGATTGAGGAGTTGTTTAAGTTCACAGAATTTGGTTCGGTACGATTCTAAATTCCATTGAATAAATGAATCAAAATTCATTTACAAATAGAGGTACTGGTTTGTTTTCCTTCAGGTTCCGATCACTTGAATTTTTTGGCTTTCTGCTGATCTCGATGCTCGGTCTCGGCTTCTTGATGGTGGCGATGTCGTCCGCTGTTTCTTGGTTGGTGCAGTAGGCTTCGGTTTGTAGGTCATTGAGTTTCTACTGGAGTTGCCATCGTCATCGTCGCTTCCATAGCCTTGGAGGTTTGTAAGGCTGGAAGTTGCCTCCCTCCGCTTGAAAGAGTATTTGGTGAGAGAAGCCGGCGTAGGTTTTTGGCCTTTCACTGTTTTAGGGGGTTCTCCGTTTGGCTCCAGTTGTTTTCGTTGTCGGTTGTAGACTGTAGGCACCTTGGGCTTAGAGAGTGTGGCGTTATTTATTTCTTTTTGCGTCGTCCTTTTCGGTGAAATGATGGGTTGGGAGACGGCAACTGTTGGAGTTCCTGAGCTTGTACTAATTGAATCGGTGGCCTTCGATTTTACATCAGCTGTAGCTGGAGCGGATTTAGCGTTGCGAGGAGTAGAATCAGTGCACGCAGTGATTTGGTTAGGAGGTTGTTCATTGTTGTTTTTTGCCTGAACTGGCCTTATTTCTGGTTTTGCAGGTTCTTGTTCAGTGTGAGTCGGCTGTTGTGGCATATATTCCTGAGGAGCAGCAGAGTTGGGTTCTTCCGCAGGGGTACTTGTATCTCCCCTAACTACCGCGCTATACATCCGCTCATGCTCCGGATGTTTCTCCAAAACGAGGTCCATGGCTTCTGAGCGCGAGGTCTTCAATCTCTGTTGAGTGGCTAAAATTTCACTTTCAATTTGATATTTTGGGCATTGTTTATCATTTGAGTAATGAGGCTGCCCGCAATGGTAGCATCGGACGGCATTAGGACAGGAGCTTTTTTGGTGCCCTTCCTGCCCACATCGGGAGCACGTGTCTGCTTCTCTGCGGCAGTATTTTGCAACGTGGCTATAGCGTTGGCATTTAAAGCATTGTTGCGGTCTTTCTTTATATTCTTCTACAAGCTCACTGTGCCAAGATGACAATTTCACAGCTCTTGGCACCGTGTGCTTTTGGAATGTCAGGATGTATGTGTCGGTAACAACTTTCTCGCCATCTCTCCTCAGCTCTATTCGCCGCAGGTCAATCACTCCCTGGTCAGCTAGGTGGTCCTTCAGTTCTTCCATAGAACACTGTCCGAAAGTCTTGCTTCGGACTACACCACGAACAGTGTTGAGTGATCGGTGGGGCTCTATTACTACTCCCTTTCCGCCAATGCGGTCCAGTTTCATCAGCTTATCTGATTGGGTTGTACTATTTGTCTCAATGAGGAGACTGTTATACCCAGATTTTACGATTTTCTTTGGAGTACCAATTGTCTTAGTAATGTCGCGTTCTGCCAGCAACACGTTCAAATCTCTGGAGATATTGACCCCAGGGAATCGTACAGTATAATATTTGATATAGTATGGTATGGAGTTCTCGAACATTCCTTCCAGTCTCAGCATCTGACGCGCTCGCCGGTCATCTCGTCGTCTCCTCTTCACCTGTCGTCGGTTCATTGTTTTCCAGATGCTCTGTTCATCTCCGGTCGCAGCTTCCTCATCATTGTTAGGCTCTCGGGTTGTCTCAGCTTCCACTGTTTTGGCCCTCGAAGCGTCTTCGCTACATAAGTTTCTCTCATTCGTCTGATCTTTTCCATTATTTAATTCAGTCTCGGCACTCGCTCCTTGTGTGGGGTCCACACTTAGAGGAGGCAAATCGTTAGTCTGCATTAGAGCAGAACTAGCAGTATCCATTTGAGTGTCCAGGTCGTCAGCGGCAGGTAGGGATTGATGGGTTTCCATCGCGTACTGGGGAGACCCCGGTTGGCTCCCCCTAGCACAATCGCTAGGGGGCACCTTGTAACTGCTTACAAGCTCCTCAGATGATATTGGTTTAATAATCTACATAAAAGAACAAAATAATACAAAACCCCGATGTAGGGGGGGCCGCCTGCGTTGGTTCTACCTACAACAAGCTATCAAGAATAATTAAATGAGGTCAGCCTGTTATTTTACATTAATTATCTAATGTATATCAAAGACAAGTAGGTATACTAATAGTACCACCACGTAAAGGTGCAGGTCGACTAGATACACTCTAGTAAGAATGTACCTTCTATCAAATCCTTGTCAATATTCAGCAATGTTCCCTTCGCACATATAAACAAATACACTTGGTACCAGTAAAATTGGTAAAGGGAACAGTGAAAATTCCCACGAGTGTTATTTACCTTACAAAAGATGAAATATAAGTAACTCCGCATGGCAGTGAATAGCATCGACACATTGCGCACCTGTTCTGTTATTGAACGGGGGAGCGTGTCCGTGATGCGCGCGTTGTCAAAACGTCTTGATGAAAAAAAATGAGTCGAGTGCAGAAATTAAAAAAAAATGAGTTGAGTTCAGAAATTGAAAAAAAATGAGTTGAGTTCAGAAATTGAAAAAAATGAGTTGAGTGCAGAAATTAAAAAAAATGAGTTGAGTTCAGAAATTAAAAAAAATGAGTTGAGTTCAGAAATTCAAAAAAATGAGTTGAGTTCAGAAATTAAAAAATATGAGTTGAGTTCAGAAATTGAAAAAAAATGAGTTGAGTTCAGAAATTCAAAAAAATGAGTCGAGTTCAGAAATTCAAAAAAATGAGTTGAGTTCAGAAATTAGTAGTAGTAGTAGTAACATAGGTTTGCTAGCGCTTCAGTTATTCAAACTATATCGCACCGGAGGTCACATAATTTAATTAGTATCAGACTTTCCGATTTACCACGTAAGATGAACATCAACATTATTTGAACATCAAAAATTATATGATCGTAATTATAGTTACAACTCAAGAGTATAATTGTCTCCCCATTGAAATCTTGTACATACAACAGTACATTCGAACACACTGGGCAGCCAAACCCCGTAGGGGGTTTCAGCTGCCCACCCATTATGGCCGGACGCCTTACCCACGCTGAAACCCCCCGAGGTACCAACGTAGCGCGCCCGGCCATATTGCAGTTTCTTCATCTACAATCTTCCAATACGATATCACGCTTGGTTACAGTGCATTACTGCGTGGCTTCATGTTAAATCTCAGAAAATAGCTTGCACCTCTCCAGGAACAGCTGTAACGCTGCTGCGTTAAAGCCTGAGCGCTCGTTTTCCCTGAGTATTCCAATCAACACATCCTCCGTGCAGCCACGAAGACTTGGGAAACACACATTGCGTATAGCAGAGTATCTTGGACATTCAACGAGAAAATGCACAACAGTCAGGGGAACACGGCACCGTTCGCATTGCGGCTGCGGCTGTCGCTCCATGAGGTGGCCGTGCGTTATGCGAGTATGGCCGATGCGGAGGCGGCAGAGTATCACCTCCATTCGACGAGCACGGCAGTTAGAAGATGACCACTCTCGGATAGTGGGCTTAATGTTTCTCAATTTATTGTCAGTTGTGGCCGTCCAGTTTCGCTGCCACAGATCCTTCACCGCCGCCTTGATGCGAGGATAAAAATCACGGGAAGGGACCATCAAATTTAGTGTTCTCTCACTTGACCCAGCAGCTTGCTTAGCTTCCCGGTCTGCTCTCTCATTGCCAGATATCCCCACATGCGCGGGCACCCAGCATATAACGACACTCTTCCGTTCATTTACGAACTGTGCCAGCTTTGTGACGATCTCCGCAATAATGGGGTGGGTACTGTTGTACATCTGAGCAGCATCTATTACGCTTTTCGAGTCAACGAAGATGGTGAAAGAATGACAATCGTGCTCCTCGATCAGCTGTAGCGCTTCCATCACACCATACAGCTCCGCTGAGAAAATTGAGGTCTCTGGGAGCAGTCTCCTAGCCCTCACTATTTCCCCGGACACAGCGGCACATCCCACAGCGTCTCCTGTCTTAGAGCCGTCTGTATAAATCTTCACAGAGTTTGCGTGTTTCTCCAGTATATGCTCCATGAAAATTCCCTTCAGGATGTTAGCCGGCATTGACTCCTTTTTCGGCACTCGACATCCAGGGCAGAAGCTCTCCACGGGGACACGCCATGTCGGAGAGCAGTCAAACAGCACAGGTAGCACTCTCATGGGTCCCAGCTGCATGGCGGCCGTCAGCGCCGGATAGTTCATTGATGATGGCAGACAATACGGGAAAGGCAGATGTCGTCCGGAAGGCGCGTGCACGCTTCTCCATGTAGGAGACAGGGGCAGCTGATCTAGACGAGCCAGGTACTGTAGGCTCAACTGTACACGGCGGAGCCAAAGAGGAGGTTCTCCACTCTCCACACACAAACTGACTGACGGGGAGGTCCGAAAGGCGCCAGTGCAAAGCCTTATGGCCGTGTGGTGCACCGGATCAAGCACTGACAACGAAGTTTCCCTTGCATACTGGTATACAGTGCATCCATAATCCAGCTTACTTCTGATCAGGGTTCTGTATAGGCGCAGCAATGTTACACGGTCAGCTCCCCACGCCAGGCCTGATACACATTTCAACAGGTTCATTCTTCTGTTGCAATCAGACTTCAGCGCGGCCAGATGGGGTTTCCACGATAGCTTGTCATCAATAGTTAGGCCCAGAAATTTGGCACTATGAGCAAAGTTTATCGGTACTCCCCGGAGAAGTAACTGTGGAGGGTCCCGTCGGCAGCGTCCCTGAAAATGCAGGGCCACAGTCTTCCCAGTGGAGAATACGAAACCATTTTCAGTCGCCCAGTCATTCACACCGTTGATAGCCAACTGCACTCTGCGCGCCAGCGCAGGCAAAAACGCTGATGAAGAGTAAATCATGAAGTCATCAACGTACAATGACGACGAGACATCGGCTGGCAGTGTGGAGGTGATGTCATTGACGGCCAGAGAGAAGAGGGTGCAGCTCAGCACACTACCCTGGGGTAGGCCCTCCTGCTGGGTTTGCCAAGGCGACAATGTGGCTCCCACTTTTACACGAAAACTCCTCTCCTGGAGGAACCGCTGTACAAAGAAAGCCAAATTGCCCCGAAGGCCACATCCATAAACACGTTGGAGGAGCCCATGTCTCCAAACGGTATCATATGCTTTGTGCAGGTCGAAGAAGACACACAAGCTCTGCTTGCGGGCGGCAATATTCTGAACCAGATGACTCTGCAGTCTCACGACAGCATCCGTGGTCCCCCGAAGCTGCCTGAAGCCGAACTGGGCAGGGTTCAGAATTTCTTCTGCTTCCAGCCATCGTACAAGGCGAACGTTTACAATCCTCTCCAATAGCTTGCACACACAACTCGTTAGGGCGATAGGTCGGTAGCTGTCTGTACGGGTGGCCGGTTTCTGAGGTTTGGCAAAGGCAAGGATTGTTGCAGTGCGCCAGTCCCTTGGAAATACGTGGGTCGTCCAGACCTTATTGAATATATGAAGCAGCTGGCGTAAGGCTGATGAATGCATCCTCTTGAGCATCTGATAGTGAATCCCATCGGGGCCTGGTGCAGTATTATTGCAAGTTCTCAAGGTGCGGTAGATTTCAAGAAAGGTGATAGGCTCGTTGTACGAGAAAACTGTTTCTGTTGCAAAGTCTGGTTTATGTTGTTCTCTTTGGCGTTTTTGTGCTCGGAAAGCAGGTGGATACTGGGCTTCGCTACTATTATGCGCGAAACTATCAGCCAGCGCCGCCGCCACCCGCTGAGGATCCGCCGTGAGTATGCCGTCCACTTCTAAACAAGGCCTGCCACAGCTGTATTTTCCCTTCATCTTACCCACACGTTGCCAAATTTTGGTCATGGGTGTGTCGGTATTTAGGCTGCTAACATATTTGCGCCACGAGCTCCGCCTAGCAGCGTCCTTGATGAATTGGGCCTTCGCTCTTGCTCGCTTATATGCAATAATATCTGCCAGCTCGCCGGTACGTCTAGAGCGTCTCAGGGCTTGCCGCCGCTCATAGTTTGCCACAGCGCAATCATTATTCCACCAAGGGACACGGTACTTTGGTGCACCACCGCGTGACATCGGGATAGCAGCACTAGCAGCACTCCTGAGGGTACCGGTAAAACGCTCCACCATGTCGTCAACTTCCAGTAGGTCATTCATTTCTTCCATCTGGGTTAGGGCTTCAAAAGTATCCCAGTTAGCACGCTTCATGCAGTATCGAGGTTCTGCTGGCACTGGAGTAAACTCCCTTACTTCCATAACAATGGGGAAGTGGTCACTGCCATAAGTATCATCCAGAACGCTCCACAGAACATCGGGGAACATATCTGGGGTGCTGAAACTGAGGTCGATGGCGGAGGTCGTCCCTGTTTGGACGTGAAAATGAGTGGCGGCCCCAGTGTTGAGCAAACAGAAATTGGATCTCGTAATGAATTGGTTGATGAGCCTACCACGCTGGTCGCTTTGGGCGTTGCCCCAAGCCACGTGCTTTGCATTGAGGTCGCCTACCACAAAAGCGGGCCCAGGCAAATGAGTACAGATATTCTCAAAATCGGGCAACGAGAAAGGTTCAGCTGGGGGGATATACATATTGCAGATGGTGGTCATTTTCTTGTTGAACCAAAAACGGATTGCCATTGCCTGGATCTGGGTGTTCATCGGCACTTTGGAATAACCCAAGTCCTTCCTTACAAGAACAGCTAGTCCAGATCCAGGGACAGGATTTGGTACGTGAGAGAAAGTTTCAATATTATAGTTGGCTGGTGGGGTCGGAGTTATGTCTCCCAGCATGGTCTCCTGGAGACATATGCACAGTGGTTGTTGTTGCTGGATGATAGTCAGGAGGTCACCGTAATTCCTACGGTATCCTCTACAATTCCACTGTAAAACACTCTGCATCATGTTCCCTTCTCTGGGGGCTGCTCTTTAGGGTCAGGCGGTCTTTGATTTGATGGTGATTTGGTTGGTGCTGGTCTCTCCCCCCACGCGTGCAAGGGCACGGTTGGGAGAGGTCTTGGCGTAACCTTCGAGGGCAAAGCCCACACTCGTGTAAAGTCAGGCGCAGTCTCCTCTGGCACTCTTCCTACGCGGTCCAATGAACGCACACGCTGTGCCACTGAGGGTTCCGGCTTTCTCACACTTCTGCGGCTCTCGTGAATAGTCCTTACATCTTGGGGAGGTGGCATCTCGGACTGTTTGTTCGTACTGTAGGGGGTCGCAAGCTCCTCGTCGATTGAACGGGTCACTTCTTTCGATGCTTCCCCATGGCCAAGGGTTAAGCCGGTATTCGCCTGGGCTTCCGCGTGCGTACCACCACGACGCTTTTCTGACTCAGCTTGGCGCCTCTTACTATCAGATGCTACAGTTTCCGCAGTCCTAGCGACCTTTGTCATGGCACCACCAACGGGTGGCGATCTCACACTCGGTATGCGTTTCCGCGATACCGAGGAGACTGCCGAACTCAGACACACAGGAACTGGGGGGTCTGCTTGAGCACAACGTGACAGATCAGGAAGATCGCTCCGCTCAGGTCTATCAGCAGGTCGGGGTACAGCAGCGAGAGTACGGCGTGCAGCACGCGCGGCATCAGTACCTGCGGTGAGGTCCCGACCAGCAACACTGGGGGCTCCTGTCACTGCCGGGTGCACTGGCACAACAAAGCTAGGTCTTCTTGGAGGGGCCCGCACTGCAGCGGCATAGGACGTCTCTGTTCTGACGTACCTGCTGCTCACAGCACGCTTGGCTTCCCCGTAGCTTATTCTCTGCGATGTTTGCGCGGCCAACACCTCTTCTTCCATTTTGAAGTAAAAACATTCCTTAGAGCCAGCAGGGTGTGATTTATCGCAGTTAGCACATCTCGGGGGCTTATCACAGGGAAGTTCGTGCTGGTCCTCGGCACAATTTGGGCATGCTCCTCTCAAGGATCGACACGTCTTAGCGCCATGCCCATACTGTTGGCACTTGTAGCAGCGTCGCGGCCTTGGAACGTACTGTCGCACGCTGCACCTCGTCCATCCTATGTTCACATGTGACGGCAGGGAGCATCGGTCAAACGTCAGGATGTAGACAGAAGTGGGCACCAGGGCACCATTAACGTTTTTCTTGGTTCGGTACAGCGCCTTCACTTCATACTGCCGCAACTCCTCCAAGAGGCTCTCATCAGCGTAACCAGGATAATTGAGGTAGAAAATCGTTCCTTTGCTCTCATTGAGGCTTCCATGTGGGGACACTTCCACACCCACGCCAGCCAGATGGCGAATGCTCAATATATTGCGGCTCTGCTCAGAGTTACGGACCTCCACCAAGAGACCACCACCGCGAGTCTCTGTGATCTTGGCGGGTCTACCTCCCAGCCCACGACACAGGTCTCGGTTTGCCATGATCACATCGATGTGCGTCAGCGGTGAGCCGTCAGTAGCTTTAATGTTGAAGAATCTTTTGTATTCTGTTGGCAGAATTGGCTCCACCAGGTCGGATGGCGCGGTTTCCTCAAGAAGATGTGGTCTTCTGCCACGACGTCGCCCACGGCCTGGCCTGTTTGGCTGGCGTTCAGGAGCGTAGGGTTCAAGAATTATTTCTGTATCTTTGTTTTGTCCGCGCTCTGTTTCCTCACCCACGGATTGGTGCGGCGGTGGTTGCAGAGGCGGCTCTTGAGAGGAAGAAGCAGGTACGGTGTCCTTATTTGATATCCGGGTCGTCAACGGGGGGTGAGCAGCCAGAATTGTATTGGTGGAAGCAAGCACATTGCTTTAGGTCTCTCTTGTCAAGGAGGGTCTCCCCTCCCCTATCCAGGCTGGCTCAGGCCGGAAAAGAGACCCCCGAGCAGTCAGTAGCCATTTGATATATCATCTATACTTGAGGCGGGCACACACTGACCAATAGGGGGTGAATACCCCCTCCCACCGTCAACCCCGGCCCGTGGCAGCCCCTTGTTTGCTCGGGATAACGGGGGCTTTATCACCCGTAACTGCCGGGGTCCGGTTTTATTTACATGGGGGGCCTTCCCATGGCCCCCCATTTTGTCTGGCTGCTCCGAGTGAGCCTGTCTGCCACGGTTGTACCCACCAGGACCGAGGTCCCGACAGCATAGCCTCACTCCTCCTCACAACACACAAACCCTCCCACCACAATAAGGTAAGGGGGCGTTGGGAGGGGTTCAGAAATTAAAAAATATGAGTTGAGTTCAGAAATTGAAAAAAAATGAGTTGAGTTCAGAAATTCAAAAAAATGAGTTGAGTTCAGAAATTCAAAAAAATGAGTTGAGTTCAGAAATTAAAAAAAAATGAGTTTTCAGAAATTAAAAAAAAATGAGTTGAGTTCAGAAATTCAAAAAAAATGAGTTGAGTTCAGAAATTCAAAAAAATGAGTTGAGTTCAGAAATTCAAAAAAATGAGTTGAGTTCAGAAATTAAAAAAAAAATGAGTTGAGTTCAGAAATTGAAAAAAATGAGTTGAGTGCAGAAATTAAAAAAAATGAGTTGAGTTCAGAAATTGAAAAAAAATGAGTTGAGTTCAGAAATTCAAAAAAATGAGTTGAGTTCAGAAATTCAAAAAAATGAGTTGAGTTCAGAAATTCAAAAAAATGAGTTGAGTTCAGAAATTCAAAAAAATGAGTTGAGTTCAGAAATTCAAAAAAATGAGTTGAGTTCAGAAATTCAAAAAAATGAGTTGAGTTCAGAAATTCAAAAAAAATGAGTTGAGTTCAGAAATTGAAAAAAATGAGTTGAGTTCAGAAATTAAAAAAAAATGAGTTGAGTTCAGAAATTAAAAAAAAATGAGTTGAGTTCAGAAATTCAAAAAAATGAGTTGAGTTCAGAAATTCAAAAAAATGAGTTGAGTTCAGAAATTCAAAAAAATGAGTTGAGTTCAGAAATTCAAAAAAATGAGTTGAGTTCAGAAATTCAAAAAAAATGAGTTGAGTTCAGAAATTCAAAAAAATGAGTTGAGTTCAGAAATTGAAAAAAAATGAGTTGAGTTCAGAAATTGAAAAAAAATGAGTTGAGTTCAGAAATTGAAAAAAAATGAGTTGAGTTCAGAAATTGAAAAAAATGAGTTGAGTTCAGAAATTCAAAAAAAATGAGTTGAGTTCAGAAATTGAAAAAAAATGAGTTGAGTGCAGAAATAAAAAAAAATGAGTTGAGTGCAGAAATTAAAAAAAAATGAGTTGAGTGCAGAAATTAAAAAAAAAATGAGTTGAGTTCAGAAATTTGAGAAAAAATTTTAGATGTTTTTGCTAAGAATGTTTAGATTTTTTCTTGTCAGTGTAAAGTTTAGACAAACCTGCAATGAAATTTGGTCGACCGAAAAAAATCGTCCGTAACAAAGCAAAAAAAATTCTATTCCCATAAAAACGTTCAACGAACACTGAGCTAGGGACGTGACATCTTCCCCCTGGGAGCGCTAGCTCCCATAGACACAATAACTGCATCTCCCTGAGGGGTAAAAATAAGGACAAGAAAAGACGCGTAAAATTTAAATATTTATCAAGCAAAGATTAACTTAACTTCAATTTCTGCACAGTCGAGTTTATTATCACAGGAAAAAACTTGTTTAAAACAAAAAAAAAAAAAAAACGTTATTTTTTTTTGGCAGTCATTTCGATGAGAGGAAAAGGAAAACGCGAAGAAACACCGCGCCACTTCCCCAAGCTACACTGACGCGGACAGACACTGAGCTAAAACCTTGTCCCCCGTTTGTGCATAAATTCCCTGAAGGACAATCTTCCAAAGTGCTTCACAATTTTTTTACAATTATCTTCCTCGTTAAGCACAACGACCGTACCAAAAATACAATAAACTTACGTGTATATAAATACCAAATATTGTACAATACAGCTATATTCGTTCGTACTCTACGTACTACGCAGCCTTTGGTACGTAAGGAAAGCTTCTTATTTATGCAAAATACAACGGAGACTTTATTCTATATATTAGTTCTGACATACGTAGTTTATATATTACATTTGTTGATATGGATACTTAATTCCTTAAGACGTAGGCCTAGGGTGTATCACGCACACACTGCAACACACACAACATAACACACAGACAACATAACGCACACACAAAATAACACACAAACACATACCATAACACAATATAACACACAAAACATACCGAAAGTACACACAACGCACGTACGCACACACAACACACACACACATCCGCGCACACATCTCAGGTGCGTGTGTATATCATCAGTGCGCAATTCGAAAGGTTGTGACTATAATTATAAATACAAAGATAATGCTCGTCACTGCTCTTTCAATGCCTTATTCACTACGAAAAAAAAAACAAAAAAAAAAAAAAATGTCTGCTATGACATTGGCGTTCTGTGGGTTTTTCTTAAAGATTAGATGTCAGTTTTAAGCCTTCATAACCGCTAAAAAAAACGTTTCGAAGAGGGGAAGGAGGAAGGCGCCATTAAGTATGGAGTTAATGGAACGCGGAATCTATGCAGAAGGGGGCATAGAAACAGTGAGTTGAGAAAAGAAGTTCATGAAACAAGACAAAAGTAGAAGAAGAAAGCAATAGGTGCTGAAAAACAGGACAGCAGTCAACCGACAAGAGGTGGTCCGTAATAAAACAAATACATTTTAATTTACCAAAAAGAAGGCCTAACTAACTTTCAGGCTGGGACTCATGATAACTAGTATAATGATAACTAGTATAACTACACTAGGTATAATTATCACTAGTATAATTATCTAGTAATGATAACTAGTATAACTACACTAGTCATAATTATCACTAGTATAATTATATAAAGCCAATCTTACTAGTTTAAAACCCGTGCGTTTTTTTGCGCCACCCAGCATTGAAGCAGCAAGACAAACGTACAATCGTACGGACATGTGCATGTAAACACGTCCAACACATTAAAAAAATAAGGCCTATGGAACAAAAATCTACCTAACAAACTTCTAAGACCATCACCATTATTATTAATATCATATTTAATATGTTAGTTAATTTGAGATTCACTAGCCACCACAAACGCGATCTCGAGAGAGCGAAGAGGAGGGACCATTTCGTATGGAATGTCGAAAACGAGGAATCTATGCACAAGGTCCCCACACAAACCGCAAGTCAGGAAGGAAGGAATCTATGCACAAGGTCCCCACACAAACAGCAAGCCAGGAAGGAAGGAATCTATGCACAAGGTCCCCACACAAACCGCAAGTCAGGAAGGAAGGAATCTATGCACAAGGTCCCCACACAAACGGCAAGTCAGGAAGGAAGGAATCTATGCACAAGGTCCCCACACAAACAGCAAGTCAGGAAGGAAGGAATCTATGCACAAGGTCCCCACACAAACGGCAAGTCAGGAAGGAAGGAATCTATGCACAAGGTCCCCACACAAACAGCAAGTCAGGAAGGAAGGAATCTATGCACAAGGTCCCCACACAAACAGCAAGCCAGAAAGGAAGGAACCTATGCACAAGGTCCCCACACAAACCGCAAGTCAGGAAGGAAGGAATCTATGCACAAGGTCCCCACACAAACAGCAAGTCAGGAAGGAAGGAATCAATGCACAAGGTCCCCACACAAACAGCAAGTCAGGAAGGAAGGAATCAATGCACAAGGTCCTCACACAAACAGCAAGTCAGGAAGGAAGGAATCTATGCACAAGGTCCCCACACAAACAGCAAGTCAGGAAGGAAGAGGAACAAAAGACAAAGAAGAGATAGCAAAGAAGGCAATAAAACTGAAAGAGGCAAAGTGGGCACGACAGACACAAGTTCCGAAGGCCTATCTACAGCTGAGGGACCTAACAGTATTCCTCCTACACCCAGCGCTGCTGATTAGGCAGTAGTTAACTCAAGGCTTTAACTATACTTACGCTAAGTCCACAATAACTTAAAGCTGTTTAGAGAATTTTCAGTCACTGTACTGATGAGAATAATTATGCACAATTCTATTTATACACATCGACATGATCTATGCTCATGTAGGTAGCAAGGAAGACTATGCAATGTTTATGCTCACAATAGGCATCCTGTCGCATATTAACACTTTGACTGCGACTACTAAATGTTAAGTTCAATGCCAAACTCAAATTTAAAGTCAACTGTAGTAAGCGATGTTGAAAATAGCAAACATGAACTGGATCGTGCCTTCATTTAGCTTTAAGTATTTGTGTTCATTGAGTTTGCGACTACTGGTCGGTCTGCAGCGTTGTGAAAATTACCTCCGTGTACCACCGGTGGCGCACGTCCCAGTCTAAGTGTCAATGTGCATACTGACAAGTGTGTGTAGACTTCATGCGTACCTCTATGTATGTTCTCTATGTTCAATGTACAGTATATGTACAACAGGTATGTCGAGCCAACTTGTAGCTACGCTAATATGTACATCTTATGTTTATACAGGGCCTACATCACGTCGAGTTTACGGATGTCATGTCTATTCGATGTCAAATGAAGTCAGGTCTATGTTAAACCTACCTATGTTCAAGGTTAAATTACTGCTATGTTTATGAATCACCCTGTCTATGCAGCACCATGTTTATGCATCACCATGTCTGTGCAGAACCATGTCTATGCATCACCATGTCTATGCATCACCATGTCTATGCATCACCATGTCTATGCATCACCATGTCTATGCATCATCATGTCTATGCATCATCATGTCTATGCATCACTATGTCTATGCATCACCATGTCTATGCAGAACCATGTCTATGTCACATGGACATTTAATCTACGCCTGAGTTCCTCAACCGCAGGCACTTGGTACCCGTCGTATGGTTGCACTTGGTACTGCTGGATGGTGTCCAGCAACCATTTCTCATGCACAACCACAACACCTGCATTCCGTCTACAACCGTTTCCCGATGTACAGCAATTACAATCTTGTCTACATACCTGACTACTACCACGGCCACCACTGCTGCCACCATTCATATCACCACTTATAATACCACAGCCACCATTTATCCCACCGCTGCCACCACTCATAACTTCACCTGTCTTACAACAACCACCATTCATCCCACCACAGCCCCCACCACCCCCCGCCCCGTACCCCAGTTCGCTATCCTCAACTACAGCCTCCAGAGAACGCGGCGCCTCTCTACCACCCCCCGCGGAACTCAACATCTTCCCCCGACAAGCAGCTCCAAAAAGGCCTCCTCCAGACCTGTAGTCGACAGACATCGAACTACAGCACCGAAGGGAGCCTCTGGTGGCAGGGGCGTGGTTGTGCTTGTTGTTGTTGGTCAATAACGGGGCGTTTGGGCCGTTGTTTACGTTGTTGATTTCATTGTGGTTGTTGCTGTTGATGATGACGGTGTCGTCAAGGGCTGAGTCAGCAGAATTCCTGTTGTTGATAATCACGGTGTCTTCTAATTCACTATCTTTCTTACCCGTATCAGCTGTTATGACGGGGTCAGCATGAGCTTGGTCACCGCGAGCCATGATGACGTCAGTGAAAGCTTGGTCATGGCTATGGTCAGCCATGATGACGTCAGCAAGAGCTTGGTCACGG
Source organism: Morinoia aosen (assembly GCA_030386875.1). Lineage (NCBI taxonomy): Eukaryota > Metazoa > Arthropoda > Malacostraca > Amphipoda > Talitridae > Morinoia > Morinoia aosen. The sequence goes on along the minus strand of CM059580.1, from coordinate 2,368,090 downwards.
CTATGGGCAGCCAAGATGACGTCAGTAAGACCACCCGAACTGGCGTCAGCCCGGGACTGATCACCGAACACGTGGTCAGTGCTGTCCAGGTGGCTCAGTTTGGTGGTGGTGATGATGTCTCTCAGCACGTCACCGTCAAGCCTCAGAAGGAACTCTCTCGCCGCCATCTTTCTTTGGGCAGAGGACGCCATTTTGTTTTCGCTATTGGTTGTAATATCAGCGTTCATCGCCTTATGGTTTTTGCTGGTGGTTGTTTTGTTTTGGCTAGCGGTCGCCATTTCGTTTTGGTCAGAGGTCGCCATTTTCTTTTGGCTAAAAGTTGTGATTTCAGCTTCCATAACTGACCCATTGCGGGGTTTGGAAGACGTGTTGTCGCCCTGTGATTGGCGGGCACAGTGGCAGCCACGAGGCCGCAGGACAGGCTCCAATTGGCTGACGTCCTGTGACGTCACAGGCCAGATGATGACGTCAGCGGAGAGCAGGTTGTCGGATGTACGAGCGCCGCTCAACTGCAGCAACTCCTGCCCATGTATTCCACATGAAAAAGATACTTCATCGAAAACGGGGAATCAATGCACAATCAATGAATTCATCTAACAACTATGAACACTAAGTTGTACATACAAACAAACATACGATCCTGCGAGGTACACGATTCAACTATGCATTCTGCATCGCGCGCACGGGTGAAATAGCTACGTTTGAAATACGTTTCTCAAGCTTGAGTGAAAATAGTTTTCTCGGACGAATTGCTGCTAATTTAATAACCACAGTTATTTTTGACGGTATGTCTACCATGCTTTAGATAAGATCCTTTTGTATCTCAGATTTAGATTCATTTTCAAAGCACACGCATCGTGGAAATGCATCTCATTCCTTCATTAAACCCAGACTCTACTTGAATATAACATTATTCATTCAAAACAAATTATCAATATACCATATTCATTCATTAAACCAAACATTTAAATATAACATATACATTCCACCACACCCACCAGGATATCAGGGGGCGGGGGGGCGGTGTGGGGGTGGCAGTAGACGCCCCCCACCTCCTGCAGGAGACTCACGCCCTTCCCCCGCAGCAGGTCGCGCCTCACACCCTGGGGGGGGGGGAGGGAGAGTTACTAAAAGACACGCTTTGAGGTAACTTTACAAGAACACAAAGTCTTGACCGGATTGAAGAATGCAACAAAAAAAAAACGGGGGTTTTTACTACACAAATATAGGGGTAGGTACCACGGTAGAGGAAACAAGGTAGGTTCAAACCAGTCTTTTTCCCGTTGACGGTGTGGTTTTGCTGACGTCACGGCAATGAACCAATAGCAGCGCTCATATTGCATCTGGTAGCACTGCTACCCCCAAATCTGGCTCCACTATTGGCCTAACGACGTGGCGTTTTGGTGACGTCATAAAGTTTGTTTGAAATAAAGCCTTTCTATTGGCTAGCCGAACAAGAGGTGTATTTTCTCCCATAGAAATGACCCTACCTTGTTTCCTCTACCGTGGTAGGTATCAGACCTATCGAACACGTGACCTGTAGTCCCCCACCTCCTAGGGGAAGACGCATAGTCCCCTACCTCTTACCTGAATGACAGGCCACTCGTGCCCCCCCACAGCGTGGGGAGCGTAGTCCCCCCAGCCCCCCCGCTGGAGGCTCGCGTACACCCAGGCGTCGGACACGAGGGGCACACCCCGCAGGCACCCCAGCAGGAGGTTGACGGTGCGGCGGGTGCTGTCACCAGTCACCAGCACCGCCGTGCGGGGCGACACCCGCGCCTCGCAGGTGTAGCGACCCAGCTGGGTGACTATGGGCAACAGCACCTCTGTGTCTCTGGGAGGTGAAGGGGGAGATGAGTGAGGAAGTAGGGTGAGGAGGGTGTAAGTGGGTGGGGGATGAGGATGCGAGGGATAAGGGGTGTAAGGTGGGAGTAACGTTGGGGAGAGATACGTCCCCTACCAGGAAATGTATCCTAGATACATGGCTAAATCTGCAGAGAGTCCCCTAGATATGCCTCCTTCCAGGAAATGTATCCTAGATACATGTCTAAATCTGCAGAGAGTCCCCTAGATATGCCTCCTTCCAGGAAATGTATCCTAGATACATGTCTAAATCTGCAGAGAGTCCCCTAGATATACCTCCTTCCAGGAAATGTATCCTAGACACATGTCTAAATCTGCAGAGAGTCCCCTAGATATGCCTCCTTTCAGGAAATATATCCTAGACACATGTCTAAATCTGCAGAGAGTCCCCTAGATATGCCTCCTTCCAGGAAATGTATCCTAGACACATGTCTAAATCTGCAGAGAGTCCCCTAGATATGCCTCCTTCCAGGAAATGTATCCTAGACACATGTCTAAATCTGCAGAGAGTCCCCTAGATATACCTCTTTCCAGGAAATGTATCCTAGACACATGTCTAAATCGGCAGAGAGTCCCCTAGATATACCTCTTTCCAGGAAATGTATCCTAGACACATGTCTAAATCTGCAGAGAGTCCCCTAGATATGCCTCCTTCAAGGAAATGTATCCTAGACACATGTCTAAATCTGCAGAGAGTCCCCTAGATATGCCTCCTTCAAGGAAATGTATCCTAGACACATGTCTAAATCTGCAGAGAGTCCCCTAGATATGCCTCCTTCAAGGAAATGTATCCTAGACACATGTCTAAATCTGCAGAGAGTCCCCTAGATATGCCTCCTTCCAGGAAATGTATCCTAGACACATGTCTAAATCTGCAGAGAGTCCCCTAGATATGCCTCCTTCCAGGAAATGTATCCTAGACACATGTCTAAATCTGCAGAGAGTCCCCTAGATATGCTTCCTTCCAGGAAATGTATCCTAGATACATGTCTAAATCTGCAGAGAGTCCCCTAGATATGCCTCCTTCCAGGAAATGTATCCTAGATACATGTCTAAATCTGCAGAGAGTCCCCAGATACGTCCCCTACCCAGGGAATGTATCTCAGATACATCCTTTACCAGAAATTGTACTTTAGATATGCCTTCTTCCAAGAAATGTATCCTAGGTACATTTTCAAATCCGCAAAACGTACCCCAGATACGGCGCTCTGTACACCCACCTGGTATGGAGGCTGGTGAACACGATGCTGGGAGCCTCTTCTTCTGACGCCCTCTTCTTCCTCGCCACACTGCCGCTCCTCTTCTTCTCCGTGTTCAGCGGAGGACCTTTTCCAGGAGTTGAACCTTTTCTGGAACGTGGTCCTTTTTTAGGAATTAAACCTTTTTTGGAACTTGAGCCTTTTCTAGGACTTGAACCTTCTCCAGGAGTCAAACCTTTTCTGGAACGTGGTCCTTTTTTAGGAATTAAACCTTTTTTGGAACTTGAGCCTTTTCCAGGACTTGAACCTTCTCCAGTAGTTGAGCCTTTTCTGGAACATGAACCCTTTCCAGCAGCACAACCATTTTCAGGAGTAGAAGTTACTCTAGAAACGCGAGCTTTTCTAGAAACAGATTTTTTTCCAGAAGCAGGACCGTTTTTAGAAGCAGATCCCTTACCGGCGGCAGAACCTTTTCCAGAACCAGGACATTTCTTAGAAGAACTGACGGCGTCGCTGGCAGAACTGCAGCTTTTTTTAGAACTTCTCCTGGCAGCGGCAGCACCTGTTTGGGAAATGGACATTATCATTTATTATTATTACTATTTTTATTTATAATTTATTACTAATTATTCATAATTTTTCTATTATTAATTTATTATTTGTATTATTATTATCATATCTCATTGGTGCTGTTTAGGACATTCGCTACACAAAACGCCCTGTGTGGAGACTACCGCCCGCTCTTTCTGCCGTAAACAAACAATAACAAACTCCCCAAACAACAACAACAATGTAAACAAACCATAAACTCCCCAAACACCAATTTAAACAAAAACAAACTCCCCAAACAACACCAAGAACAACAAAGACGTGCCTTTGACCGGCGCCCCCCCAGAGCGGGTCCGACCCCTGGTGGGGGGAGTCTCGAAGGCCCAGAGGCTGTTGTCCCATGTGTCGTTGGGGCTGGCCCCGGGTATCTTCCTCCTTCCCTTTCTCCCTCTTGGGGACAACGGTTCGTCCAGAGGCAAATTGTCCCCTTCTGGTGACACCTTGCCCCTTGTAGGAGACACTTTGCCCCTTGTAGAAGACATATTTCTTCGTTTTGGGGTAAAATTAAGTTTTTCTGAAGCAAAATTGACTTTTTTAGGCGATGCATGCAGCGCTGTGCCCCCACCTCTGGGGATTTCTGGGGACGATGTTCCCTCAAACACATCCCCATCCTCATTTGACGAGGCTCTTCTTTTACGGTAAAAATTTACCTTTTTATCAAAACCTTCCCTATTTGCAGGTGAAAGGGTTTCAAAATCACCCTCTTCTTCGTCCACAGACTCGAGATCAGTTGCACTCCTCTTGGAGGATCCAAAAGCGCGTTTTTTGGTGGAAGAAGAAGACCTTGGCAAGGGCATGGGCGCCCCGGCGCCCCTGAGTTTGATAGCAGAGCGCTGGGAGGGCGCAGGGGCGTTGTCTCTGACGTCGAGGAGCTTGTCGTAAATGGAGGGGCTGCTCGGAACCGGGGGCGTCAAGGGCATGATCAGCTGGTCCGCCACAACCGGCTCCTCGGTGACCAATAGGCGCCGCTTCTTCGCTTGGCCACTCAGGAACGAGCTGCTCAGACCCGGAGTATCGTGGATACGGCCTGGAGGGGGCGTTGATTGGTCGCCACTTGCCGCGCCCACGCTCCTGACCAATCCGGGCGTGCCCTGGATACGACCAAGAGGAGGCGCTGATTGGTCGTCACTTTCCGCGCCCACGCTCCTGACCAATCTGGGCGTGCCCTGGATACGACCAAGAGGAGGCGCTGATTGGTCGTCACTTTCCGCGCCCACGCTCCTGACCAATCCAGAGCAGGCAATACCATTTTCACTTCTCCTTGTATTGCCAGAGATTGTGTTGACAGGAGAGAAGAGGAGAGCGTCGAGATTGCTGACGTTGTTGACAGGCACGTCAACTATGGAGTTGCCAGAAGCACTTGCAGGCGAGGTAGACGTTTTTTTCCTCAAGCCAGCAGAGCAGGAGTAATAGAAACTTTTTTCTGGAGACCCAACGGAATTTTCTTTAAATTCTGAGACCCTATCAACCCTTGCAGCACCAGCGCCCCTCGGGGGAGTACTTCCAGTACCCACGCCTTCGTCAGGAGGACGCAGCTTCGACAAAGGGCGTCCGAGCGCTGGCGAGCCTAAGCTCGTTGTTGCAAAGGCATTCCGGGCTGCTAGCCTGTGATAAAAATTAAAGCTTTATTCAAGAAAATCACTCGGAAAACTTTATAAACAAAAACTTAAAAACAACACTTATAATAGCAAACAAGTAATAATAACAATAACACCAAAACCAACAAAAAATACCAAAGAACAACAACAACAGGACTCACTTGGAGAACATCCTGAGGGCGAGGGGAGTGTCGTAGTCCTCCTCCCCCGAGAGGGAACTCTCCCCACTCCCACTCCTCCCACGCGGGTCCCCCCTTCCAAAGTTTTCTATGGCGCCCTTGTCTCCGTTTTCTGTTGTTCTTCTTAGGGCGCGCGCGTTTTCTTTGAACTTTTCAGTCCTATATTTCGCGTTTTCTTTGAATCTTTCATTTCCTTCATCAAATCTCTCAGTCCCTCTACATGTCTCATCAACTTTGAATTCCTCGTTTTCGCTAAACTTATTTTTTCTCCCGCACATCCCGTTTTCTAAGCGCTTCCCGTTTTCTACGAGGTCCTCGCTATCCACCGACCCCCAGTCCTCCCCCAGGAGGGAATGGCGGCGGCCCCCGTGGGACCCCAGCGCCCCTTGGGGTCTGCACCGAGGGGTTTCAGAAGACCCTGACCTATAATGACCCAACCCTGAAGATTGTGACTCATTATGGCCCAACTGTGACCTATAATACTGACTAGACACCCGGCCGCTGCTGAGGCGCATAGAGCGTCTTGGAGAAGAGGCACAGGCCTCTTCTCCTCCTTCTCTCCCTGGTACATCTTTTTCTTCTCCTTGGTGTGGTACGTCTCCTACACCTCTTCCTACACACCCTTCTTCTCCTTTTTTGCCTCCTACGTATTTTTCCAAGTCTCCTGCTACGCCTTTTTCTCCATCTCTTTTTCTGGGTCCAAGGCCTCTTACATCTCCTTTTTCACCCTCTTCATCTCCTGTTACGTCTCTTTCTCCTCTTCCAACGCCTCCTCCTTCTTCTCTTCCTACACCTCCTTTGCTTCCTACATCTCCTTCTCCTACGCGCCCCCCAGAGAGGTTCTGACGCACGCAGGAGAGGTACCGACGCTTGAGGATCTCCCTGAGTTCGTCCGAAGCGTTGGGGGCGGGGGACGGCCGGGGCTTGGGGGGCACTGCCCCCCACACGGGGCTCCCCCAGTCACTCCCACCGGTGAGGTTGTATCCATGATTGGGGTTAGCCCTGCCAGGGCTATTTCTATGGGTGCGGTTATCCCCATGAGAGGGGTTACCCCCAACTGAGTTGTCCTCATGGGAGGGGTTACCCCCACCTGGGTTGTCCCCACGGATGGGGTAACCCCCACAGTTGGGGCTCTCCCAACCCGTGGGGTTGCCCTGGTCTGACACGTCGTGGGGTTCCACCCCACGCCAGGGGGAAGAAAAAAGGTCGCTCAGGAGGTAAGGGGACCGAGAGTCCCCTGGGGAGCTAGGGCCCCCCCCAGCAGGGCTACGCGCCCTCCGGGGAGTGAGGAGGTGGGCTATGCTGCGCAGGGGGGAGTTCACGTCCTGTGGGTGCGGGGGAAACTTTTAATTTAGACTCTAATTAGTACAGTCATGCCTCACCTCATGAGTTGATCTATCAAAATGGCCTGCATATAAGAAAAATTGCACAAAATTTAGAGTACAAAAATTACACAGAATATTATAAATAACTATTACACAGAATACGTGTAATAGTTATTACATTATTATTACACAGAAACAATACAAAATTAAGTGACTTGAAAACAAACTCGATAAGCGCACCTTGTCCCAGTGGAAGATGTGAGGTCCCCCAGGGGGCGCCTCCGTCTGAGGCGACGGAGGAGCAGGGGAGGCGCGCGCAGCGAGGCGTCTCCGCCTCCTCAGCCTCGCCTCAGCCGCCTCCTCCTCCTCCGAGAAGTCCTTTGGCTGCATCGACCGGCCCTTCTGTGGGGATCATAGAGGTCATGGGGATCCATGGGGGTTATGGGGGTCCGTGAGGGATCATGGGGATCCATGTGGGTCATGTGGGTCCGTGGGGGTCATGTGGGTCAGTGGGGGTCATGTGGGGGTCATGGGGATCCGTGGGGAATATGGGGATCCGTGGGGAATATGGGGATCCGTGGGGAATATGGGGATCCGTGGGGAATATGGGGATCCGTGGGGAATATGGGGATCCGTGGGGGTTATGTGGGTACGAGGGGGTTATGTGGGTACGTGGGGGTTATGTGGGTACGTGGGGGTTATGTGGGTACGTGGGGGTTATGTGGGTACGTGGGGGTTATGTGGGTACGTGGGGGTTATGTGGGTACGTGGGGGTTATGTGGGTACGTGGGGGTTATGTGGGTACGTGGGGGTTATGTGGGTACGTGGGGGTTATGTGGGTACGTGGGGGTTATGTGGCTACGTGGGGTTATGTGGCTACGTGGGGTTATGTGGCTAGGTGGGGGTTATGTGGCTAGGTGGGGGTTATGTGGCTACGTGGGGGTTATGTGGCTACGTGGGGGTTATGTGGCTACGTGGGGGTTATGTGGCTACGTGGGGGTTATGTGGCTACGTGGGGGTTATGTGGGTACGTGGGGGTTATGTGGGTACGTGGGGGTTATGTGGGTACGTGGGGGTTATGTGGGTACGAGAAGGTTATGTGGGTACGTGGGGGTTATGTGGGTACGTGGGGGTTATGTGGGTACGTGGGGGTTATGTGGGTACGTGGGGGTTATGTGGGTACGTGGGGGTTATGTGGGTACGTGGGGGTTATGTGGGTACGTGGGGGTTATGTGGGTACGTGGGGTTATGTGGGTACGTGGGGGTTATGTGGGTACGTGGGGGTTATGTGGGTACGTGGGGTTATGTGGCTACGTGGGGGTTATGTGGCTACGTGGGGGTTATGTGGCTACGTGGGGGTTATGTGGCTACGTGGGGGTTATGTGGCTACGTGGGGGTTATGTGGCTACGTGGGGGTTATATGGCTACGTGGGGGTTATGTGGCTACGTGGGGGTTATGTGGGTACGTGGGGGTTATGTGGGTACGTGGGGGTTATGTGGGTACGTGGGGGTTATGTGGGTACGTGGGGGTTATGTGGGTACGTGGGGGTTATGTGGGTACGTGGGGGTTATGTGGGTACGTGGGGGTTATGAGGGTACGTGGGGGTTATGGGGATCCGTGGGAGGTTACGGGGATCCGTGGGAGGTCATGGGGGTCCGTGGGAGGTCATGGGGGTCCGTGGGAGGTCATGGGGGTCCGTGGGAGGTCATGGGGGTCCGTGGGAGGTCATGGGGGTCCGTGGGAGGTCATGGGGTCCGTGGGAGGTCATGGGGGTCCGTGGGAGGTCATGGGAGTCCGTGGGGGCCATGGGAGTCCGTGGGGACCATGGGAGTCCGTGGGGGTCATGGGAGTCCGTGGGGGTCATGGGAGTCCGTGGGGGTCATGGGGATCAGTGAGGGTCATGGGGATCCATGGGAGGTTACCGGAGGTACTGGGGTTCCTTGGTGGTGATGGGGGTCCGTGGGGGTCACGACTTTCCGAGGGGGTCATGGAGATCCATGGGAGGACTTGGGGTCATTGGGGGTCCATGAGGGTCATGGGGATCCGTAAGGGGTCATGGGAATCCGTAGGGGGTCATGTGGGTACGTGGGAGATCATTGGGTCAGTGGGGGGTCATGGGATCTGTAAGGGTCATGGGGGTTCATGAGAGGTCAGGTGATCCGTGGGGGTCATGGGGTTAGTGGGACATCATGGGGTCCGTGGGGGTCACGGAGTTCGTGTATAGAAGAGCTCAAACCACCAAGTACATGTAGCACAACACACCACAAATGAGATGATTGAATCTAACCAAAAATAAATCGATAAATTGAGTTAACTCAAACACTGCAACCTCAACAAAGGTGTTCCCAAAAGAAGGAAGAGGAAGGCACCATTTAGAGTGGAGTTAAATGAACGAGGAATCTATGCACGCGGTGTCCCCACAGCAAGTCAGGGAAGAAGTACATGAAACAAGACAAAAGTAGAAGAAGAAAGCAATAGGTGCTGAAAAACAGGACAGCAGTCAACCGAAAAAAGATGGTCCGTAACAAAACAAAAAACCTATTCTATTTCTACACAAGGAAGGCCTACCTAACCCTCAGTTAGGGACCTCACATTTTCCTCCTGCCAGTTCCCACAGTATGGGATACATAACTCTTGAAGGCCTATCCATAGCTGAGGGACCTAACAGTATCCCCCTGGAGCGCTGAGGGACCTAACAGTATCCCCCTGGGGCGCTGAGAGACCTAACAGTATCTCCCTGGGGCACTGAGGGACCTAACAGTATCTCCCTGGGGCACTGAGGGACCTAACAGTATTCCCCCGGGGTACCCTGAAGTACCCCGCACGTACCCTGAGGCGCGCCAGGAAGAGAGGGTCCCGGTACTTCTCGAGTGACACGGAGGGGTACTGGGCCTCTGGTACGTGCGTACCCGCCTGCTGGCACTGGTCCACCCACGCACACGACACCAGGTGGAGGCCTCTCTTCATGGACACTTGGTATGTCGACTGTACCGAGAGAATGTAAGTCAGGCACAGTATTGGACACTTGGTACGTCGATTGCACAAATAAAATGTATGCTACACACAGTATTTGTTGCACTGCCAACTGCATTATTCCTGTTCTAAGGTTATTGCCTCAGCCTTCATCACCACAAAATGTTCAGCCTTCACTACCTGTGGGTTTATTCTTGCCTACATCACCTTAACTTCCTATTCCCACCTTGGTTGCCCTTAAATGTTCGTCATTCGCCTTTATCCTCCTTAAGGGGGTCCTCCGGGGCCCCTTTTCTCTCCGATGGTCATTTTTCATTTTATTGTTGGAAAAGAACCCTTAGGTGGTGGACTATTCGGTCCTAAAATTTTATGGCGCTACGGACAATAGATCCCCTGGGGGTAAGGGGACCAAAATCTTAAATTTTCGAGCCCATTTCGACCCCATATAAAAAGAAAACAAAAGAAGAAATAGAAAATTTGCGAATGTACTTTTGTTAGATGTGTTTCAAGGATTCTAAAACTGTCTTTGTTTTTGTTCTAGCCTGAAAACTCAATGAGTTCTATTCTTTTGAAATATCAATACCAGTGGACTAAAAACCATATGTCAAATTTTTTCAAAAACTAAGACCTGAATCAAAAAAATGTATAGAGGAAATTGTGTTTCTTTTCAAAAGTTACATATTTTAGTCAAATTTCATAAGAATCAAACTTAAAACAAAAAATTTCATAATTTTTATGATATAAGTAAAAATTTTTTATATTTTTTTCTTTTTTGGAAATTACAATTCACAGTGTGAATATGATGTTATGCATGGAGATAATCGAAATAAAAATGAAAACAGCATTCAATTAGATATATTTTCCATTATATCACACTAAAACAAAAAATTTAGTTTTTGGCCTATACTGTACAGTTACTTACTTTCAAAATTCAAAAGAATAGAAGTCATTGAGTTTTTATGCTAGCCCAAATTCAAAGACAGTTTTGGAACCCTTGGAACATTTCTAACAAATTTATATTCCCCTTTTTTCCATTTTTACATTTCATTTTTTTTTATAATGGTTCAAATCCAAAAATTTCGTTTTTTTATTTATTGGTAAATTTTCGCATATAAAAATAATTAAAAAAAAAAATGCAAAATCCCCGAATATATCTTTGTTAGAAATGTTTCAAGGATTCCAAAACTGTCTTTGAATTTGTTCTAGCATAAAAACTCAATGACTTCTATTCTTTTGAAATATGCATAAAAATGACCAAAAAACCTATTTTTCAAATTTTTTGGAAAAACTAAGGCCTAAATCCAAAAATTTCAAATTCAAATATGTTTGTCTCGCAAAACTACATATACTCACCAAGTTTCAGACCAATCGGATCAAAAAAATTTTCATTCCGGAGGACCCCCTTAAATGCTCACCCCTCGCCTTTACTTTCCTTAAATAATCACCCCTCACTTTTATCCCTTCTCAAGTAATCACCCTCGCCTTTAATTTCCTTAAATAATCACCCCTCACTTTTATTCCTTCTCAAATAATCACCCCTCGCCTTCAATTTCTTTAAATAATCACCCCTCACTTTTATCCCTTCTCAAATAATCACCCCTCGCCTTCAATTCCCTTAAATATTCACCCCTCACTTTTATTCCTTCTCAAATAATCACCCTTCTCCTTTAACCCCACAATTTTTAACTTTGTCACCCAACAATGCGCACCCTCAATTGTATGCATCTTCTAGAAAGGATCCCCCATATCGTACTCCTCTCATCTTTCCCCCTCCTTTACGAGTATATATACCCATTGGATGTTCACCTCCCCCTCCTCCCCTGCAGCCTGTATCACTACACCCTTTTTCATCTTAAAATTATCACTCCTGCCATTATCTACCACGTAAAACCGCTAAATGCCCCCTCAAACCTTCTTTACTCCAGTATCACCGTTAAAAACTTCTTTTCCCCCAAACTGCCTTTAACTCTCACGTAAATAAGCCCCTCTCCCCTTAAATCGCCTTTATCTCCCACCTATCACCGTTAAATATCCCCCCCCCCACTGAAATCGTCTTTACCCCCCGCATACTACCGTTAAACGTCCACCTTAAAACAAATCGGCTCATAAAATACC